>BSBK01007231.1:597500-1072500 GCA_027943335.1 Chamaecyparis obtusa | reverse complement strand
AAAGGAATCAATAGTGGTATCACATCTAAATCCTTCAGTTACGAAGAACCAAGGAAATGACGCTAATGAACCGATGGTTACGAAAAGCTGATACAATTTACAAGAAAGATTAGGATACCAAATTGATATGGATCTCGATGAATCTGATATGCCCCAAGAAATGATAGATTTGCCCAAAGCGACATGGTCTTTAGATGAATCAGCAACTAGACATGGTTGTTGTCTTGACTATTGAGGAAATATTTTTTGATTGATAGAATTAGATTTACAGACTTGAATGATGTGCAATACCATGCCCCCTTCGGGATGAAAATCAAAATTTGACAAGAAAAGTCAGTGTTAAATGGTTTAGAAGCATGTTAATTGATTTGAGAAGTGGTTATACACGTTCGAGAATGCGATCTGCATCAGTTGGAGGTCCTGGAGACCAAGTTTGACTAGGGTTGACCATGAGTTGACCAAGTTGAAATTTCAATAGTTTGATGTAAGATAATTAGCTAAGTTGAATTATGGATTTCTATGATGATTGAAGGTCGATTATACAAGTAGTCGATAATATAAATGATCTCAAATTTTGATTTTGATCCCAAAAATGGATTCTACTTGTTGTTTCATTGGAGGGACCTTCATACAATGCTCAGTGCTTGTGTCATGTTTAGCATAGTTTTGAAGAATCATTTGAGTGTCAAGCTGATTTGGGCAATCGTGAGATAAATGCAATCATGCAAAGTGCAAAATGAAATGCATAATGAAATGCAAACCTAAGACCTAGGACCTAGTCACTGATCATGTGTCGATTTGTTTTCATCATTGAACTTTTAGGTAACAAGATAAATCAATACAACATCCACTAGTTTAGGAAACTATGAATATATGAATATTGATTTGTATGTGCAAAAGTCAACACAACCCCCATCGGCTAGACAACCATGGACATATGAATATTGAGTTTGTTTTCGGAATGTCAAATTAGATATAAGCACCAAGGCACAAACACCAGGATGACCTAAATATCTTGTCCATTTTGATATTGCAATTTGTATAAGCATCAAAACATAGATGTTTTGATGACCTAAATACACCCTGCGTAACAAACACATCAAGCAGTCAAGAGATCATTCTAAATCTAGTGAGAATTACCCGTAGTGACCCTTTATCATTCACATCCTTAGGTAAGATTATGTTTCACAATAGGAGTAAGAACTTTCTCAAAAAGACAATAGTTAGATCAAACTTCCTTGAATTTTTCAGGTATCAATGGTTGAGGTACGCATGGCCATCCAATTCGAGATGGAGGCTCTTACAAACGGACACCATTTCAATCTAGAATTTCCAAAGTTGTTAGATTTTCACATACAAGAAAAAGACAAAGAAAAGAGTATGCCCCCAGTCATCACTCTCTAAATCCTATAAAGGACATCATCGAAGAGCTCAAAGGGACACAATGTGAAAAAATCTCAATGCAAATTGGTAAGCATACAAGGAGATAAAATCATGTAAAAGCATAGATTATTTTCAGTTGTTGATGTTTGATTGTGTTGTTGTAGATGCAAAATCCTTTCTGGAGAGGAGACTGACTAACTAACTTGGATGAAGCTTCAAAGGACTCTAACTAGATATGACACATCTAAGATACACTGGAGGCCATAGGATATGACTTTGATTACCCCCAAGTTTGAAACATTGATAAGATACAGACTCTTAAGCTGATTGGTGTACAGACTGACTTTATTGAAAACAGGAATGCGGAAACAAACCGGGAGGTATGGACAAACTAAAGCAAGACTAAAAGTTGGGAAAGACCAAGATTGTACTGATAGATGGAGCATTTTGAAACAAGTGGTGCCCGTTTGTCGGGTTTTCACCATCTTGGCAGAGATTCTATTTTTGCTACCAAGGTGCCTGTTTCCAGGTTTTCACTAAGGCACTTTTTCCTTTTCTCATTTTTTTTGTATTTTTCATTTTTTCAATTTTTTTGTACTTTTGATATTTTTGATTTTTTTGTGAATCATCAAGGTGCCTATTTTCTAGGTTTTCACCAGGATGATCATTTTTTCAGGACATTTTCTGATTTTTATGATTTTTTCAGGACATTTTACCATAGATTGAATGCCTTAGGCGTAGAATTTCTTCAGATGAAGAATGTTGATTGGTTCTCAGAGCTATTCTCCTTCCGTCGTTGAGAGTTGATAGGCTCTAGAGCTAAAAGTAGTAGTGATTACAAAGGGACCCAGCCAGTTGGGTTCAAACTTCCCCTTGCGCTCTCTATGTGATTGATTTTTAGGATTCTCTCTCAAGACTAGATCACCAACCTGAAATTCTTTGTGTCTAACTATCTTGTTGTAACCTCTAGACATTCTCTTCTGATATACTCTGAGATGATCATACGCTGCTTGTTTGCACTCATCTAGTAGTTCAAGTTCTTGCAACCTAGACACTCTGTAGTCATCATCAGTTACTAGACCATGCATTTTGATTCTTAGTGATGGGATTTCAACCTCAATAGGTTGTACCGCTTCAGACCCATAAACTAAAGTGAATGGTGTAGCCCCAGTGGGTGTTTTGATACTTGTTCTAGAGGCCTAGAGAGCTAGATTGATCATGAGATGTCAGTCTCTTCCTATTTTATTAACTGTGCGGTGTAATATTTTCAATAGATTCTTGTTCAAAGCCTTTGCTTGTCCATTCGCTTGAGGATAGTAAATTGATGACTAATGTTGTGTAATCTTGAATTTGGCACATAGATCATCTAAGTCTTTGTTCTTGAATTTTCCACCATTATCTGTGACTATAGAATGTGGAATACCATACCAACATATGATGTAGTTCAAGATGAACATTGAAATTTGTTTGTCGGTTGCTTGAGTCAAAGGGACTGCTTCTACCCATTTTGTGAAATAGTTTGTAGCTGTAATAATATGGGTATGTCCATTAGAAGAATGAGGATGTATGGCTCCTATAAGATCAAATGCCCATTGGTGAAAAGGATATTGTGTAGTAAAGGGAATTAGATCTCTCCCTGGTGCATGAATTAAGTTACCATGTACTTGACACTTTTGACAGTTCTTAGCAAACTTGATAGCCTCTTTTTCCATTTCAGGCCAATAGAACCCAGCCCTAATAAGTTTTCGAGCTAGTGTTAAACCATTAGAGTGTGACCCACATATGCCTTCGTGGACTTCCTCTAATGCATGTTGAGACTCTTCCCATTCTAAACATCTAAGTAGTGTACCATCTAGACCTCGTTTGTACAGATTGTGACCAATGATGACATACCGGGATGCATTTCAGATAAGGTATCATTTCTCATGGTGGTTAAAGGTATTAGGAATTATTTGATCTTGGAGATAGGAGAAAATGTTTTTGTATCAGGATGAATCATGACCAAAAATAGTGCAGATAATGTGGGTTTTAGGGGAATCATATGCAGGATAAGATAGTGCTTCCACCAGGAACTCATAGCGTAGCTCATGTTCAGGCTGCTGTAATAAAGTAGATAGTGTTGCCATGGCATCAACAGCTTTGTTCTCTGTTCTAGGAATTTTCTCAAAGGTGATAGATATGAAATATTTCTTTAGATCATCTACCATTCTCTTGTATGGGATCAACTTTCCATCTTTCATTTGATACACATCATTGACTTGGTGTATTACAAGTTGTGAGTCTCCATGAATGTGTAGTTCTTTTACCCTCCATTCAATTGCTATCTTCATGCCATTAAGAAGAGCTTCATATTTAGCAATATTGTTTGTGCAAGGAAACTTTATTTTGAATTCTTTAGGGATCAAGTATCCTTGAGGTGTGATGAACAATATGTGTTCTCCAGATCCATTCTGTGTATAGGAGCCGTCAAAGAATAGCTTCCATGCTCTAGAAGAAAGATTCATGATAGAGGAATCAGGGAATTCCATTTGCATTGGTGTATCATCAAACAAAGGTGCATCTGCTAGTTGATCAGCAATAACTTGGCCCTTGATAGCTTTTCTTTCAACATATTCAATGTCAAATTCACTTAATAACATCACCCATTTAGTTAATCTATCTGTGAGGGCAGCTTTGCTTAGTAGGTACTTTAGTGGATCAATCTTGGCTACCAAATGTGTGGTATGAGCTAACATGTAGTGCTCATTTTCTGTGATGCAAAGATCATAGCTAGACAAGCTTTCTCAATCATTGAATAATTTTTCTCATATGCTACCAATGTTCTACTGATATACTATATAGCTCTTTCCTTTGTGTTCTCATCATGTTGTGCTAGTAATGCCCCTAGTGATGTATCTATGGTGGAGACATATAAGATCAATGGCTTCCCTTTTATAGGAGGCATCAAAATAGGAGGATTTGATAGATATTTCTTGATATGGTTAAAGTTATTTTCACATTCCTCATTCCATGCAAAGGTCACACCTTTATGTAATGTCTTTGTGAAAGGTTGTGATATGTCTGCTAGCTGAGATATGAAGTGTCTAATAGATTGTACTCTCACTTTTAATGTTCTCATTTGACTGATATTCTTGGGAGGTTGCATCTCCATGATAGCTTTAACCTTAGCTGGATCTACTTCAATTCCTTCCTTTGAAATAATGTAGCCTAAGAGCTTTCCAAAAGTGACGCCAAAAGCACACTTCTTAGGTTTCAGTCTGAGACTAAACTTCTCCATTCTATCTAGTATTTTGCTCAGGTCATTTAGATGTTTAGATCTTATCATAGATTTTTCCAAAGTATCATCAACATAATCCTCCATAGTTCGATGCATCATGTCATGAAAGATAGATGTCATAGCTCTTTGATATGTAGCACCAACAATCTTAACTCCAAATGGCATGACATTCCAACAGAAGGTACCTCATGCACATGTGAATGCAATTTTCTCTTGATCTTCTGGAGCAATTTTTATTTGGTTGTATCCAGAAAAAGCATCCATTAAAGAATACATCTCAAAGCCCACAGTTATGTCCACTATCATATCAATATTAGGTAATGGAAAATCATCCTTAGGGCATTCTTTGTTTACATCTCTGAAATCTATGCACACTCTGATTGATTTATCAGGTTTAGAAATAGGTACAATATTAGAGATCCATTCAGCATAGTCAATAACATGGATGAATCTGGCTTTTAGTAGTTTCTCTAATTTAGCTTTGACCAAGAGTGCAACATGTGGATGCATCTTTCTCAATTTTTGCTTAATAGGTTTGACCCCTGGAGCTATAGATAAATGGTGCAGTATAAGATTAGGATCCAACCCTAGCATATCTAAATATTTCCATGCAAAGTTGATCTTCTTTTCTGTTAAGAATGTGGTAAATTTTTTCTTTTCTTCTTCTGATAAGGATTGTGCTACATGGATCAACTGTGATTCTTCTGTTGTTCCCAAGTTGATAGATTGAGTGGGCTCTATTAGAACTAGAGATCTATCCTGTAAATGAATTGGAAGGACATCAAATATCTCATCCTTAGGTGCCTCAAAGAGGTTTTCACCTTCGAATATGTCTTTTATTTTTACTTTTGTAGGTTCTGAGATTGCCACAAAGTGGTTTTCACCCTCAAAACTCCTTTTATTTTTATTTTTATTTCTATTCTTTTGACTAAGATTCTTGATGTCTGACTCCATCATGCTAATGCTCGATTCACTGATGGAAGTCATCATAGGCTCAATTGCATTGAGGTAGCAAGCAAGGGCATAGTCATTTGGAAAAGTATAGATACCTTTGCTCAGATTTGTGGAGGTTTGGTCAAGAAGTTCAGGATGTTGGATAGTCAAAGTGGTGAAAGATTGGGAAATAGTGTTTACAAATATGGAGCTATCATCATTGGTCCTAACCTGACTCTTGAGTTAGAAGGTGATATTACAACTCAAAATGTTCAATTCGTGAATAGGCTCAATGTCATTGTGGGAGTCCACTTCAGCCATCGGTGGATTAGACTCGTTAAGTTCATTATTTCTCTCTAGACTTACATTGGGTTTAGGTGCATATTGGTGAACAACATCAACATGTTTTTATGTGATAAGATCATCTTCCTCTGGAATGGATCCCCATTCATAGTCATTTGATTCCTCATCTATGCCTCTAGAAAATCTGAGAATGTGTGTAAAGTTAGAATGAATACCCCAAGAAGGGTTGCCCTCAGATTCTGATTTGAATTCATACTCATGAGAATCTATCTCAGAATAGCTACCTCCTTCTTTGTCTATTTGATTGGCTTTGAGATCAGCTGGTTCTTGTGGTGCAACTGTCTCTTGTTCTATAATAGGTTCTTGTGTTTCTACTACATTGATTCTTTTTACTGGATCATCTTTAGCTTCAAGGAAGTATTTTATTTCTTTAGGAAAATGCTCATAAGGAATGAGATCCTTAGTGGTGGTGTCAGAATCATCACTGTCAGATTGTTCAGTTGTTTCTTCCTTTAGTTGATTTGTTGTGGATGGCTCAATCTATTATAAGACATGTGGGGAGTTCTTGCTAAGATAGAAAGGATTCTTCTTATATCCTAGACCTATTGTATTCTTGTTGGTTCGACCATGGTGGTCAAGAGGTGATAGAAGACCCTTACCTTGTAGTCCTAGAGGTCCTTTTCCACTATATCCCATTTTTGTGATCAATTTGTCCCCTGGTCTATATGACTTTTGAGGAATTTTTCTTGAATTGGAGTCACATTTCTAGACCAATTGGGATTGAGGCTCATCCTTGTATAACCATGCAAGCACAACTTCATCATCCTAAAACTCTTGTTTAGATACTTGTTCTGTGACAAAGCTTCCATTGAATATGACTTGGCACTCTTTAGCTATAGGTTTCACTTTGTCATATGGTTGTCCATAAGATTTAGGGGACAACGGGAGAGATGTGAGAGATAAAATAGGTTCCATTTTGTATTCTCCCATGCCATTATCCTTGATTTTGAATTCTTTAGCAATGTCTTCCATTTTAGAGTTTGAAGCAATATTTGTCTACTTAGTGGAAGATTCTCTGTTATTAGGAACAAGTTTATCAACACTTTCTTTCAAAGCATTGCAAGTTGTATATAAGTCAGTTGGAATCATCACCTCCATTCCTTCATAAGGAAATTTCACACATTGATGGTATGTGGAAGGAATGGCTTTCATTTCATGTATCCAGGGTCTCCCTAGAAGGATGTTGTAAGCCAAAGGTAGATCAAGAACTTGACATATGGTGTCTCTGATAATGGGTCTTGTTCTAATAGGTAAGACAATAGTTCCCTTGGAAGATCTTTCTTGTTCGTCATATGCCTTGATAGTTATCTTCTTCTTAGGATCAATGGTAGCTTCAGATAATCCCAATTGTGTGATCAAGCTGTAAGAACAAATGTTGAGACTAGCACCTCCATGTATCAACACGTGTTTGACATGGTGGTTTTGGATCAAGACTTCAATGTGCAAGGGATGGTTATGCAGATGACTCAAGGAATTATCATCTTCCTCTAAAAAGGAGATATACTGTGGAGACGTTAGATGACTAACCATAGCCTGGAATCCATCTAAAGGTTGTCAGGAACATTGGATCTGAGCAGAGCTTTGTCTAGAATGGCTCTATGAGCCGGAGATATCCGAAGCAACTCAAACATGGATATTTTTGCATTTATATGCTAGAGTTGGTGGACAATACTGTATGATGTTGGTCTCGTGTCTTTAGGATTTGATTATTTAGAGGCAGCCTTCTATTTAGAAGTAGATGAAAGATTGAAAGGCATCTTAGGGACATTTGATGAATCTGGGATTCATCCTTGCAGATGTGCCTGAGCTTGTGATCGAGTAACCACATTCGCTGATTGATTTTCTCTATCTCTTCTTACAATTGTGATGACATTGCAACACTCAGATAGACATGGTTCAACCATATTGATGACATCATTATTTCTAGAGTAGGCATAATTGACTTTGGCACCCACATTAGGCTGAGAAGATGAATCTCCTTGATTATGTTTCGAAAATGGCTCTGTGAATGCTGTATGATCATTATTGCTCTTATGATTGTCAATTACAATTTCTCTATTATCAATTTTGTCTTGTATGATGTGTTTCAAGCATATGCAGTTATTGGTTTTATGACCCTTATTATGATGGAAGTCATAGAAATCGGTCTCTTTCCACCATTTTAGTCTAGGTTCAGGATCAAATGGTCGAATCTCAGGCAAGAAGATGATGTTGTTAGCCAACAGAGTTTTCATGGCAAATTCCAAGGACTCTCCAAGAGGAGTAAACTTACATTTAGGATCTGTAGCCCAAGGTTTATAGTCAGATGGCTTCTTGTTAGATTCTCTTGCTTTAGCTTCAGAAGCTTTGATGGCTTGGGTGCCAACAGTGAGATTGAAAGCGGATGCCTTAGATGGGGCACGGATAGTATCAACAACGCCATCTGTGATGACACCCTTATTCTTGTTCCAATTTTTTCCTTTGTCTTTAGAACTAGATCTAGATTCATACTTGTCTTTTTGAAGAGATATGTCTCCCTTTTGGACTAGTACTTTCTCAATTTTGATTGCATTTTTTACCATTTTATCAAAGGATGTATGATTTTGCATTTTCAAATGGTAGTTGAGTTCTGGAACAAGATTGTTGATGAAGATTTTCAACTTTTCAATTTCTAGAAAGGGTCTACCATATAGGGAAAACTTCTTCCTCCATCTTTTGACAAAAGTCAGGAATGGTTCTCTTGAGTTCTATTTTAGATTTCATATATCGATCATAGTGACTGGATGTTGAATGTTGTAGGAGTATTGTTGATAGAACAGTTTGATTAACTCCTCAAAATTTTTGATAGAAGGAGGCATTTTTTAGAACCAATGAATAGCTGACCCTCCCTGAGATTGGGGGAAAAGACACATTAAGTAGGTTGGTTCGTGCATGAACTCCATAGATTGAGTGAAAAATTCACTGACATGATCTTGAGGATCAGATTTTCCATCATACTTATCATATTTAGGCATCTCCACTTGCTTAGGGAATGGTGACATGTACAAGTCTTTATCAAATGGAAAAGGACATAGAGCTTCCATGGAGAACTCCTTAGGTTCCTTTTCCTTTTCAAGTTTGTTAAGTTTGAAATGCATGGCATGCATCTGTTTCATCATAGTGGTGATTGGAGTTTCTTCCTCATGCATAATGATATCTTCAACATTAAATTTGGGAGGAATTTTAGCCCCTTGATGAGCTAACTCTAGAAATTATGTTTCTCTATCTTCTTTCAAAAAATGCCTCATCATTTTCTTGAAGTCATCATCATTTTGATATCGAGCAATTTCAAAAGGTGTGGGTTCTTGATCCACACCATGTTGAGAGTGATGTCCTTGAGACCTATGATGTGTCCCTCCTTGAGACATGTTAAGAGTTTTAGGACTCCCTAGAATAGATTGATGTAGATTTTGTTGATTGACTCCTTGGATTGATGGAGGAGGAGGTATGTAACCAGTTTTTAATCACAGATTTCCAAGACCGTTGTCTTTGTAAAGACCTAAATTGTAGAGTTCGTCAAAAGGTTGGACCCACATGAGTAGACAAAGGTAAGGTATGAGGTGCTTCTCTATATTTCTTATGTGATGAAGCTATAGTTTCCACCATTAACCTTGGGTGAAGCAAGAGAGCAAGATCAAGACAACTGAAGAATGACTTGATTCAAGAAGATCGAATGATGCAACCTTGTCAAGATTGGATTGATTGAAGATTAAATTGGACATAAATGAAGGATATTGTGCCCTAGTAGTATGGGTAGACGCCCAAAAGATGGCGGACACGAGCTCACAACACTTAGTTGTTTTGTAGGAAGATTGAATTTGAAGATAATTTTGACAAGGTTTTGACACAAGATGAAAAAGACAAATCGATAAATCAGAAGGCTAAATCAGACTCAAGAGACCACTTTAGGTAAATGATCAAATTCTTTCTAGTTTCTGCTATGTTCCTGACATAGTGAATATTTTGACAAAATCTTGAAATAGGCTATAAAAACTGGATTCCTAGCAAATTTGACAAGTCTCTGACAAATTTTTAAAAATTCTCAAATGAGTTTCTACAGGCTCATACGACACTGGGTATACTCTCAAATGACAATTGTTAGGACTCGTATGACAGTTGCTGATAGGGATAATTTTCTTTTGATTTCTGTTGACAACACTCGTACAACACAGTACTGGCTCCCGTACGACAATATAGGGGTTCTGAAATGACTTTTTCTCAAGACTTGTATGACAATCTGAGACTGTGGGATGACTTTTGACTCTAGAGAGGAATTTTGCTTCAGATTTTGCAATTTTTAGGTTTTTAGTTTCAGATTGTTGGCAAAGTTTTTTCTGTCCAGTTTTGAAGATCTATGTAATAGTTCATCTCAAATAACCAAGTAGATATAAAGCATGCAAAACAGCAAGCAAGGGAAGCAAGAAATCATCTAAAAATGATGAACAAGGGCAAAAGAAACCTTGCGCATGAACAAGCAATAGTGACTTAATGTGCTAATCCCTAGAAGTGTTATTTGTGTATGTTCCAAAAAGTTTTTCAATAACACACATATTCCTAGAAAATGAAAAATTTGGACTCACTAGGGTTTGTAGTAATGGTCTGACTCTGCAACTTCTATGATCTCAAGAGGGTGAACTCCAATCCAAGCGCACTAGGGTTTTGACATAGTCCAAGAATTTAATCAATCAGGAGCTGCTAGGGAGATCTGACAACCCAATAAGAGACCACACTTGTGGAGATTTCTTCCACAAAGATATTTATATAGAGGCGATTGCTACCATGACAAAAATGGCTATTACCACTTGAGGTTCCATCCACATGGTTGACCCAATTAAGGGAATGTCCACTATGGTTAACCCTTTCTAAAGGTGACTCACAAAAGATACCACAGGGGGACTAGATCAGATTCAAGGATCTGGGTTTCTGGTACTATCCAAAAAGAAAGTAAAGCATAATCCCCTAGCCTCTTCACTTCACCAAAACAAAGTAGGCAGATTAATCCAACACACTAAGACTGAAATTATCTCACAAAGATCTATGATGTCAACCACTTATGGTCTATCAATCTCTCCAAAGAGAGAATGTATCGATCAAAAGTTGAAGACTCAAAAATCTAGTAGAATGCAAGACAATCTTAGTATCCTCCCTACCTACAAGGGGATCCTTTGTCAAGAAGAGCTTCGTATGTGTGAACAAGCGAAAGAAGCCCACTCTCTCAAGATCATACACAAATAGTGTTCATAGGGCCTATTTACTATGTGTAACAGATATGTAGAGAGAAAATCTATGTTCGTTTTATAGCCCAAAAATGAAGTTTGTGATAGGAAAGCAAGAAAAGTCACAAGCTTGACACGTGAGAGTTTGTTTTATGTCCAAATCAAAGTTTTATCAGATTGAGAAGAATACTTGAGTTCCTCACAACGCGCTTAGTAGATTTTACCTGTTTTAGCAATTTAGTTACACTTTTCCCAATCAAAATCAACAAAGATCAATCAAAAATAGGAGAGTTCAATTGTTAGGGTTAGCTGTTAGTCCAAATTTGAAAATCAAATCTGACAAACTGCCCAAAAATTTGAAATGACAATTGAACACTAGTATCAAAACTCATACGACAATGGGTTACCTCTCATACGACAATCCAAATCTCATACGACAGTGGGTCACCTCTGGTACGACTATCTAGAAACTTGTACGATATTGGGTATTTGTCCAAATGACAAACAAGTTTCCAAACAACAATTTGCAGGTTATGATATGAGCCTCAAAATTCACAACTATTGTACGACAACTAGTAGCTTCTGGTATGACTTTTTGACAAAATTCGTATGAAAAATGTACGGATAGAGAATAAAATCATAGAATTACCAGAAAATGACAAAAAAATGATAGAAATTGATATAGAAGAAAGGGAAACCCGTTTCAGGGCCCCACAGTAGGCGCCAGAAATGTGTGTGAAAATTGTACCTAGCCGCGGGCACAACACTTCAGTAAAACATTAGAGGTTAGCAAAATCAAAGTCCGTAAATAAATGAAACTAAGCTAACCAGGTGATTTACTACCTTCTAGTAGGTGCGAGTATGATGTTCTCAGATTGAAATTGAGATCAGTGACAATGCAACACCTAAATGAAGGATTTGAATGCAAAAGAATGAAAAACTATATGAATGCAGATTAATCTATTTTTTTGGATTTTGTATGCAATAGTACGGAAAATTGTATGAATCTAAGCTAGATGAATGAAATTGAATGCAAATTTAATCTAAGAATGATATGAATTGATATGAATGCTATGATATGAAAACTATGCAAAACTATGATCAACAATGAAAGATCTCACAAATCGCCTATCGCAAGTGTTTAATCCTTCAATCGCTAATTCGCCAGAGTAATTGTGCAAATTCGAGTGTTGATAATTATGAAGAGATAAGCCTTGTTTTTATAGAAATCCAGGGCTTGAGGATGCATTGAGAAAAACCATAAATCACTCTTGATAAACTCAGGTTGATTTTTGAGTTATCAAGAAATCAGAGATAATTAACTCAAAAAAATCATGCAAAAGTAGTGTTTAACTCAAAATAGAGTTTAGATCAAATTTTCAACTCATCATCAGATGTTGAGTTTAAATTTAAAATTGATTGTTAATTTCTAGTTGCCTGCTGTTCTGATTGTGCATGATTTAATTATAAATTAATTTAAAAATAAAGTGATTTATTCTCAACTTAACTGATTTTAAATTTAAAATAACTGATTTATGGGTTAATCAATTATTTTAATCAAACTTTATTCCAAAACTATATTATTAAATTTGACAATTTAATTTAATCAATTAAATAAGAATTCAACTGATTATTTTTAGCAAATTTGATTTAGTGTCAAATAAAACAATATTAATTAGGAATAAATAGAATTAAATCTAATTAAATAATTAAGTGGCATAATTAAATTAATTAATTAAATATTCATCATATTCAATTAATCAACTTTAGGATAAATAATGACATTTATCACCAAATAATATTCAATTAAAGATCATTATGATAAATTAGGAATATTCAAGGAATATTCCCCAATGCCAAATTAAGATAAAATCAATTAGGATTTTGATGTGTAGATGTGCCTTAGGTTAGGACTTTGATGTTGATTTTGATCAAATTGTTGATGTAAGAGGTTAATGAACCTATAGCCCATTTTTGGGGTATTACAGTAACTGGGAAGGCCTCACAACCCGACATGTATGAAGTTTGATGAATAAATAAATATGATATGCTCCCCTTTCTCTTTGTATCTATGTTATTTCTTCCATGTTTTGATTTTGCAAGGTGGTTTGGTAATTGGGTAAGCCTTTGGCCCCATCTATCTTCCCTCCCTTGCGCCAGGTGGTATTAGGGCAAGGATTGATCTAGGTTTGTGAATCTAGGTCTTCGGTCGAGGGTTCCTTCTTGTAAACCCTAATTGGTTTTTTGTTGTGGGGTAGCAGATTTTGGTCTGACCTACAATTATAGAGGGTTTCAAGATGGTTCACGGAAGGAGAGATGCAGATCAAAATTTAGCTTATATGCTAAGATAAATTGCTACTATATTGGAAGTTGTTGAAACATCCCAACACTGAGGAAGACATCTTGATGATGTTAGTGATGATGAAGTCAAAGAAGAGAAGGAGATATCCAAACCTGTACCTATAATGGATCAGGGAGAATAAATAGTTTTGAGAGAATTGACTAGTTTGAAGGCTACACTGCAGTTTAACTCTCTTGAGTATAATGGAAAGCTAGATTCAGATGAGTTGATGGATTGGATCACTGAGAAGGAGAAATAATTTGAATATGAGAATATATCAGATGAAAAGAAGGTGAAAATTTCAAGCACAAAATAGAAAGGTCACACATCCTTGTGGTGGGAACATCTACAATTAGATTGGAAGAAGAAAGGTAAAACCAAAATCAAGGTATGGGAAAATATGGTAAATAAGTTGAAAGGAAAGTTTCTACCTTGTGATTATCATATTAACCTAGTTAGGAGAATGCAAGTTTTGAGGCAGAAAGATAGCTCTGTGAAGGATTACACCGAGGAAATATATAGATTAGATATCAAATCTAGACATATTGAAGATGAGGTTGAAAGAATTGTAAGATACATGACTAAGTTAAGGACTTATATCCAAGAAGAAATCAGTTTGGTGAAAATGGAGAGTATTGAGGAGGCTTATTAGTTTTCCCTAAAAGTTGAGGAGAAATTGAATAAAAGGCATGAGAAAAGAAAAAGAGGAAGAGGTGGTAGATTCCCTAGAGGGAGAGGTATATAATATGGTGAAAATAGTAGATATGATCAAGACAAGACAAATCAAGAAAAAGGCAAGATCAAGTGGAAAGGTGAAAATTCATCTCGGAGAAGAAGTTATTACTCTCGAGGTGGATATGGCAAAGGAGGATTCCGATGAACTTGTGACAATTGTGGAGAAGGACATAGATCATTTGAGTGTACACATACAAGAAATTAGTTCGGTAGCAACAAAAATTCTTTGGTGCATGAAGATTCACCAAATGAACTAGAGAAGGAAGGAAACTTGATGGTCAGAAGAGCATTATGGAGTTAGAATACTAAGGAAGATCCGGTAAGAAAGAGTTTGTTCAAGACCAAATGCAGAGTTGCAGACAAAGTTTGGAAAGTAATCATTGACAGTGGAAGTTCAGAGAATCTGGCATCAGAGGAAATGGTTACAAAGTCACAGTTGGAAAGATTGAAGCACTCAAATCCCTAACAGATTTCATGGATCAAGGATGAACATACACTTATGGTAAGTGAAAAATGCTTTATGAATCTAAAAATTGGAAAGTATTATGATAATGTGTTGTGTGATATTATGCCTATGGATTGTTGTCATATTATATTGGGTAGACCTTGGCAATATGATGGAAGATTGCACAAATATACTATTTGGGCCGATGGAATGAGACAAATCTTGTTACCTTTGATTGAAGAATCTATTGGTGAGATATGTACATCTGTGAAAGTTTGTTTGATGGAAGGTAGATAGTTTGTTAAGGATTTGAAGAAAAATGATGTTTGTTATGTTGTTATTCCTAACAAACTGAGTGAGAAAACATAAACTAAAGTTCTTGAAAAGGTTGAGAAGTTTCTCACCGAGTACAAGGAGATCATTTCAAATAATGTACCTAATGGTTTACCACCAATCATAAGTATAAGTAATTGTATGGATCTGATTCATGGAGCTAGTTTTCCAAATAAGGCACCACACTGACTGACACCAATTGAGAATGAGGACCTCAACTGACAAGTACAAGAGTTGTTGCAAAAAGGTTTAATCATAGAAAGTATGAGTTTGTGTGCAGTACCCTTTGTGTTGGAACCTAAGAAGAATGGATAATGGAGAGTGTGTACTTATTCTAGAGCAATCAACAAGATAACAATTAAGTGTCAGTTTCCTATACTCAGAATAGATGATATAATGGATTGTTCGAGTGGAGAAAAATATTTTACCAAGATTGATTTGAAGAGTGTATATCATCATATCAGAATTAGAGAAGGTGATGAATGGAAGACTTCTTTCTAGACAAAAGAAGGTTTGTATGAATGGTTAGTTATGCCTTTTGGTTTAACTAATGCATTGAGTACTTTGATGAGGTTAATGAATGAGGTTCTGAAGAAATTCTTGGGTAAATTTGTGATTGTGTACTTGATGACATTCTGATATTCAGTAAAACTAGAGAAGATAATTTTTTGCACATTAGATAGGTATTACAAAGATTGAAATAGGAAAAGTTGATTAATTTGAAAAAGTGTTCCTTCATGAAAGAGGAGATTGTGTATTTGGGATTTGTGATTTTAGTTGATGGTTTGAAGATGGATCCTGAGAATGTTGAATCTATTCTTGATTGGCCTACACCTAATAATGTTGATGTAATATCATTCCATGGTTTAGCATTTTTTATGAAAGTTCATCATAAATTTCAATTCAATTTGTAATGCTATGACCGAGACAATGAGGAGATAAAAGAATTCAAGTTGACATGTGGAGCTGATAAAAGTTTTGATACTTTGAAATAGACATTTTTTGAACTTCCTATGTTAGCTTTACCTAATTTCAACAAGGTATTCCAAGTTGAATGTTATGCAAGCGGTAGTGCAATAGGAGTTGTGTTCAGTCAAGAAGGTAAACATGTTGCTTTCTTTAGTGAGAAGTTGAATGATGCCAAAAGGAAATATTATGTGTATGATCAAGAATTATATGCTATTGTTCAATCCCTTAAGAAATGGAGACATTATTTGATGCCAAAGGAACTTGTGTTGTATACAGATCATAAGGCTTTACAATATTTAGATAGTAAGAATAAGTTGAATCAAAGACATATGAAATGGGTTGAGTATTTGCAAAGTTTCACATTTGTGATAAAACATAAGAGTAGAGTATCTAACTGAGTTGTTGATTTATTGAGTAGAAGAAGATCTATGATGACTGAAATGAGAATTCAGGTTCTTGTTTTTTATGACATGAAGAATTTGAATGAAAATTGTTAGATAGCTAAGAGGGGGGTGAATTAGTTAAGTCTAGTTATCCTATAGTCCCATACACTCCCATATGTATAAAAAAAATCTTTCAAATCAATTAAATGGTTAGAAAGTAAAGTCCACCAAGATAACTAAGAGGGGGGGGGGGGGTGAATCAATTATCAGATAATTATAACTTTTATCATATTCAACAGCATTTAACCATGTAAGCAATATAATTACCAACCATAGAAAGATATTCATACACAATAACACAATGAGACAATATATGTTGACTAAGGAACCTCTTGATCAAAGAGTAAACCCCGATGGGAATGATGCCCACAAAAGATGCACTAATATGAATATTCCTTGTGAAAGGATGGAATCTATTAGGAGTCTTATGAAATACATTCAGTACATATGAATCCCTTTTAGGATATTTTGAATCCCTGCTAAAAGATTCTAACCCAGTTAAGAGTTATGGAAGACAGAAGGACCCACTACCCAAATTGCTTCAGAGTAAGATCACTGAACACACTGTCCAACTGATCTTTGCATTAATCAATAGAATAATACCAAAATATTACTGATCTCAACAATATGTTACCTCTTCTCTGACTATGCCAAATTGCACTCACTGCTACACTAGATCTCAATTTCATATCTCTGTACTTCGCATGTCTTCCTTCACAAATTCTCTTTCACAACTGCATTAGCTCTTTTCTTCACTTCATGTGTTCATCAACATTCAACCATATCACAACAAGGAAAAACATTCCTTCCTTTATACCACACTCAAGTAATTAAAAATGAGTCAGCATCCAATTACAAAATAAAAGTTTCCACACACTACATCAAAATTACACAAAACTATTAGCTTCCAAATACAATAATTCTCCATCCGTGTGACCTCAAAGTTTGTGCTATCATCCACAACACTATCAATGTGTCTTCAACTTCCCTTTAACTGTGCAAAACCAAATTCCATCCCGATTAGGAGATATCATCCGATTTCCACAAACCGCTACTCAGGAATACTGCCCGAATACTGCTTCTACCAAAATGCTCATAACTTCCATGAATAAATGAATTACTATTTGTGTTCTTAACCATAAAAATATAACATATCAAAGAGTAAATCCTCAACATCACATAGCTCTATCTGCAATATCCCACATGCGCTAATCCAAACATTGTCTGCTCCTCTGCAAATCTCCAGAAGATCACTGTGTTGACATCAATGACAATCATAGTCATGAATGCAACAACAACTGCTATAGAATGGTTTCCAAACATTCAGCATTCATTCCTAACAATCTCCCCCATTGGCATTGATGGCAACATATATGAAAAACATCCAATGTTCCAAAAATCCAATACTACAGCACTGCTACTCTGAAAATGCTTTCAAGTTCTCTCAATCAAATCTTGCTTCGTTTTCTTATTCAGTTCTCTCCAATAAATGGTACAAATGGTTTTTCATGTACACTTCTCCCCCATTGACATCAATGACATAAAATTTCATCATTATGTCAACAACAACTCCAATGTCAAAAGACACTATTCAGAAAATACATTCACTAGAGTCCTCATGACTCAACTCAGATACACATACTCCCCCATAGAGGAAGTACCAACATCCAATCTAGAAAAAAGATAAGGCTCATATACCACTAGACAGATGCAACCAGCTACATCAATTCTCAAAAGTAGGCTAGGGCATAACCCCAAGCATACCTCTCAGATACTCAAATGTATCCTTAGGCAAAGGCTTTGTAAAAATGTCTTCTATCTGCTCCTTTGTGCTTATGTACTCCAATCTGACTTCTTTCTCAGCAACTTTCTCTCTTGCTACATGATACTTAATCTCTATATGCTTTGTCTTAGAATGTAATACAGGGTTCTTAGACATACTAACTGTGCTGGTGTTGTCACAATGTATAACAATAGGTTCAACAAACTTTATTCCAATATCCTTTAGCATTTTCTTCATCCAAATTATCTGGTTACAATTGTTTGTTGTTGCTACATATTTTGCTTCTACTGTGCTTTGTGAAATGCAATTCTACTTCTTGCTTAGCCAAGAAACCAATCTTCCTCCAAGGAAAAAGGCTTCACCACTAGTGCTCTTTTAATCATCAACACTGCCTCCCCAATCAGCATCTGTATATACACATAGGGTAAAATCATCAAATTTTTCATACCATAATCCATAGTCCATTGTGCCTATTAAATATCTTAGTATCCTCTTCACTGCTGCATAATGTGATTCTCTAGGTTCAGCTTGAAATCTTGCTACAATTCCAACTGAATGTGCTATATCAGGTCTTGTATGAGTCAAGTACTACAATCCTCCAATCATAGATCTGTACTTTTTCTGTTCAACTATCAGTGTTTCATTTGTGCTAGATAATTTATGTCCAGTTACCATAGGTGTTCCAATTGGTTTATAGTTCTCCATTCCAAATCTTTTCAACAAGTCATTCAGGTACTTTGTCTGACTTACAAAGATACCATCACTATTCTTTGTTATCTGTAATCCCAAAAAATATTTCATTTCACCAATCATACTCATTTCAAATTCAGTCTTCATTTCATTAGCAAATTTGTCACTATCTTCATCTTCTCCTCCAAAAATAATGTCATCAACAAAAATAACTACAATCAACAAACCATTTACAATTTCTTTTGTGTACAGATTGCTATTAGCTGTTCCTTTTGTAAATCCCAATTTTAACAAATACCTATCCAATCTTGCATACCAAGTTCTAGGTGCTTTCTTTAGTCCATATAATGCTTTCTTTAGTTTACACACCATGTCTCCTTCTTGAGTCAAAGGAAAACCTTTAGGCTACTCAATGTAGACTTCTTCCAATTCACCATTTAGAAATGCTGACTTCACATCCATCTAATATACTTTGAATTTCTTATAAGTTGCATAGGCCAAAAACATTCTTACTGCTTCAATTCTTGCTACTGGTGCAAAAGTTTCTTCATAGTCAATTCCTTCTTGTTGTGAGTATCCCTTATATGCCAATCTTGCTTTGTTTCTTACTACTTCTCCTTGTTCATTCATCTTGTTTCTAAATACCCATTTAGTTCCAATAAAATTCTTATCTTTAGGTCTAGGGACCAATTCCCATGTCTTGTTCTTTTCAATCTGATCTAGTTATTTCATAGCTTTAATCCAATGTTCATCTTCACAAGCTTCACTAGTAGATTTAGGTTCAATTTGAGAAATCAAACATAACTATTCTTGTACCTTATTTTGAGTTAGAACTCCTCTATCAATGCTTCCAATAATCTGCTCAGCGGGATGATTCCTTGATAAATTCATGTTAGGTGTCACTGTCTCAGATCTCACTTTAGGTGTCGGTTCTTTAATAACTTCACTATGGCTTTCATTTAAAAAATCACTGTTAGTCTCATAGAATAATTCAATAGTTTCAGTGTTAGGCTTAGGATGAGTTCCTTCATCAGATTCATAATCAAGCATTCTTTCCTGAATTTTGAACTTTTCATCAACTTTAACATTTGCGCTCTCAACAATAGTCTTAGTTCTCTTATTGTAACATCTATAAGCTTTTCTCTTCAAAGAATATCCAAGAAATATACCTTCATCACTTCTAGGATCAAACTTTCCAATATCATTGTCTCTCTTTATATAACATTTGCTTCCAAAAATTCCAAAATACTTAACTGAGGGTGCATGTCCAAACCATAATTCATAGGGTGTCTTGTCTGTGTCTACTCTGATTTGTACTCTTTTCATTGTATACATTGTTGTGTTCACTGCTTCTCTCCAGAATATCTTCGCCAAATCATTCTCAAATAACATAGCTCTTGTTGCTTCAGTCACTGATCTATTTCTTCTTTCTGCAAAACCATTTTGTTCAGGTGTTCTAGGGGCTGAAAATTGTCTCTTAATACCATTCACTTCACAAAAGGTGTTAAACTCTCTAGAAGTAAATTCTCCACCTCTATCAGATCTCAAACATTTAATCTTCACTCTAGATTCATTCTCAACTTTATTCTTAACGATCTTAAACTTATCAAATGCTTCAAATTTTTTTTTAAGAAATGCAATCCACATCATTCTTGTAAAATCATCAACAAAAATCATAAAATAATTTTCTCCATAGAATCCTCTAGTCCTAGTAGGACCGCTCAAATCTATATGAACAATCTCCAACTTCTCTCCAGATGTAAACTTCTTACTGATAAATGAACTTCTCTTCTGTTTAGCCATCACACATTCCTTGCAAATCATGTTAGTAGGCTTCATAATTTTAGGCAAATCCCTTACTGCAAGTGTAGTACTTACTTTCACAATTTTATCAAAATTTATATGACAAAGCCTTCTATGCCATAGCCAACTATCATCAATCTTAGTAATCAAACATGTCATCTCAGTAGGATTTAACCAAAGGCACATCTACACATCATCGAATCCTAATTGATTATCTCAAATTCTGCATCGGGGAATATTCCTAATTATCGTAATTATCTTTAATTTAATGATTATTTGGCGATAAATCACATTTATCCTAAAGTTGATTAATTGAATATGATGAATATTTAATTAATTGATTTAATTCTGCCACTTAATTATTTAATTGAATTTAATTGTATTTATTCCTAAGTATTATTATTTAAATTTGACAATAAATCAAAATTCCTATCATTAATTAATTAAATTCTTATTTAATTAATTAAAGCAAGTTGTCATATTTGATGATATTACTTTTGAATAAAAGTTTGATTAAATGATTGATTAACCCATAAATCAATTGTTTTATTTTTCAAAATCAGTTAAGTTGAGAATAAATCACTTTATTTATTTATTAATTCATAATTATCCATGTGCACAATCAAAGAGCAATTAAACTCCAAATCAGAAAATCAATGTAAGTTATTAACTTTTTGGAACTCAACATCATTTTTGAGTTTTAAAGTTGATCTAAACTTCTAATTTGAGTTAAAAAGTTGTTTTTGCATGATTTGCATGTTTTTGTGAGTTAATTATTCTTTATAATCAAATAACTCAAAAATTGACCTAAGTTATTTGAGTGATTTATGGCTTTATTTCATGCATCCTCTAAAGCCATGGATTTCTATAAATTAAGGCTTCAGCTCATCCCAAATCATCTCATATTTTTGCACAATCACGCTGGAGAATTGCAATTGAAAGAGTCAAAGCTTCTTGCGAATCAACATTGTTGTGAGATCAATCTTGTTTTTTTCATTCATTCTAGTTTCATATTTCATATCATTGTTAGCTTAATTTGCATATCATAGATCAATTTCATCTAGCTTAGGATTCATATCAATTTTCATCATATTATTGCATCTAAAATCCAAAAAAATAGATTAATTACATTCCATATCCATCTTTTGCATTCAAATCCTTCATTTAGGTGTCATCAAGGTCACTGATCTCGATAACAATCTGAGAACATCATACTTGCACCTATTAGAAGACAGTAAATCGCCTGGTTAGTTTAGCTTTCAATTCATTGCACGATTTCATTTATGCTAACCTCTAATGTTTTACTGAAGTGTTGTGTCTACAGATTAGGTACAATTTTCACACACACATTTCTGGCACCCACCGTGGGGCCCTGAAACGGGTTTCCAATTCAATTCTATCAATTTCTATCTTTTTCTCTTTGGTTTCTGTGCAAAATTATGATTTTTAATTTATGTCCGTACAATCTTCATATGAGTTTCTCCCAAAAGTCATTTCGCACTGGACCCACTATCGTATGATAGTCTATTGGATCGAGAATCATGCCAAACTATACACACTGTTGTTTAGAAATTCAACTATCATTTCATCATAGAACCAGTGTCGTACGAGTTTCCAGACTATCGTCTGGGAGCATACCCACCATCTTACAAGTTTCAGACTATCGTCTGGTAACAAACCCACTATCGTACGAGTTTCAGCATCAGATTTCAACTATCATTTCATTTTTTCAGGGCAGTTTGTCATATTTGGTTTTTAGATTTTAACTAACGGCTAATCCTAACAATTAAAATTCTCTATTTTTTATTTACTCCTGCTGGTTTTGATTGGAAAAAGTGCAAGAATTGCTAAAAATAGGTAAAAATCTACTAAGCATGTTGCGAGGATTCCAGGTATTCCCCTTAATCTGATAACATTTCAATTTGGATCCTAAAAAAAATCTCTCATGTGTTTGGCTTGAGTGTTTTCTTTGCATGCTTTTCTTCAAATTTACATAATTGAATACTAGGTTGTGACACCTTAAGTAATTGATAAGCAGTCTTAGATACTTGTGATTGATCTAGATTGCTATCTTGGGTTATTGGACTCACTAAATCTATCAGCCCCTCATTCTGCCCCGTGGTTGCAATCTTAGCACCATAAAGGGGAGGGGTCTACAGGAGAGAAGCGTTAATTGTTCCACCAGGCAACCCTTTTGTACTTTGTAGAACTCACTTGTCTTCTAAGTTGTGGAATCATTTTTAGCTTGTGTGAGGGGTTAATTGTTCCACCTTGTGGACTCACCTCATATTTTCTTTAAACATTAAGTGTTCCTCTTTCTGCTTTTGAGTACTCTCAATAGATTTGCTTTCGGAAATATATCTGTGAAAACATAGTAATTAGGCCCTATGAACACTATTTGTGGTTCTTGAGAGATTGGATTCCCATTGAAATCCTTCTTGACGATGAAATCCTTGTAGGTAGGGAGGATACTTAGTGCGTCTCACATTCTACTTGGTCTGTGCATCTTCCCTTATTGATTGATACATTCTCTCTTCAGAGAGGTTGATAGATCACGTGGGGTTGATATCATAGACCTTGGTGAGATAATCTTCATCTTAGCATGTTGGATTTATCTACCTACTTTTTTTGGGTTAAAAGTGAAAAGGTGTCAAACCCTTGGATTTGGAGCCAAGTCCCCTTGTGGTATACTATTGTGAGTCACCTTTAGAGAGGGTTAACCGTAGCAGACACTCCCTTCACAGGGCAAACTATATTGACGGAACCTCGAGCGATAATAGCCATTTTCTTCATGGTAGTGACAGCCACTATATAAATGTCCTTGTGGAAGAAATCTTCACAAGTGTGGTTCATTGTTGGGTTGTCAGATCTCCCTAGCAGCTCCTGAAGATTAAGTTCTCAAACTATGTCAAAACCCTGGTGCGCTGGGATTGGAGTTCACCCCTTTGGATCATAAAAGTTGTAGAGTCAAACCATTACTAAAAACCCTAGCGAGGCCAAATTTTCATTTTCTAAGGTATATGTGCGTTATTGCAAAACATTTTTGGAACATACACAATTAGCACTTCTGAGGATTAGAACAAATAAGTCACTTGATTGTTCATGCGCAAGGTTGCTTTTTCCCTTGTTCATTGTTTTTCGACATGCCTAAAATCACTTGCTTTCTATTTTGTGTGCTTTCTTATCTATCTGGTTATTGAAAATGAACAAATCTATTACAATCTTCAAATTTGGACATTGAAATTTGCAAACAATCTGAATCTAAAAACTCAAAATTTGCAAAATCTGAAGTAAAATTCTTTTCTGGAGTCAAAAGTCATCTCAAGAGGTCAGAAAGTCATACGAGTTTCTATCAAGTGTCATTTCATTATTTCCCATTTGTCATATGATAGAGAACCCAGTGTCGTATGAGTCTTTCTGCCAGTCAAATTTCAAAAATCAAATCCTACTAGCAACTGTCGTACAAGCTTTTCAACTATTGTTTCATAGCATACCCATTGTCGTACGAGTTTTGCAACTATTGTATGAGTTTTTCAACTATCGTACAAGTTTTGCAACTATCATTTCATAGCATACCCACTATCGTACAAGTCTGCAGAGTGTCGTTTGGGAAAATTTTTGAAAGTTGTCAGAAAATTGTCAAAATTGCCAGATATTTAGCTTTTTCAACCTAATTCCAGAATCTGTCGAACAAATCACTATGTCAGGAATAGAGTAGTAGCTATTGAGAATCCTATCATTTTCCAAAAGTGGTCTTTTGAATCCGATTTAGCCTTCTATTTAATCAATTTGAGTCTTTATCATCTTGTGTCAAAACCTTGTCATAACTATCAATCTTCTATCAAATCTTCAAAAATAGACTAAGTGTTGTGAACTCATGTCTGCTATCTTTTGGGCAATCTACCCATACATCTAGGGCACAGTATCCTTCATCCACGTCTAATCGAATCTTAAAATCAATCAAACCTTGACAAGGTTGCGTCATCTGATCATCTTGATTCAATTCATTCTTCGGTTATCTGGATCTTATTCTTTGTTTCACTCAAAGTTGATGGTGGAAACCAGAGCTTTCTCACACAAGAAATCTAGAGAAGCATCCCAGACCTTACCTATAACCACTACCAGGGGTTCAACTCTTGAGCAACTCATCAATTCTGGTCTTTACGAAGAAGATAGTCTTGGCAACTTTTGATTAAAAGCTGGTTACATTCCTCCTTCATCAACTCATGGAGGTACCCAACAAACCCCACATCAATCTATTCTAGGGAGTCCAAAAACTTCTACCATGTCTCAAGCAGGGACAAATTTTGGCTCTCAAAGAGCTCAATCTCAACATGGTGCAGATCAGGAACCCACACCTACAGAAATTGCTCAATATCAAAATGATGATAACTTCAAATGAATGATGAAGCATTTTTTGAAAGAAGATAGAGAGGCATACTTTTTACAATTAGCTCATCAAGGAGCTAAACTTCCTCCCAACTTTAATGTTGAAGATATCATTACGCATGAGGAAGAAACTCCACTCACAGCTATGATGAAACAGATGCATGCTATGCAAGTTGAACTTAACAATCTTAAGAAAGAAAAGGAACCCAAAGAGTTCTCCATGGAAGCTCTATGCCCTTTTCCTTTTGACAAAGACTTGTATATGCCACCATTTCCAAAAAGAGTGGAGATGCTGAAGTATGATAAGTATGATGGACACTCAGATCCTCAAGATCATGTCAGAGAATTCTATACACAATCAATGGAGTTCATGCACGAACCTACCTATCTGATGTGTCTCTTCCCTCGATCTCTAGGGGGAGCAGCCATCCAGTGGTTCTCTAGACTGCCTTCTACTATCAAAAATTTTGAGGAGTTGATCAAATTGTTTTATCAGCAATACTCCTACAATATTCAACATCCAGTCACCATGATTGATATATGTAATCTCAAGCAATATCCAGGGGAACCATTCCTAACATTTCTTAAAAGATGGAGGAAGAAGTTCTCTCTATATGCTAGACCTATTCCAGAAATAGAAAAACTGGAAATCTTCATCAATAATATTGTTCCCGAAATCAATTATCCTCTACAAATGCAAGATCATACATCTTTTGATAAGATGGTGGATAATGCTATCAAAATTAGAAAAGTGCTTGTGAAAAAGGGAGAAATCACACTTCAAAAAGACAAGTACGAATCAGGATCCAGTTCTAAAGACAAGAACAAAAACTAGAAGAAGAACAAAGGCATCATCACAAATGGCATTGTTGATACTATATGTGCCCCATCAAAGGCACCAGCCTACAATCTCACTCTTGGCACCCAAGCCATTAAAGCTTCAGAACAAAAGTCTTTTGAACCATCTCAAAAGAAGCCAGAATACAAAAGATGGGATAATAAATGAAAGTTCACTCCTCTTGGAGAATCTTTGGAATCTGCTATGAGAACTCTACTGGCTGATAACATCATCTCTTTGCCACCAATCCGACCACCTGATTCTGAGCCTAAGCCAAAATGGTGGAGAGAAAATGAATTCTGTGATTTCCATCAAGGTAAAGGTCACAAAACTAATAACTGCTTTTGCTTGAAACATACCATTCAAGATCTGATTGATAATGGAGACATCATAGTTGACAATCCTAAGAGCAATAACAATCATACAGCATTTACAGAACCATTTCCGAAACATGGCCAAGATGTTTCAACTTCTCAGCCTAATATGGGGGCAAAAGTCAACTATGCCTACCCTAGAAATAATGTTGTCATCAATATGGTTGAACCTTGTCTCTCAGAGCATTGCAATGTCATCACAATTGTAAGAAGAGATAGACAAAATCAATCCACCAACGCAGTTACTTGATCACAAGCCCAAGCACATCTGAAAGGACAAATCTCAGACTCATCAAATGTCCCTAAGGTGCCCTTCAATCTTTCATCTACTTCTAAACAGAAGGTTGCTTCCAAATCTTCCAATCCAAAGGATACAAGGCCTACATCTTATAGCATTGTTCAACAACTCCAGCACACTAATGCAAAAATATCCATGTTTGAGTTGCTTCGAATATCTCCAACTCACAGAGCCATACTAGACAAATCTTTGCTCGGTTCCAATGTTCTTGATGACCTTGATTTAGATAGGTTCCAGACTATGGTTGGACATCTTACATCTCTGCAATATATCTCCTTTTCAGAGGAAGATGACAACTCCTTGAGTCACCCACATAATCAGCCTTTGCATATAGAAGTCTTGATCCAGAACTATAGATTCAAATGTGTGTTGATAGATGGGGGCACTGGCCTAAACATTTGTTCTTACAGCTTGATCACACAATTGGGATTTTTAGAATTGGCTATTGATCCTCGAAAGAAGATAACTATCAAAGCCTATGATGAACAAGAAAGATCTTCTATAGGCACCATTGTCTTACCTATCAGAGTGGGTCCAGTTATCAAAGATACCATCTGTCAAGTGCTTGATCTACCTTTGGCCTACAACATCCTCCTAGGGAGACCATGGATACATGAGATGCAAGCTATTCCTTCTACATACCATCAATGTTTGAAGTTTCCTTATGAAGGAGTAGAGGATACTATCACCGCAGATCTGAATACAACTTGCAACACCTTGAAGCAAAGTGCAGATAAGCTTGTACCTAATAACAGAGAATCTTCCATTGAACTAACTAAAGAAGTGTCCACATCTAAAATGGAAGATCTTGCAAAAGAGGTCAATATCAAAGAAAATAGTATGGGAGAATATACTATCGAGCCAGTCTTATCTTTGACATCTCTCCCTATCTCGCCTAAGTCTTATGGGAAATCTTTGAAACAATCCAAGCCTAAACCTAAGGAACCTCTTGAAGCATATAAAAAGAATTTTGTAGCAAAACAAGTATCCAAGCAAGAGTTTGAAGAGGATGAAGCTATGCTATCATGGCTATACAAAGACGAACCTAAATCTCAAGTTGTTCAAACTAGTGACTCTACAGTATCCAAACTCCCTTCTAAGTCATATGGTCCAAGAGATAAATTAATAGCTAAGATGGGATATCCATGTCAAGGACCTCTTGGAGTCAGAGGAAAAGGTCTTGTGGCACCTCTCCCACATACTGGTAGAGAAAATAAAGACAAAGTTGGCTTAGGCTTTAAGAAGAAACCCTATCACCTCAAAGGTAATTTCTCTCATGTCATAGAGCAGATCACACTAGGAGAACCTCTTCTTAAGAAAGAAGGAACAAAACCATCAGATAGTGATTCAGATAGCTCAGAACTCATCCCCTATGAAAAATTTCCTAAAGAGATCAAAGACCTTCTTGATGGTAAAGATGATCCAATCAAAAGAATTAATGTAGTAGAAACACAAGAACCTACTATCAACCAAGAGATAGTTGCAACACAAGAACCAGCTAATCTCAAAAATAATCAAGAGGAAGAAGGTGGTAGTTATTTTGAAACTAATTCCCATGAGTATGAATTCAAATCAAAAACTGAGGGTAACCCCTCTTGGGGTATTCACCCTGACTTTACTCATGTTCTAAGATTTCCTAGAGATCCTGAATCAGAAGCTAAATCAAATGACTATGAATGGGGAGCCATTCCAGAACCAGATGAAGATGAGCTTATTACAGAGAAACATGTTGAATTTATTCACCAATATGCACCTAATCCCAACATAAGTCTAGAATGAAATGATGAACCTATCGAGTCTGATCCACCTATGGCTGAATTGGACTCCCATGATGACATTGAGGCTATTCACGAATTGAATGTTTTAAGTTGTAATATCACCTTTAAACTCAAGCATTGGGTTAGGACTAACGATGACATATCCATATCTGTAAACACTATCTCTCAATCTTTCCCCACTTTGACTATCCAATATCCAGAACTTATTGATCAAACCTCCACAAATCTGAGCCATGGTCTTTATACCTTCCCAAATGACTATGCCCTTGCTTGCTACCTCAATGAAGTTGAGCCTATGAGGACTTCCATCAGTGAACTGAGTGCCAGCATGACCGAGTTGGACATCAAATATCTTAGTCAGAAAAACAAGAATAAAAAGAAAAAGAAAAAGAGTTATGAGGGTGAAAACCACTTTGTGACAGTCTTAGAACCTACAAAAGTAAAAATAAAAGATGTATCTAAAGGTGAAAACCTCTTTGAGGTGCCTAAGGATGAGATATTTGATGTCCTTCTGAGTCATTTACATGACAGATCTCCAGTTCTAATTGAGCCCACTCAATCTATCAATTTGGGTACAACAGAGGAACCACAATTGGTACATGTAGCATAATCATTATCAGAAGAAGAGAAGCAAAAATTTACTACATTCCTAACAGAGAAAAAGATCAACTTTGCATGGAAATACTCAGATATGCCAGGATTGGATCCTAATCTTATAATGCATCATTTATCCATAGCTCCAAATGTCAAACCTGTTAAGCAAAAGTTGTGAAAGATGCATCCTCATGTTGCACTCTTGGTAAAAGCTGAATTAGAGAAGCTCCTAAAAGCTGGATTCATCCGTGTTATTGACTATGTAGAGTGGATCTCTAATATTGTACCTATTTCTAAACCAGATGGTTCAATCAGAGTGTGCACAGACTTTAGAGATGTGAATAGAGCGTGCCCTAAGGATGATTTTCCACTGCCTAACATTGATATGATAGTGGACATGACTGTGGGTTTCGAGATGTATTCCTTAATAGACAATTTCTCTAGATATAACCAAATAAAAATTGCTCCAGAGGATCAAGAGAAATTTGCTTTCACATGTGCATGGGGTACCTTCTGTTGGAATGTCATGCCATTTGGGCTTAAAAATGCTAGTGCTACATATCAAAGAGCAATGACATCTATTTTTCATGACATGATGCATCAAACTATGGAAGATTATGTTGATGATACTTTAGCAAAATCTATGATTAGAACTGAACATCTAAAGGACTTGAGCATGATCCTAGACAGAATGGAAAAGTTTAGTCTCTGACTAAATCCTAAGAAGTGTGCTTTTGGTGTCACTTCTAGAAAGCTCTTAGCATACATAGTTTCAAAGAAGGGCATTGAAGTTGATCCAGCTAAAGTCAAGGCTATAATAGAGATGCAACCTCCCAATAATATCAGTCAGATGAGGACATTTCAAGGAAGAGTTCAATCTATCAGAAGATTCATATCACAACTAGCAGACATATCACAGCCTTTTACAAAAACATTACATAAAGGTGTAACCTTTGTATGGAATGAAGAATGTGAGAACAACTTTAACTATATCAAGAAGTATCTATCTAATCCACCTATCTTGATGCCTCCTATTCATGGGAAGCCATTGATCTTATATGTCTCCACAACATATACATCACTAGGGGCATTGCTAGCATATCACGATGAGAACAACAAGGAAAGAGCTATATACTATATCAGTAGAACATTGGTTGCATACGAAAAGAACTATTCAATGATTGAGAAAGCTTGTCTAGCTATGATCTTCGCATTATAGAAATTGAGACATTACATGTTAGCTCATACCACACAATTGGTAGCTAAGATTGATCCCCTCAAGTACCTCCTAAGAAAAGCTGCCCTCGCAGGTAGATTAGCTAAATGGGTCATGCTCTTAAGTGAATTTGACATTGAATATGTGGAACAAAAAGCTATCAAAGGATAGGTTATTGTTGATCAATTAGCAGATGCACCTATGATTGATGACACACCACTACAAATGGAATTTCTAGATTCCTCTATCATGCATCTTTCTTCTAGAGAATGGCAATTATTCTTTGATGGCTCCTATACACAGAATGGATTCGAAGCAGGCATATTGTTCATAACTCCTCAAGGATACTCAATTCCAAAAGCATTCAGATTAAATTTTCCTTGCACAAACAATATTGCAGAATATGAAGCCCTTTTGAATGGTATGAAACTAGCAATTGAGTGGAGAGTGATAGAGCTACACATTCATGGAGACTCTCAACTTGTTATTCGTCAATTTAATGATGTGTACCAAACTAAAGATGAAAATATCATTCCTTACAAGAGAATGGTAGATGATTTAAAGAAGTATTTCATATCTATCACATTTGAGCAAATTACTAGAACGGAGAACAAGGTTGTCGATGCAATGGCAACGCTATCTACTTTATTACAGCAACCTAAACATGAGCTACACTACGAGTTCCTAGTGGAAGCACTATCTTATCCTGCATATGACTTCCCTAAAACCCGCATGATTTGCACTATTGTAGGTCATGATTCATCCAGATACAAAAACCTATTTTCCTATCTCCAAGACCAAGTTATCCCCGATACTTTCAACCGCCATGAAAAGAGATACCTTATTCATAATGTCTCTCGATATGTCATCATTGGTCACGATCTGTACAAATGAGGTCTAGATTGTACACTACTTAGATGTTTAGAATGGGAAGAGTCTCAACGTGCATTAGAGGAAGTCCATGATGGTATTTGTGGGTCACACTCAAACGGTTTAACACTAGCTCGAAAACTTATTAGGGCTGGGTACTATTGGCCTAAAATGGAGAAAGAGGCTATCAAATTTGCTAAGAATTGTCAAAAGTGTCAAGTACATGGCAACCTAATTCATGCTTTAGGGAGAGATCTAATTCCCTTTACTACACAATGGCCTTTTCACCAATGGGCATTTGATCTTATCGGGATGATTCACCCTCATTTTTCTGATGGACATACCCATATAATCATAGCTATAGATTATTTTACAAAATGGGTAGAAGCAGTCCCTTTGACACAAGCCACTGGCAAGCAAATATCTATGTTCGTATTGAACTATATCATATGCAGATATGGGATACCTCATTCCATAATCATAAATAACGGTGGACAATTCAAGAACAAAAACCTAGATGATCTATGTGCCAAATTCAAGATCACACAACATTGGTCTTCTATCTACTATCCTCTAGGGAATGGCCAAGCTAAGGCCTCTAACAAAAATCTATTGAAAATCTTGCACCGAATAGTCAATAAAATAAGAAGAGACTGGCATCTCATGATCAATCCAGCTCTCTAGGCCTACAGAACAAGTATCAAAAACCTACTAGGGGCTACACTTTTTGCTTTAGTTTATAGGTCTGAAGCGGTACTGCCTATTGAGGTTGAAATCCCATCACTAAGAATCAGAATGCGTGGTCTAGTAACTGATGATGACTACAGAGTGTCTAGGTTGCAAGAACTTGAACTACTAGATGAGCGCAGACAAGCAGTGTATGATCATCTCAAAGTATATCAGAAGAGAATGTCTAGAGGCTACAACAAGAAAGTCAAACACAGAGAATTTCAGGTTGGTGATCTAGTCTTGAGAGAAAATCCTAAAAATCAATCCCATCGAGAACGCAAGGGGAAGTTTGAACCCAACTGGTTGGGTCCCTTTGTAATCATTGCTACTTTTGGCTTTGGTTCCTATCAACTCTCAATGATTGAAGGAGAACAGCTCCGAGAACCAATCAACATTCTCCATCTAAAGAAATTCTATGCCTAAGGCATTCAGTCTATGGTAAAATGTCCTGAAAAAATCTTAAAATTTTGAAAAATGAACATCTTGGTGAAAACCTAGCAATAGGCACCTTGATGATTCAAAAAAAAAAAAAAATTGAAAAAATGAAAAATACAAAAAAAAATGAAAAAAGAAAAGAAAAAGTGCCTTGGTGAAAACCTGGAAACAGGCGCCTTGGTAGCAAAAATAGAATCTCTGCCAAGATGGTGAAAACCTGGCAAACAGGCGCCACTTGTTTCAAAATGCTCCATCTATCAGCACAATCTTGGTCTTTCCCGGCTTTCAGTCTTGCTTTAGTTTGTACATATCTCCCAGTTTGTTTTCAATAAGTCAGTTTGTCCACCAATCAACTCAAGCGTCTGTATCCTATCAATGTTCACACTTGGGGGCAATCAATGTCAAATCCTATGGTCTCCAGTATATCTTAGACGTATCATATCCAGTCAAAGTCCTTTGAAGCTTCATGTGAGTCAGTCAATCTGTCTTGTCTCCAAAAAGGATTTTGCATCTACAACAACGCAATCAAACATCAAACACAAACTGAAAACAATCTATGCTTTTACATGCTTTTATCTCCTTGTATGCTTACTGATTCACATTGAGATTTTTGCATATTATGTCCTTTCGAGCTCTTCGATGATGTCCTTTACAGGATTTAGAGAGTGATGACTGGGGACATAATCTTTTCTTTGTTTTCTTCTTGTATGTGAAAATCTAACAACTTTGGAAATTTTGGATTGAAATGGTGTCCGACTGTAAGAGCCTCTATCTCGAATTGGATGGCCATGTGTACCCCGACCATTGATACATAGAAAATTCAAAGAAGTTTGATCTAACTATTGTCTTTTTGAGTGATTTCTTTCTCCTACTGTGAAACGTGATCTTGCCTAAGGATGTGAATGATAAAGGGTCACTAGGGGTAATTCACATTGGATTTTGAATGATCTCTTGATTTTTTGATGTGTTTGTACGCAAGGTGTATTCTGGTCATCACGACGTTTATGTTTTGATGCTTATACAAATTGCTATATCAAAATGGACATGATATTTAGGTCATCTTGGCGTTTATGCCTTGATGCTTATATCTAATCCGACATTCCAAAAACAAAATCAATATTCATATATCCATGGTTGTTGACTAGTGGGTGTTGTATTGATTCTTGCGCATACAAATCGATATTCATATGTCTATGGTTTCATAACTAGTGGGCATTGTATTGATTTATCCGGTTACCTAAAAGTTCAATGATGATAATAAATCGACATATGATTAGTCACTAGGTCCTAGGTCTTAGGTTGCATTTCATTTTGCATGTTTCTTTGCATTTTTGCATGTTTGCATGATCTCACAATGATTAAATGAACCTCAATGCTTAAACAATTCTTCAAATCGCATCTTCAAATCTAACAAGAGTTGAATCTCACACGAAGGTTCCTCCAATGAAATAGCAAGTAGAATCTTTTTTTCGGGATCAAAATCAAAATCTGAGATTGTTTATATTATTAACTACTTGCATAATCAACCTTCAATCATAGTAGAAATCCATTTTTCAACTTAACTGATTATCTTCCATCAAACTATCAAAATTTCAACCATGGTCAACTCATGGTCAAACCTAGTCAAACTTGGTCATCTGGACCTCTAAATGATGCAGAATGCATTCTCAGACGTGTTTAACCACTTCTCAAATCAATTAACATGCTTCTGAACTATTCAACGCTGACTTTTCTTGTCAGATTTCAATTTTCATCCCAAAAGGGGGCATGGTATTGCATATCCTTCAAAGTCTGTAATCAAATTTGAAATCATATCTTTCCTTGGTAATCAAGACAAAAACCATGTCTAGTTGTTGATTCATCAAAAAGACCTCATCGCTTGGGGCAAATCAATCATCACTCGGGGCATATCAGATTCATTGAGATCCATATCAATCTGGTATTCTCTTAATCTTGTAAATTGTATCAGTTTTTGCAACTATCGGGTCAATTGTGTTATTTCCTTGGTTCTTCGATAACTGAAGGGTTCAGATGTGATACCTACATGATTCTTCTAAAGACAATCGAGTCTGAAATCAATCACTCACTTCTTCGCAATCATTAGGTTCGAAATCAAGCATTTTGTCGCTTTTGTTTCATTGGTTCATTGTTGTTATAGTTAACATTATCTTTGGTCATTCAGGACCTATTATCTTCATATCAAATCTTTCAATCAGTCTCATATCAATTATCAATTTCAAACATCAGTTTCATATCTCTATCATACACAGACTGTCTTTGAACCACTGCGCTTCGCACAGTAATTCAAAGAGGGGCAAAATGTAATACCCCAAAAATGGGCTATAAGTTCATTAACCTCCTATATCGACATATCGAATGAAATCGACATCAAAGTCCTAACCAAAGGCACATTTGCACATCATCGAATCCTAATTGATTATCTCAAATTCTGCATCGGGGAATATTCCTAGAAATATTCCTAATTATTGTAATTATCTTTAATTTAATGATTATTTGGCAATAAATCACATTTATCCTAAAGTTGATTAATTGAATATGATGAATATTTAATTAATTGATTTAATTCTGCCACTTAATTATTTAATTGAATTTAATTGTATTTATTCCTAAGTATTATTATTTAAATTTGACAATAAATCAAAATTCCTATCATTAATTAATTAAATTCTTATTTAATTAATTAAAGAAAGTTGTCATATTTGATGATATTATTTTTGAATAAAATTTTGATTAAATGATTGATTAACCCATAAATCAATTGTTTTATTTTTCAAAATCAGTTAAGTTGAGAATAAATCACTTTATTTATTTATTAATTCATAATTATCCATGTGCACAATCAAAGAGCAATTAAACTCCAAATCAGAAAATCAATGCAAGTTATTAACTTTTTGGAACTCAACATCATTTTTGAGTTTTAAAGTTGATCTAAACTTCTAATTTGAGTTAAAAAGTTGTTTTTGCATGATTTGCATGTTTTTGTGAGTTAATTATTCTTTATAATCAAATAACTCAAAAATCAACCTGAGTTATTTGAGTGATTTATGGCTTTCTTTCATGCATCCTCTAAAGCCATGGATTTCTATAAATTAAGGCTTCAGTTCATCCCAAATCATCTCATATTTTTGCACAATCACACTGGAGAATTGCAATTGGAAGAGTCAAAGCTTCTTGTGAATCAACATTGTTGTGAGATCAATCTTGTTTTTTTCATTCATTCTAGTTTCATATTTCATATCATTATTAGCTTAATTTGCATATCATAGATCAATTTCATCTAGCTTAGGATTCATATCAGTTTTCATCATATTATTGCATCTAAAATCCAAAAAAATAGATTAATTACATTCTATATCCATCTTTTTCATTCAAATCCTTCATTTAGGTGTCGTCAAGGTCACTGATCTTGATAACAATCTGAGAACATCATACTCACACCTATTAGAAGGTAGTAAATTACCTGGTTAGTTTAGCTTTCAATTCATTGCACGATTTCATTTTTGCTAACCTCTAATGTTTTACTGAAGTGTTGTGTCTACAGATCAGGTACAATTTTCACACACACAAATAATACCAAAAGATTACTGATCTCAACAATATGTTACCTCTTCTATGACTATGCCAAACCACACTCACTGCTACACCAGATCTCAATTTTAGATCTATGTACTTCGCATGTCTTCCTTTACAAATTCTCTTTCACAACTGCATTAGCTCTTTTCTTCACTTCATGCATTCATCAACATTCAACCATATCACAACAAGGAAAAACATTCCTTCCTTTATACCACACTCAAGTAATTAAAAATGAGTCAGCATCCAATTACAAAATAAAAGTTTCCACACGCTACATCAAAATTACACAAAACTGTCAGCTTCCAAATATAATAATTCTCCATCCGTGTGACCTAGAAGTTTGCGCTATCATCCACATCACTATCAATGTGTCTTCAACTTCCCTTTAACTACACAACACCAGATTCCATCCCAATTAGGAGATATCATCGGATTTCCACAAATCGCTATTCAAGAATACTGCCTGAATACTGCTTCTACCAAAATGCTCATAACTTCCATGAATAAATGACTTACTATTTGTGCTCTTAACCATAAACATATAACATATCAAAGAGTAAATCCTCAACATTGCATAGCTCTATCTACAATATCCCACATGCGCTAGTCCAAACACTGTTTGCTCCTCTGCAAATCTCCAGAAGATCACTGTGTTGACATCAATGACAATCATAGTCATGAATGCAACAACAATTGCTACAGAATTGATGCCAAACATTCAGTATTCATTCCTAACATAAACAACTCGGTAAAACTTTGTCTATGCCTTTCTGTTCATTAACCGAATACCAGTAAATTAACTAGTGTATATACCGATCAAACCAGTAATTGTATTGTGTAAAGTAAAATAACAAATCATCACATCTATACACATATAACACTTGATTTTTTACTTAATCAAAACACTTGATTTTTAACGTGAAAACCCTGTTAGTGGAAAAACCACCTGGGACCAGTACCTGGAATAATTTCACTCTTCTAAAGTGAGCTCGGTTAAGAGCCAACCCTATTAAAGGTTACAAAACACACTATAAGGTGTGACCTTGTTAGAGGATTTATCACTAATAGTTCTTTGTGACCAAACATTCACTATGGGGTCAGCATGAAAATAATCAACATTCATTAAATCTCATAATGAAATATAAAGACTGTTAAGTCCCACTTGGTTAAGAGATTTATCTGTAGCAATGGTTAGAATGCAACATTAAATGATCTAATTCAAATACAACTTTCTTTTGCAGATTTTAAGATCTATGCTAAGCTCAAAATACCTCTATCCAATATACTCAATTCAATTCCTTTGTATCCTCCAACTGTTCTGCTCAGTTAATTCCTTTCTTTGATGCTCGGTGTTGTCTATGAATTTACTCGGTTCTGTCTTCAACCTGTCTAACTAGCTTCACATGAATGCAATCTTCTCACACGTATTCCAGAATTAATTATGAATCTCTTGTCTCCTTTTATAGACATAATAAACCATTTTCTTCTCAGCCATAGATTTTGCCTCTTAATCTTCACCATTGATTTTGTCGCTTCAACCTTCCTCAGAACTGGTGTTTGTAACATGTTTCATTCTTCATCATCTAATCATCTTTGAATTTTTTCAGTCATTTGATCATCATAAAAAACTTTATCTTTAACCTCAAAATCATTCATAATCATCCATCTCATCATCTTTAGTTGACAATCATCTATTTTATTTCTTTCTTTCACTTGGTCAATATTGTGATGTGTCAGTGACTTCTAACTCGGTTAACACTGTAATCAGTATATACTACACTTGCTCGGTGTACACTATTTTCAACTCAGTGTATACTAAGTTCCTCATTTACTGACCACATAAAATTGTTCATTCTTAATCTTCAATCCATAACAGAATTATGTAATACAATCAAATCACTAACATAATGTCATAAACTCATCAATATGTTACCCAATAAATACCATATCCATATCTTTCACATATATCTCATCTTCATGTAAATATCTCATTCCTTCATCATTATTTCCTTCTTCAGATGTTTGTAAATATCATGATAAGTACAATCAAAACTATTTCACATCAATGACAATATAATAACTGATTTAATGTGTCACATATACCTTTGTAGCTCGATGATCATCAATCTATCTCTTTTGAAGTATCCAATCAATTGTCAATCTCTTCCTTAAGATATTCAATCAATTGTAGTCTATTAATCTCTCCCTTTGGCATTGATGGCAACACAATATGAAATATGTCAATGAATACCAAACATCTGTCTACAACTCTATATGTAAATCTTGTGACTCGGTAAGCTCTCCCTAGCTTATGCATTTAATATGTAGTGTCTTATGTCTCTCCCTGCATGTAATATCTCTCACATTCTCTCTCCCTTATCTCATGCAATCATCTCTCCCCACAGATAGATATTTCATTGTAGTCTCTCTCCCTTTAGATATTTTTTTACTATTTCATATAATTTCTCTCCCTTTGACAACAATGACAAAAACCAAACAATCATCTCTTTAGTAGCCAAATAAATATCTCTGTTGTTCGATTCACATTCTAGTAGCTTGCATGTACTAATATGAAATTTCAACTTGTCTTCCATCTTTCACAACCTTAGGAATCCCAAAGTGTGAACATCATGCATCAACATCATTAGATATTATGATAAAGCATAGGTTGATGCAACCTCATATCACCTTAGTGACTATTAGACATGGGATGGACCCCTAGTCTACTTCTCAAGTATTCGAATGTGTCATTTGGTAATGGTTTAGTAAATATATCAGCAAGTTGCTCTTGTGACTTCACATATTCTAATCTGACTTTCTTTTCTTGAACTTTCTCCCTAAAGTAGTGATACTTAATAGATATATGTGTTGTCTTTGCATGCATCACTGGATTCTTAGAAATATTAATTTCATGTGTGTTATCACAATATATTATCATTGGTTCAGTGATCTCATTCATACCTTCCAACAATTGCTTTATCCATGCATGATTGAACAATTAGTAGCAACATAAACATATTTTGCTTCTGCAGTGGACTGAGAAATGCATCCTTGTTTCTTACTTATCCAAGTAACCAATCTTTCTCCTAAAATGAATGCTCCACCAGCAGTGCTTTTTCTATCATCAATGTTTCCATCCCTAATGCAGGAGCATCTCAGGTCCTTGGCAATCCTATGTCACCAAAAAGAATTTGAAGTTTTTCTGTGTTGTTTAGTTCATGCTTTGACTGAGTTGGTCGATTTCCTTTGGTTATCGAGTGTGGTCAGTTATCTCTTGGATGGTCAGTTGTTTCATTGGCGCTCATCAATGCTTGTCTGTTGCTTGGTCATCCTTGCTTACCGAGTAGTTTATTTTGAGTTTCTGTTGAGGCCAACTTGTGCATTGATTATGGGTCATAGATTTAATACTGGTATCTATCGTTGGGAAATGTGTGGTCCTAGATCTGACCATTCCTTCTATTGATTGTGGATCTGAAGGGTGACTCAGTTTGGTAGCCTCTTGTATAAGTATAGTTGTTTGGTTAGAATCTAGGGGAGTCAATTTTTGGATAGAAGATAGAAAAGGTAGTAGAATCAAGATTCTGGAAGATCCTCACATGTTTGAGGACTTATGTAATTCATTGTAATATCATGCCATAACCGAGAAGGCCTTATAGCCTGACATGAATGAATCAATTGCAAGGAATATATGAATGATCCTTCTTTTCTCCCTCTCAGTGTGTTGTTATTTTCTTTCGTGTGTGTTTGAGAAAGGTGGATCAAGTTAGGGTGTGCCATTCCTTGTCCCCTACCATCCTCCTTTGTGTCAGGTGGTATTAGAGTGAGGTGAGATCTCAATCTAGGTTTGTGGATCTAGGTTTGTAGGTTCCTTCTTGGGAAGCCCTAGTTGAAGTTTTGTGGGGTAGCAGATTGCGATTTGACCTACAATTGCATAGGGTTTTCAAGATGGTTCGTGGGAGATGAAATGTGGATCTAGGATTGGTAGATATGCTAAGACAAATTGCTACTAGATTAGAAGCTATTGAGATAGCCCAGAGAAGAGGCAAACATCTTGAGGATGTTAGTGATGATGAAGTTGAAGAAGAACAAGCAAATGTAGAACCTACACCTGTGATGGATCAAGGTGAGGAAATATTTTTGAAAGCATTGACAAGTCTGAAGTCTACACCACATTTTAACCCTCCTAAGTATGGTGGAAAGTTGGATCACTGAGATGGAGAAATATTTTGAGTATGAGAACATACCTGAGGAGAAGAAAGTAAAGATTGCAAGCACCAAGTTGAAAAGTCATGCATCTTTATGGTGGGAACATTTGTAGCTGGACATAAAAAGGAAAGGCAAAGACAAGATCAAGGTATGGAATAAAATGGTGAATAAATTGAAAGGAAAGTTCTTACCTTGTGATTATCAGATTAACCTAGTTCAGTGAATGCAAATTTTAAGGTAGAAAGATAGCTCGGTAAAAGAGTATAATAAGGAATTCTATAGATTAGATATTAGATCTGGACATGATGAGGATGATGTGGAAAGAATTGCTAGATACCTGAATGGTTTAAGAGTTTCCATCCAAGAAGAAATCAGCTTGGTTAAGTTGGAAAACATTGAAGAGGCTTATCAATTCGCATTGAAGGTCAAGGAGAAATTGAACAAAAGACATGAAAAAAGACAAAGAGGTCAAGGTGGTAGATTCCCTAGAGGAAGAGGTAGATCCAATACTAAAAATAATATAGCTAAACCCAACTCTGGATAAAGGCAACACTGAGTGGAAAGGTGAAATTTCATCCAGAGGTAGAGGCAGTAACTACCAAGGTGGTTATAGCAAAGGAAGTTTCCGAGGAGCTTGTTACAATTTTGGAGAGGAAGGACATAGATCTTTTGAATGTGCACATGCTAGTAAGAAGGTTGGTAGCAGCAGAAATGCTTTGGTGCAAGAGGAGTCACCGAATGAACCTGAGAAGGAAAATAACTTGATGGTAAGGAGAGCACTGTGGAATGAAAGTAAAAAGGAAGATCCAGTAAGGAAAAGTTTGTTCAAGACCAGATGTAGAGTTTTTGACAAATTTTGGAAGGTAATCATTGACAATGGTATCTCGGAGAATCTAGCATCTGAAGACATGGTCACACAGTTGCAATTGGAAAGGTTAAAACATCTGAAGACCTATCAAATTTCATGGATCAAAGATGTGCATACACTCTTGGTAAGTGAACAATGTTATGTGAATTTGAAGATTGGAAAGTACTATGATAAGGTTTTATGTGATATCATGCCTATGGATTGTTGTCATATTGTGTTGGGTAGACCTTGGCAATATGATAGACATGCTATATATGATGGGAGATTACATAAGTATACTATTGTGGCTGATGGAAGAAAAAAAAAATTGTTACCTTTGATGGAAGAACCTGTTAGTAATGTTTGCACATTTGTGAAAGTTTTCTTGACGGAAGGAAGAAAGTTTGTTAAGGATTTGAAGAAGAATGATGTATGTTTTGGTGTGATTCCTAACAAACCAATCAAGAAAATAGAGGATAGTGTTCCTAAGGAGATTGATAAGTTACTCACTGAGTACAATGAAATTATTTCTGATAATGTACCTGATGGTTTTCCACCGAATAGAAGTATTAATCATTGCATGGATCTAATCCCTGGAGCTAGTTTACCGAATAAGGCACCTCATTGGTTGACACCTACCGAGAATCAGGAATTGAACCGACAAATTCAAGGGTTGCTAGATAAAGGTTTGATTAGATAAAGTTTGAGTCCTTGTGTAGTACCTACAGTATTGGCACCTAAGAAGAATGGAGAGTGGCGAATGTGTACTGATTCTAGAGAAATCAACAAGATAATAGTCAAGTATAGGTTTCCTATATTGAGAATGGATGACATAATGGACAGTTTGACTGGAGCAAAATATTTCATAAAGATTGATTTGAAAAGTGGGTATCATCGTATCAGAATTAGAGAAGGTGATGAGTGGAAAACTGCTTTCAAGATAAAAGAAGGTTTGTATGAGTGGTTGGTTATGCCATTTGGTTTAACTAATGCACCGAGTACTTTTATGAGATTTATGAATGAAGTTTTGAAGAAATTCTTGGGTAAATTTGTGATTGTATATCTAGATGATATTCTGATATTCAGTAAGACCAGAGAAGAACATTTGTTGCATGTTAGGCAAGTTTTGCAGAGATTGAAAGAAGAAAAGTTGCTGATAAATATGAAAAAGTGTTCATTCATGAATGAGGAGATTGTGTATTTGGGATTTGTAATCTCAGCTGATGGTTTGAAGATGGATCCTGAAAAGGTTGAAGCTATTATGAATTGGCCTACACCTATGAATGCTAGTGAGGTAAGATCATTTCATGGTTTGGCAAGTTTTTACCAAAAGTTCATAAGGAATTTCAATTCAATTTGCAATGCTATGATTGAGACTATGAGAGGAGATAAAAGATAATTCAAGTTGACACATGGAGCTGATAAAAGTTTTGAGATTCTGAAGCAGAAAGTTGTTGAACTGCTTGTTTTGGCATTGCCTAATTTCAATAAGGTATTTCAAGTAAAATGTGATGCAAGTGGTAGTGCTACTGGAGCTATGTTGAGTCAAGAAGGTAAACCTGATGCTTTCTTTAGTGAAAAATTGAATGATGCTAAAAGAAAATATTCTGTGTATGATCAAGAATTCTATGCTATTGTTCAAGAACTGAAGAAATGGAGACATTATTTGATACCGAGTGAATTTGTGTTGTATACTGATCATAAGGCTTTACAATACTTGGATAGTCAGAATAAGTTGAATTAGAGACATATGAAATGGGTTGAGTACTTGTAGAGCTATACATTTGTGATAAAAACATAAAAGTGGAGTCACTAACCAAGTTGCTGATGCATTGAGTAGAAGAAGATCTTTGATGACGGAGATGAAAATTGAAGTTCTTGGTTTTGATGAGATGAGAGCTTTGTATGAAACTGATCTTGATTTTTCTGAGTTGTGGAGAAAGTGCAGAGCACCGATTCAAGATCAACCAAGTACAAAATGGGAAGAATGTTTTACTTAGGAAGGTATGTTGTTTAAAGGTATTCAGTTGTGTATACCGAGAGGACAAATGAGAAGTACTAATTTGATGAAGGAGAAATATAGTAGTGGTTTGGCTGGACATTTTGGTATTGATAAGACATTGAATTTGCTTAAGGAGAAATACTTTTGGCCTCAGTTGTATAAAGATGTTCAAAAATTTGTGAAAAGTTCTAGAGTCTATCAAGTTACAAAAGGAGTAAGTCAGAATACTAGATTGTATACACTAATTGTTGTACCTGAGAAACCTTGGACCAACATTAGTATGTATTTTTTTCTTGGCTGACCAAAGATAGTAAGACGTAATGATTCTATATTTGTTGTGGTAGATAGATTTTCAAAGATGGTACATTTTATACCTTGTAGAAAGACATCAGATGCAGTACATGTAGCAAATCTTTTCTTTAAGAAAATTGTCAGAGTACATGGATTACCGAGGAGTGTTATCTCTGACCGAGACAGTAAATTTGTTGGATACTTTTGGAAGACTCTTTGGAGAAAGTTTGGCACTGAGTTGAAATATAGTTCTACATTTCACCCACAAACCGATGGACAGACAGAAGTTGTAAACATAAGTTTGGAAAATCTTTTGAGATGTTTAGTTGGAGACACACCTAGTAATTGGGATTCTGTGTTGGCACAAGCAGAGTTTGCATACAATAATTTAGTGAATAGGAGTACTGGAAAAAAAACCATTTGAGATTGTGAATGGCATACAGCCAAGAGGTATATCTAATTTGAGAGACATTTCTGGTGAAAGTAAGAGAAGTGTTGAAGGAGTGAAATTTGTTGAGTACATGAAGACATTGCATGAAGATGTGAAAATCAAGCTGGAAGAGAGTAATCAGAAATACAAAGACAGAGCTGATAGATCAAGGAGACATAAAAATTTTGATGTTGGTGATGAACTGATGGTTCATTTGAAGAAAGGTAGATTTCCTGTTGGAACATATGGGAAGCTGAAGATGAAGAAGTTTGGACCTTGCAAGATTTCGAAGAAATTTGACAGTGGAAATGCATATGAGATTGAGTTACCTGATGGCATGGACATATCACCAATTTTCAACATTGTTGATTTGTATGAGTATCATGAACCTGATGAAGACATGACAGTATGGATGGAATATCCTAAGAAGTAGAATGAAGAAGTTGAACAGATTTTGGAGCAAAGAATTGGCAAGAGTACAAGAGGTAAATAGTATATGGAATATTTGGTAAAGTGGAAGAATAGACTGATTGAAGACAATTCAGGGATTTCATAGTCTGAGTTGGATGCAGCTCAGACCAAACCTACTAAATGATTTGGAGAATCATTTCTAAATAACCCCAGGTGTCTGATGCAGGAGCATCTCGGGTCCTTGGCAATCTTGTGTCACCAAAAAGATTTTGAAGTTTGTCTGTGTTGCTCGGTTCCTGATTTGACCGAGTTGGTCGGTAGTTGGTCGGTTTCCTTTGGTTACAAAGTGTGGTTAGTTATCTCTTGGGCGGTCGGTTGTTTCACTGGCTCTCAGTGATGCTTGTTTGTTGCTCGGTCATCCTTGCTTACCAAGTAGTTTATTTTGAGTTTCTGTTAAGGTCGACTTGTGCATTGATTATGGGTCTCATATTTAATGCTGGTATCCATCATTGGGAAATGTGTGGTCCCAGATCTGACCATTCCTTCCATTGATTATGGATCTAAAGGCCAACTCAGTTCGGTAGCCTCTTGTATAAGTATAGTTGTTTGGTTAGAATTTAGGGGAGTCAGTTTTTGGATAGAAGATAGAAGGTAGTAGAATCAAGATTCTGGAAGATCCTCGCATGTTTGAGGACTTATGTAATTCATTGTAATATCAGGTTGTAATGGGGAAGGCCTTACAGTCTGGCATGTATGAATCAATTGCAAGTAATATATGAATGATCTTGCTTTTCTCCCTCTCACTATGTTTTTGTTTGCTTCTGTGTGTGTTTGATCAAGGTGGATCAGGTTAGGGTGTGCCATTCCTTGGCCCTTTCCATCCTCCTTTGCGTCAATCCCAATTAGCATCAGTGTAAAATTTTAGTTCAAAATGGTTTTCTTTTCTATACCGTAAACCATAATTTTTAGTGTTCTTCAAATATCTCAAAATTCATTTCATAGCAATCATGTGTGATTCTTTAGGATTAGCAGAGAATCTAGCTAAAATTTTAACCACATGTGCAATATCTGGTCTACTATGCACAACATACATTAACTTGCCAATCATAGATCTATACATGGTTTAGTTTACCTTGGATGACTTTTCATCCTTTGTCAGTTTGCATCTAGTGACCATAGGTGTACCGACTGGTTTTGAATCTTCCATACCGAATGTCTTCAATTCTTCTTTTATGTACTTTGATTTTGTGATGCATATGCCTTCCTTGTGTTGTAGTATTTACAAACCAAGAATTTTTTTATCTCACCAAATATTGACATCTCAAATTCTTTCCTCATTTCATCAACAAAAGATTTGCATAAGTTATCATGTCCTCCAAATATGATATCATCAACAAATATTTCAGCAATAAGAATCTTGTCATCAGTTTCATATTTCAAATACAAATTATTGTCGTCACTTTTTCTAACAAATCCAATACTTATGAGATAAGAATGTAGTATTTCATACCATGCTCTTGGTGCTTGTTTGACTCCATATAATGCTTTGTGCAACTTACATACCATATTCCTCTGATTAGGATCAAAAAAACCTTCAGGTTGTTCAACGTATACTTCTTCCTCAAGTATCCCATTCATAAATGCAGATTTAACATCCTTCTGATAAACTTTAAATCCTTTGTAAGAAGCATATGCTAGTAGCATTCTTACTCCTTCAAGTCTAGCAATGGGTGCAAAATTTTCTCCATAGTCAATTTCTTCTTCTTGTGCATAACCTTTGCAAACTAATCTTTTTGTGTTCCTTGTTACATCTCTATTCTCATTCTATTTTTTTATGAATACCCATTTGGTTCCAATTACATTTTTATCTTTTGGTCTCGGTACCAATGTCCATGTCTTATTTTTCAGTGTTTTCTTAATCTCTTCATTCAATGCATTGATCCATTCATCATTTTCCAATGCATCTCTAACAGTTTTAGGCTCAAATTTGCAAACTAAGCATGTGTTGTTTTTTAACTTACTTCGAGTCATCATTCCTGCTCTTTTGTCTCTAGTTATCTGATCTTGTGGATGGTGTCTTCTCAAATATTTTTCAAGTACAGGTTTAGATCTTTATTCTTCAATGTGTTCTCCACTCGGTGCATGATCATTATCTTCACCAGTAAGTGTTTGTTGTTGCTCGGTCTATAAATATTATTTCTTAGTAGCATTATTTTGTTGCTCGATAATGCCAAACTGTTGCTCAGGTAGAGTTTCAGGTTCTTCAATATAAACAAATCTACCATAGTCTTCAGGTTCCTTTTTCCTTTCTTCATTATTATTTTCTATAAATTCATCAACTCTCACATTTTCACTTTCAATCATCTTGTTAGTAGCATTTTTCAAATATTTATAAGCCTTGATTTTAGTAGAATATCCTAGAAATATCCCTTTATCACCTTTTGAATCAAATTTCCCATTTCTATAATCTTTCAGAATGTAACATCTACTTCTAAATATTCTGAAATATCTCACATTAGGTGTGTAACCATATCATAATTCATAAGGTGTCTTGTTTGATTCTTTTTTCAGTCGAACTTAGTTCAGTGTGTAAATAATAGTACTAACAGCTTCTCTCCAGTACCTTTGTGCAATATCTTTTTCAATCATCAGTGTTCTAGCACAATAAACAATTGATCTATTCCTCCTTTCAGTAATACCATTTTTCTGGGGTGTCCTCGGTGAAGATACTTGTCTCTTAATTCCATGCTCATTACAAAAATTAGTGAACTCATCAGAAATAAATTCACCACCTCTATTTGGCCTTAAGCATTTTAGTTCCTTGCCACTTTATTTTTCTACTTTTTCGTTATACCATTTAAACATTTTGAAATCTTTTAATTTTTCTTTTAAGAACATGATAGTCATCATACTAGAGAAATCATTAACAAATAAGATAAAATATATGTCTCCATAATAACTCTGAGTTCTCATTGGACCACACAAGTCAGTATGAACCAACTCCAAAATAGCATTAGATGAGTAATGTTCTCTTAAAACTAGAGTTTGACATCTCACACATTTGACATTGTTTGCACATTACATGGTTAGGTTTAGATATGCTCGATAAACCTCTAACTCTCCTTTTCTTACTGATCTTAACCATGTTGTCAAAGTTCACATGACATAACCTTTTGTGCCACAACCATACATCTTCAGTTTTAGCCAATAAACAAGAAGTTTCAGCATTGTCAAGATAGAATAAGTTACCTTTTGATTGTTCACCAGTACCGACCAACTTTCTAGTGTCATCATAGCTTTTCACATTTATATTCTCAAATGCAACTTGGTGACATGTATTATTCAGCTATGCTACACTCAACATATTATAATTAAGTCATTTCACCCAAATATGGATTCTCACATCTGATCTTATTATTCAACAATATAGATCATTTTCCTTTTACTAGACAAGGTGTATTATTTCCCATTTTCAAAGATCCACCATTATAATGGTCAAGGTATACTGTTGGTTGCCTCTGTGATCTCGGTAATCTCTTCTGTCATTCTTCCTTTCATTTGATCTTTCATTTGTTTTCTCATCTTCTTTCCTACCAGGACATCTTGCAGCAATATGACCAATCTCTTTGCATTTAAAACATACCAAGGGTAGTTTACCTCTATATCTTCCTTTATCTTTTTGTAATCTTTGAGCCATTAATGCTTCAAGTTCATCGAGTTCATCCTCTTCACTTTCACTTTCACTTTCATTTCTTATCTTATGTTTGTTTCTTTATTTTCCAATTTTCAAAGATGACATAAATGCAGATTCTACCATAGGTACAATACTGTTGTCATAGTTATTAAGCTCAAATGCAATCAATCTACCAATCAAACTATCAAGATAAATATTATTACCAGGAGCTACTCTCATTTCATGAATTGCAGAGACTCTAATAGCATAGGCAGGTAACAATGTTTTGAGAATTTTACTTACTATAGTGTCTTCATCAATAATTCCACATGCTCCTCGGATAGCATTCACAACTTCCTTGATTTGGTTGTTGTACTGAGTGATGTTTTCACCCTCTTTCATCTTCATGTTATCAAACTTACCTCTTAGACTTTCAGCTTTTGCCCTGAGCACATTCACATCTCCTCCATCAACTAGTGTAAGCTTGTCCCACATCTTCTTTGCACTTGTACATGTCTTAATGTCTTCAAATTCAGAATCTGATAAAGAAGAATAAATCTCAATCATCATAGCATTGTGTTCTTGTCTTTCTTTCATCTATGTGACAGTTAAAGGACCAGGAGGAGTGATAAACTCATTTTCCAAATAGTGTGTTGTAGAATCACCAATCCCTGATAGATATAATTTCATCCTACTTTGTCATGTTGAGAAATTGTCTTTATTCAACTTTGGCACCTCTCTCTTATACATCTTGTGATCTTTTACTTAAGTCCTTCAAAATTTTCCTTCAAGCACTCTCGCTCTGATACCAATTGTTAGATAACTAAGAGGGGGTTAAATCGGTTAATTCCAATTATCCTATAGTCCCAAACACTCCCAGATGTATAAAAATAATCTTTCAAATCAATTAAACAACTTGGTAAAATTTTGTTTGTGCCTTTCTGTTCATTAACTGAATACCAGTAAATTAACTAGTGTATATACCGATCAAACCAGTAATTATAATGTGTAAATAAAAATAACAAATCATCACATCCATACACATATAACACTTGATTTTTAACATGGAAACCCTGTTAAGGGAAAAATCATGTGGGACCAGTATCTGAAATAATTTTACTCTTCTGAACTGAGCTCGGTTAAGAGATAACCTTGTTAAAGGTTACAAAACATACTATAAGGTGTGACCTTGTTAGAGGATTTATTACTAATAGTTCTCCGTGACCAAACATTCACTATGGGGTCAAAATGAAAATAATCAACATTCATTGAATGTCATAGTGAAATATAAATATTGTTAAGTCCCACTCAGTTAAGAGATTTATCTGTAGAAATGGTTAGAATGCAACAGTAAATGATCTAATTCAAATACAACTTTCTTTTACAGATTTTTAAATCTATGCTAAGCTCAAAATACCTTTGGCCAATATACTCAATTTAATTCTATTGTATCCTCTAACTCTATTATGCTCAGTTAATTCATTTCTTTAACGCTCAATGTTGTCTGTAGATTTACTCGGTTATGTCTTCAACCTATCTAACTAGCTTTGCATGAATGTAATCTTCTCACGCGCATTCCATAATTAATTATGAATCTCTTGTCTCCTTTTATAGACATAATAAACTATTTTATTCTCATCCATAGATTATGTCTCTTAATCTTCATCATTTATTTTTCCACTTCAACCTTCCTCAGAACTTGTTTCTGTAACACGTTTCATTCTTCATCATCCGATCATCCTTGAATTTGGTCATTCATTTGATCATCATAACAAACTTTATCTTTAGTCAACAATCATAAATTTCATTTATTTCTTTCACAAGGTCAATACCATGATGTGTCAATGACTTCTAACTTGGTTAACATTGTACTCGGTATACACTACACTTGCTCGATGTACACTATTTTCAACTCGGTGTATAGTAAGTTCTTCATTTACCAACCCCATAAACTTGTTCATTCTTGATCTTCAATCCATAACAGAATTATGTAATACAATCAAATCACTAACATAATGTCATAGACTCATCAATAAGTTACCCAATAAATACCATATCCATATCTTTCATATACATCTCATCTTCATGTAAATATCTCATTCCTTCATCATTATTTTCTTCTTCAGATGTTTGTAACTACCATGATAAGTACAGTCAAAACTAGTTGACATCAATGACAATATAATAACTGATTTAATGTGTCACATATACTTTTGTAGCTCGGTGATCATCATTCTCTCTCTTTTGAAGTATCCAATCATTTTTCAATCTCTTCCTTAAGATATTCAACCAGTTGTAGTCTATCATAAAATAACCTTCATTTTTCTAAGCCGTGGAGAATGTGCAAAGCACCTATTCCAAATAACTGAGTAAGTGGGAAGACTATTTCATTCATGAAGGTATGTTGTTCAAAGGAATTCAGATATGTATATTGAGAGTATCAATGAGAACTAATTTGATAAAGGAGAAGCATAGTAGTGCTTTGGATGGACATTTTGGCATTGATAAGATGTTGAATTTGCTTAAGGAAAAGTATTTTTTGCCACAATTGTATAAGGATGCTCAAAAATTTGTGAAGAGTTGTGGATTTTGTCAAGTTGCAAAAGGAGTAAGTCATAATACTGGATTGTATACAATGATTTCTATTCTTGAGAAACCTTGGAGAGATATCAGCATTAATTTTGTTCTTGGCTTATCAAAAACAAAAAGAGGTAATGATTCCATATTTTTTGTTGTGGACAAGTTTTCCAAGATGGCACATTTAATACCATGTAGGAAAATATCAGATGTAGTGCATATAACCGATCTTTTCTTCAAGGAAATTGTCAGATTGCATGGATTACCGAGGACTATAATCTCTAACTGAGACATTAAGTTTGTTAGGTATTTTTGGAAGACTCTATGGAAGAAGATGGACACCAAGTTAAAGTATAGTTCTACATTTCATCCACAGATGGATGGAAAAATAGAGGTTGTGAATAGAATTTTGGGTAACCTTTTGAGATGCTTAGTTGGAGACAAACCGAGTAATTGGGATTTGATTTTAGCACAAACAGAGTTTGTATACAATAATTTAGTGAATAGGAATAATGGCAAGACACCATTTCAAATTTTTACTAGCATACAATTGAGAGGTATATCATACTTGAAAGATATTGCTGGAGAAGATAAGAGAAGTGCTAAAGGGGAAGAATTGTTTAAATTTATGAAGTCATTACATGAGGAAGTGAAACATAAGCTGGAGCAGAGTAATCAGAAACACAAGGATAGTGTAGATAGTCAAGAAGACATAAGATTTTTGAAGTTGGTGATGAGGTAATGGTTCATTTGAAGAAAGGTAGATTTCATGTTGGAACCTATGGTAAGTTGAAGAGGAATAAATTTGGTCCCTACAAGGTATTGAATAAATTTGATAGTGGAAATGCTTATGAAGTTGAATTACCTGAGGACATGGACATATCACCAATATTAAACATTGCATATTTGTATGAGTATCATGAGCCTGATGGAGAAGTGACAACACTGAGTCATTATCCTAAGAAGCAGATAGAAGAATTTGAACGTATTTTGGAACAACGAGTTGGAAGAAGCCCAAGAGGAAAGGATTACATCGAATACTTGGTAAAGTGGAAGAACAAACCAATTGAAGACTCTACATGTATTTCTCAATCTATGTTGGATTCAGCTCAGGTTGTACCTCACTCATGATTCAGAGAATCATTTGTTTGCAACCCTAGGTGTTTGATGCAAGAGCATCTTGGGTTTTAGACAATCCTGTATCTTGGTAACTTGTTTGTTGTGTTCGGTAACTATTTTGGAGTTCTTGGTGGAGTGTTCTTGTTGTTCACCAATGAGCTTGGTTGTCACTTTGTGTTTTTTTTTACTCAATGGTACATTCACCAGGTGGCTTTGTTATGCTCAATGGTGTTCTTCACTAAGTTGGTTCGGTGTGTCTATGTTGCTCGATGGCCTAGTTCACCAATAAGTTTATTTTGATCTTTTATTGAGGTGGACTTGTGCATATAATTTTGGTCATGATATTAATGATGGGATCGACCATTGGGAAACGTGTGAACCTAAATATGGGTCATTTCTTTCTACAATGTTGGATCTTGATGATTCTTTGGGCTGACCTATTTGGTAGCCTCTAGCATAAATGTAATAGTTTGTTTTAAAATTAAGGGGAAATTCTAGAAGGAAGATAGAAGGTTGGAGATTTTGGATATCACATGCATGAAGATTGTAATGTTCTGTAATTTGATTCTTATTTGTACTATTCATAACTGGGAAGGCCTCACAACCCAAAATGTATGAAGTTTGATGAATAAATGAATATGATATGTTCCCCTTTCTCTTTCTTTCTATGTTATTGCTTCTATGTTTTTATTCTGCAAGGTGGTTTGGTAATTGGGTGAGCCTTTGGCCCCATCTATCTTCCCTCCTTTGCGTCAAATATGCATTTAATGTGGATTCTTCAAGAAGTTTCTTTTGGTCAAAAGAGTTTTTGATGAACTATCTTATGTTTCTTGTCATGTGGTTTGAACTTTTAGAATCAATTATACATGGTCTAGATTCTTGTCTTGCATGTAAAGAATTTTTCTCAAATTCTTCTACATCATTCTAAATTTTTGATATGTTACTATCATTCTCCTTAATATCCAAGAACATCACTTCATCATTCAAACAATTTTCAACTTCATCCTTTAATGAATAAGTCTCCATTGAACAAGAACTCTTCTTACCTTTATCTTTATTATATGTCCTAGTATTTCTATTTTTCCTTCTATAACTATTTTTTCTCTCATCAACATCAGACACCATATTATATTCCTTAAAAGGGTGTTTCGTGGCATAGTTTCCCACTCTTCCACAATTGGAACATTTGAAGGGTAACTTACCTTTATACTTTCTAGATCCTTTCCTTAGTTTTCTAACAAAATTTGCTTCTAAATCATCTTAATCATAGCTTGTCTTAAGTGCATCTTAAGTCTTCTCAGTAGCCTTGAATGCGATCTCTTTCTTTTCATGCTAGCTTTCTTCAAATTTAAACATCTCAAAGATAAAGACTGCTAGATAGATCTCTTCCAAATTATATTTCTCTATATCATTACTTTGTTGAATGGAAATCAGCAAAGTTTTATAAGGTCTAGGTATAGTTCTCATCACTTTCAATACACCTTTATTGTCTTATGTAGCTCCACTATTTACTCTAATTGCACTTATAATTTCACTTATCTAGTGTAGGTAACCTTCAATATTCTCATCCTCAGACATTCTCAATGTCTCAAGTTTATCCTTCAGATTATGCTACTTGACTTGCTTGATCTTCTTATATCGTTCATATATGCTACAATTTTTTTTCCAAACATGATATGTGGTCTTACATCCCATGACTTTTAGAAAATTTGGATAACCTAATTTACTGATAATGGCATCCTAGCCTTCACATTACTCTCATATCCCTTGATATCATTTGATGCAGAAGTACCAAATGCTAGAGGAATATAGCGATTTTGAAAGATTTTAAAACTCCAAGTGGCATAGAGGCCAACTGTGATTCCATCGTTGACTTCCAAAATGTATAATTTATTCTATCAAACTTTAGTACTTTGACACCGTGTTCATTTTCCACCTTAGATCACCTCAAGCTATTAAGCATCTTCAAGAGGAACTTATCCCTTATACCCATTTTTTAATACTTCGGGATGCTAAAAGGGGGGTAAATTAGCATGCACGATAAGTTAATTATTATGTCACAATTTCTTATCAATTATCTTTAATACAACTAACCATCAGAAAAATATATTACAATGACAACACATTCATAAAAACACTAGATTTACAAAATACACAATATAGGAAAAAACTACAATGAGAATCACACTCACTATATGATAAACAATTATAATGTGTTAGGCTCATTACCATGGAAGTGCATTGCTCCTTGAAGAACTTGCAAGCTAAGGTGCACTGCCTCAGGGAAACAACATACAAAAATAAGATGCACTATCCTAGGAAAAAATACCATCTCTACACAAGTTGTCAAAAAAGTGCGCAATCTTCTAGCAGGCACATAGAAGTGATGAAATGAAAAGAGGTAGGATCGCCTTATGAAATATTACAACAAATCTTTCAAACTCGCACTCTTCCACTTCTACTCTTTCACATTCACATTACTTTGACTTAATATTCAATGTGAAACAATCCAAATCAATCTAAAAAACTCCACACATCAGCACAACCAATCACATGCATGCACACACACACACACATCAATTTATATCATTGACACAAAGTCGTCTATCTTAAGCATTTACATCCAATGTGGTCCAACCTAAGAGATAAGGAGAGCCCTAATGTATCATAACACATCTTCTACAAATGATTTCATGAGAGTGCAAGCACTACAACAACCTCCAAGGTTAGATCCAAATGAAAATTGTAGCAAATCATTAAAACACATTAACTAGTCAACTCAAAAATACTCTTCAATACACATAATTTGGAACACAATACTCCATAGAAAGGCCCACAACAACCACTTGACTCTTTCTCCAAATCATATCCAAACCAATAATTTATAAATCAAATCATTACAATCAATTGATGTAGCCAAAGACCAACACAAATAATAATCACACATTCATAACAACATAACTTCACTTGCGGACTAAACCAATACAAGAAATCTAAAGTAAAAAATTTTGCACAAACCATATGAACATGTCCACCAAACTGCACAACTTGAATTACCAATATGAAGCATTCCTCAAACCTATCCTAATTAGCTAGCCTCATTGTCAGTTAATGAAACTCACTGCATATAAGATGGAGACCTGAGAACATAATAGTGCAATATTCACAACTAGAACCGGAAGCCGTCAACATCTTATGTGAAGGAATGCAAAGCATTCTCCCATAAGAACTTCAAATATTTTTTCCTACTTAGTCCAACTTGCCATACTTCCATCTTCTGAATACATCTCATAGAGACTTACTATCATCACCAGACATTGTAAAAACTTCTAAACTTGCAATACCAAACCTCTACTAGCACTTCAAATAATTTTTCTTGCATATTAGACTTTAGATATTCATTCTTGTGTATCTCAACATTTTGTACACCAAACAACATGACTCTTCTAGTTTCTCTTGATCAGTATACAACCATGACAACTAGTTAGTTGGCATTAAAATGCAAGAAAATAGTTGACATCAATGAAAACACAAACCATATAATGTTATGAATATGCAAACTATAAATGCAATTTTAGAAAAAGGAATAAAAAAGGAACCTGAAGCTTAAATTTAATCCTAAAATGTAGGATAATGTCAGTAGGCAACTTAGTCCTAGTGGTGTCAAATGTAGATATTGTGAACAAATTCCAACTCATGATATCACCCTGGTCATCTCCCTTATATTTTATGGAAAATTTGTTAGACTATGTCCGTAACAATGGACTATGTCAATAATTGACAATACCCAAGCTTTTTGGCTTCTTCAAAATTGGGTGCTCTTTGTTGCAGTGTGGTCTTTTTGGATTTGCAATCATTTTCTCTCAAATTTGAATGAGGGAAAATGGTGTTGGGTTCTATAAAGACTTGCCTCGATCAATTCCTAGGAGGATTCAACCTTCCATATGAGATTATTAGAAACAAATTTTAATGTGAAGTACAATTTTGTATATCAAAATATTATGCCTCAACCTTGATAATATTGATGAATACAAACACCCTTGAAATAGAACTCTCAAGTGTTGATGCAACATGACACCACAAAACAAGATCAATTATGAAAGCTTGTTGACATGAGGATTGATTTAACTTGTTTCTCATTAAAGGTCTGAAGAATTTCACCCACAATGCTTTCTTTGGGAAGGGATTAGGAAGAATGATGTGTTTAAATGAATTAGAAAAGATGCTCTTATACAAGGTTTCCAAGGTATTTCATAAAGTAGGTCAACCCTTCATACTCGTGTGCAAATGTCAAGCAGGCATACTAACGTATTCAAATTTGGGTCCAATTTTGGGGGCCACGACACCTAGCGCCATGGCCCACCAAGACACTGATGTCATAGTCCACCCAAAATGGGTTGGATCAATGAGTAATGAAGCGTGCACAACTCGAAGCACGTGATTTAATCACCATACTAGAATATGCTGGAATTTTGACGGTGAAGGGGCCACCACAGGCCTGGAAAGAGCTATGAGGAGACATACTAAGGCAAGGGCACAAGAGGGAGTGCGGATTTGTAAGGTATTACAATATATGACACTAGTGTAGAAAATGACAAGACATGTTTTTGATAAAAAAATGATTCTACACTACTTCCAATTAGCATTTTGGGAGATAAGTTTGATTGATTATGCTTACCTTCTAAGGAATTTGTAGCCCTCCAAAGGTACCAACAGACATTTGGAAAAGCGATGCCAAGCTTTCTATTTGTTCATCATAAATTCTCTTTCATCAATTAACGTTTTTGTTCTGTGAAAATATTTTTTAAATCAAGCTTTTGGGTTCTAGTTGGTACTTTTGAAAGTATCTTTTGTATGGGAGATTTAAGACCCTAGCATTCAATGATATGATTTATATTACTACTATGGATAATTTTCACCCTCAAAGATCTAATGCTTCAACATCACCCCATGACCACCTCTACTTACCCACAATGTTGTGTCATCAATATTCTCTTTACTAACCTTCATTGCAATACCCCTCCAATAGTTTACTTTTCTATTTAATTTGTAAGACTCTTTTATCTCATTTTTTATGTGTGTATTAAATCCTTAGATAGATTTGATGTTATGTATATTTATGTTTATAATTTTACTAACCTCATACTTGCATGTGTATGGTGGGAATGTATGTTTTATATTTCTATTTGATGTGTTGGATATCGTTGAGGGACGAAATTGTAGTTACTTGCTTGCGAGATTCGCACGATTGGCCAATCCCCGCCATTGTCTATTATATATTTATACATGTATGTACATGCTCATCTTTTATACAGGATTTCAAGTAGCGGGCATCGACTTCCTTGAATTGCGAGGATGAATGTGGCGTGTCGCAATATCTCAATGGTAAGAGAGGAGAGATAACATACAGCTCCAATCCCAACCTAAGTCATTAATTGTCCTAAAATAGTGGACAAGTATTTGATTTTCTACCTATTCAGATTTGTCAAGGTGACATAAATTTGTGAATTCTTCTTTTAGGCTTGATTGTTACATTTTGGTTTAATCGATTTTCCTTCATGGTTGCATGTCATGTGATTTGATGTTATTTTGGTGTTAAAATGGATTGAAGAATTAATTAAGATTAATTAAATGAGATTAAATAATTAAACCTTATGATACATTAAAATATTAAATATAAGGTTAATTAATTAATAGGAATTAATTAATTACCTATGTTTAATAAATAATTTAATTACAAAGTCAAAATTAATTAATTTGGAAATTTAATAATTATTAAATAAAAATTAAATTTAAATGTGCAATTTGAGTTAAGTGGTTATTGGTTGAGTTGCATATTTTAAATTAATTAAAATTAAATAATGTGACTTAAAAAATACTTTATTATAAAAGTAGAACTTAACCTTTTAAAATTAAGTTGACTTAAAGTGATTTAAGTTGAGGAAAATTAAATAAATAATTCTTTTAATAAATTAAAGTTGATAAAAATAATGTTGGAGTTGAGTTCTTATTTTTGGAAGTTTTGAGTTAAGTAATTCTTTTATTATTTTTAAAGTTGAGTTCATCTTGTTTTTGAAGTTGCATTCTTCCAACTCTGGTATCTAGGTTTTCTATATAAAAGAGCTAGGAGACCATTTGGAGATTACTATTCAATCAGGTTTTGAAGAATTCTCTATTGGAAAAATTTTGGAGGATTAAAGTTTTGGTATTTATGAAAGCTTTGGGTTTTCAAGATTTGGAGTTGATTTTCGATTCAGCTTTGTGTATTAAGGTAGGGTTTTAAAAGCCTTAAAAGTTGTTCATTGAACCATTGTCTTCTTCATATTTGATTAGATCTTGTATGTAAATGATGAGTGTTTGTTAAAAAAATGTGTTTCTTTGATAATTAGGAATGTTAGGGAATATTTTGGAAGGAAAATTCGATTAGGACTTTCTTTAAAAAAATTATTTTGATTGGTTTTCAGTTATGACCTTGTTGGTACCCTCAAAAATTTTTGAGGAATGGGACACATTAGTATGCATCAGTATCTTATTTTGCTTTCAGGATGCATGTGGGAACCGGGTGTTTTCCAGGTGATTTTATGAAAATTCTTTTGTCCATTGCCTTTCATGTGTTTCAATGGTTTATTCTAAGTCCTAAAGTTGCATGTTGAAATGGGTTTTCATTAGTTCGTTTCTAGGAGGTCCTGAATGCAGAAATTGCCAAGTGTTAAAATCACCAGGAAGGGTCACTTTGAGGTTGAATAAAATGCACCCTGGAGAGCGTCATGAAAATTTGAGCCTAGCGTCTTGTTGTACACATTTCATACTCTCTATGTGTCAGGTTTTAGGCCTCTGTGATAAGTTTTGACCCCGTTTATTCATCCCCTTCCGGAGGTGTTTTCTAGAATCTGCTTGGTGCACCTTTTCACAATTTTGTTGGAGGCCCTGTTCGTGATCTTATAAGTTACATTCTATGATTGTTCATGAGAAATGAGTCATTGCCCTGCATTATAGACAAGTTTTACTTTATCCTTGTCAGTTTGCAGCTCATGATGAATCCATTGGATAAGTTTCCCAATGTGATTCCATTTGCAATTTCTGCTGTTTGCAAAGATTGTGAAGTGCACCAGTTTGTCGGAGGTCAACTTTACCAGCAAATAACTTTTACCCGGTACCATTTTTCACAAGGCCATATCTTTTGCCCAGTTTACTCCCGGATCAGGATGATGATTGAATCATGATGTTTGCATCTCAATGTACTTATGTGCCAGTTTGTGGCTTCCCAAGGATTCATTTGGTATTTTTTCCAAGGTGATTTCAAATGCAATTTATTACTTGTAACAGTGGTTTACAAAAGGTAGAATTAAGGGACCGACTTCGAGGATTAATATCTTTCGACTCGGGTACAGTCATGAGATGCCATTTTGAAGAATGACAGTTTATAGATTAGAGAATGTGCCTGTCAGAGGGCAAGGTCCGATCAGGTCACTATGTCAGTTTTTGAAGCCAGTTTCTGGGCCTATTCGCATGATTTTAGTGCTTTTGCAAAACAAGGTTTTTTGATCTTTTGGCGATCTGGGTTTGTTCGTTCTTCAATTTTGGGACGTCCTGGGGATGTCTGGAGCAGTTTCTGGTCCGGGCATTTGAATTCAAAAAAAAATTTAGCCGGGCCCACTCTGGACCCAACTTGCTTCATGTAGGTAGCTACTTGATTTTTGAATTGTGTTGGGTATTTGGGCATTGATCATACATATAGGCCAACAAATTTTGAAAGAGAATGAAAATTGCAAAGCGGAACCCCATGGTCTTTGTTATCATTCAGCCTAATAGTGCATTATGGGGAGTATGCAAGAAATGTTAATACTCTATACAATGCTTTTAATGGTAGAGTTTTGTAGAGGATAAGCACGTGTAATAGATGAGAATGTTGAGATGTTTGAAGACAATGATGATTCAAACAGATGCAAGTTTATATGGCTTGTTCCTGGGCCTCCTCGCATGATTTTGTCAAGTGGTGGAAAGTGAAGCAAGATTTTGTGTTGTTCAGTGGGCTACATTATTGCATGACTTTGACCATTGCCCAAGTCGGTTTATCTGTATGCTTGGAGCTGCTGATACTAAGATGGATATAGGGGAGATGGCTCTGGAGGGTTTATTTCCTCAAAAGCAAGTTGAGAGAGTGGTGAATCAATCCAGTCAATCTGTAGAAGAGAAACTTCCTCCATTGAAAGAAATGATAGATTATATCTGTAAGTATGAGCCAAAGATTCAGGTGCCCGTGGAAGTTGGAGAACGCAATCTTTTGTTCCCAACTACAATGTATGTAGCTATGATAAGATTTCTACAGAGATGTTGTGAGGTTGAATGTGGTCAAGCTTTATTAGATGACAATAAAAGAGATATTCCACAAAATGATGCAACAGTCATGTCATTTTGCTTGTTGCTTGAGCATGCTATGGCATATGAAGGCTCTGTATAATTGCATGCGACTGCATCAAAGGGATTGCTCAATATTGTTTCTCATAATCAACAGATACTTGCATCAAGATACGTTGAACGCCTTCCATGGTTGAAATAATATACAGGTCACATAGACATGGACACTCGTGAATCTATAGCTTGTTTAGTGGGGATCGCATGTTCAGCCTTATCTGCTTCTTCATCATCTGTTATGATTCAGGAATTTTGTTCTAAGTTTAAAGTAATTAACAAAGGAGGATGGCAGACGAGTAGGAGGTCTCACGCAATAAACAAAGGAGCTTTCTCATGAAGGTGGAGGCCTGGGTAAAGTCGAAGAGAAGTTGCATGAAGAAATGGGGGCTGCATCAATCCTCCTCATATTGCAGACTTCTGCATTTAAACATGAAATGGACAAAGCACTAGTGGAATGCCCAACGCGTTAAAATAATGTAGGGAGCCTCATGCATTTTTTAGGAGACTTGCACATTGCCGATTACACAAGGAAAACTATGCGGAGTTTTTAAAATTATTTTGTGTATACGAATGAAAACAGAGAGTCGGCGCATTGAAATGGAGGTTTCACTATTTGAGAGCAAAGAAAGCCTGCACAATATAATGTATTGGCTTCCGTTAGTGATGAAGACTCAGCGCAAGGTGAGAATAAAGTGTTTGACTACCAACAGTAAATGGAGGAGCTTCAACAAAATAATGCCAGCACAGGTGTAATATGGACTCATGCAAATACATAAGGGGGCTCTCTTTTTAAGTGTTATGTAAGGGGTGATGAGTATATGTGAGGTGCCTGTTCCATGCAATGAAGAAGTGCGCTAATAATGAAGTGAATATACACATCCCTGCTGGGTACACACTTGGCTGGAATGGTCTTATCAAATGCAGATGAAAGTGGAGGCTGTCAATAAGCATAAACACAAATGGAGGCTGCAAACATCAACAAATTGTCCTATGCAGGGAATATAGTGGAAGCATGGACATGGCATGTGAACCATTTTAAATTCTAAACAAAGAGCTCCCACACATTCAGGCATGGTCTCATGCAGAGAGCAGAGATTGGAGACTTGCTCGCATAAGGGAGGCTCATGCGCCAAGGGATTTGCATTTGAATGGAGCAAGTATGAGGAGATCCTCACGCTAACGCACATTGGGGGTGCTTCATGCAAAATCCATGAAAGGCTACTCACATAATGCTATGGAGGTTTCCAGCTCGTACTTAATGGAAGCCTCGCTTATCTAACAATGGAGGGCACTCACAAGAAATAGACCTCACGTAAAAGGAGTTCTACGCATTTTAGAGGATGTTTTCGATGGCTTTTCTCCAATTGATATATCCCACATTGGAAAGGAGTGGGAATGTTTTAATGTTTTTATACCCCAACACTCACATTGTATGTAAAATGAAAAGTCACGGAGGCTCTCTCTTGGTGGGTCCACTAGTTGGGGTTCTCTGAGCGTGTGGGGCCCACACATTTTGGCGCTAAAGGAATAAGAATAGTCGCCCAATTGCAGAATCAAATGGACAACTACAAAGATATTAAGCGATTTAGCGACTATCGCCAGTTCGCTGAATCAAATCAACATGCAAGAAAGCATTAAGCGAATCAGCGAGAGTGGTTAGTTCGCCGAATCGCCAAGTCATGGAATCGCCAGGTCGCCCAGTCGCAAGATAAAAAGGGTAAGTGAAATGATATTCTACAACTTAAATAAGCAGCTTAGTCGCATATTCACCAAATAAAATGAGCAATGCAGAAATTATTAAGCGATTTGGCGACCCAATAATGTTGTGACATGTGGCGTCCAGTTGGAGGTATAAGGGGCAATAAAAGATAATATTTTATTCTTTTTCCTGTGTAGTTGTAAGTTCAAAAATCAAAATTATAATGATAAATTTATATAGTTTGAACTATATAAAAATTTCAAATATCAAAGTTGCAGACATGGGAGCTATTTTAATAGCTGGGGGCTTTATTTTTCGCCCAAATAGCAAGTATTATATACCGTCGGAAAGGTCTTGACGCAAGGATTCCATTTTTGGGATCAATTTCAGTGCAGGTCTAACTAGTTTCAAGATATTTGCAGTTGAACAAAACAAGGGGGCCAGGAAGATATTTTGAAAATATCTATTTTTTTACATCCGGTGATTCACATTTCAGTTTGAAGAGATGACAGGTGCTTTCCAGAGTTGAGAGCAGGTCCCATTTCCAGTTTGAAGGCGGATGACTCATCCAATGAGTAGAGAGGAGGAAGACAAGTGTCGCTTTGTGATGATTTCTGAGTTTCTTCCTTCTTCTTATTCTGCAATTCTTTCAATGTATGGGGTTCAAATTTTGGTTCTCCAAGGGAGAAAATCAAAGCAAGTTCCACTAATGCAAGTTCTGGTTAAGTTTAGTGTTCTAGTTTTTTGAGTATTTTGGCATTTTGAATGTATTGAAGCAATGTTTTATTAATAAAATACACCCGAAGTCTCTTTGCAAGGACTTGATGTCTCTGTATGTTTTCTGGAATTCTTATGAGCTAGATTTGTAAGGCATTTCTGGTTTGTCGTCTATAAGGTAGACTGTGATATTATTCTTCAATTTCCTTCAAGGAAGGAGTAAATCTTGTTGGATAGTTTCTGAGAAGGTCAAGGATATATGGATTTGATGATCATGTGTTTGTAATGATAAAAGTAGTATGTAAGGCATGTTACTAGTTTCAGATGTGTTGAGTTGTAAATCTTTGTGAATGTCTATTCAATTTGACTCCATACCCAATGGATTAGGCACTGGTCTTTTTCCATAATTGCATCCAAACCAATTCAATCAACCATTTCCCTTTCTATTTTTGGGTACTTTGATTGTTAAATTTAGCATGACGGGCGGGAAACCATCCAATGATTCGCTTAAAAGGGTGAATCCAATTGCAGGACATTAATATCATGTTGATCCATTTTTATATTTGCTCGTGTTGTGAAGAAGGAATAGTTTTCCGGTGTTGTGAGTAGATATTTTGAGGTACACCTACCTGGGTCTGTGGAGCCTGAAGTGCAGAAGGCATTTGAAGCCTTGTCGATGTTGGGTTTTCTCTTGTTGAGTCAGTTTGTGAAATGGTGAAAGAAGGTACATTTTGGCCAACAAGAAAAAACTCTAACAGACCTTTCATGGTTTTGAGGGTTTTGAAAGAGCTTATTTTTTTAGAGAAAATGCATACTTTTGAAATAGAAATATAGATATGTACATGTAAATAATATAGATTTGCATGTGTGAAAGATAAATATATTCAATTCCATGTTATTTAAGGAAGATATTTTCAGTTGCATATTATTTCAGAAATATATATTCAGTTACATGTTATTTAAGGAATATATATTCAGTTGCATGTTATTTAGGAAAGATATATTCAGTTTTATGTTATTTAAAGAAGATATATTCAGTTGCGTGTTAGTTAGGAAATATATATTCAGTTGCATGTTATTTAATGAAGATATATTCAGTTCATGATATTTAAGATTGATATATTCAGTTGCATGGTATTTAAGGAAGATACATTCAGTTGCATATTATTTAGGAAAGATATATTCAGTTACATGTTATTTAAGGAAGACATATTCAGTTGCATGTTATTTATGAAAGATATGTTCAGTTGCATGTTTTGATTAATAGTAAAAACAAGTTTTGAAGGGACCCGAAACCCTGTACAAAGAAAAAGATTAAGATAGAGCATTAGGAACACACCATACACAAAAATAAAACCATAACATAAGGCCACCATCCCCAAGAAACCACCCAAAATAACTCGGCCAAAGAAACACCCAAACCACAGCATAAGATAAAACATTGGAAATCCGCAGCAAAATAATAACAAGCTATCTTTTTGTCCCCTTCAAATGAGAACGCAGGGTCATGTCAAAAGATGGGGAGGATTTCTTTAAAAAAATTATTTTAACTATAATCCATCCTTCCTCAACACTAGCAGCCTTATCCTGCCAGCACAATGATTCCAAAGCTGAAAATCCAGCCCCCAAAAGTGGAGTTGAGTTCCCCAAAGAAACATCCAATACAGGGATGCCATTAGATCCAACCAAAGGGGGATCAAGAAAAGGAACTGCAAGGTTAGATCCAACACCTAATAAAATACCATCATTTCCAGCAAAGCCAGCACCCATTGAGTTAGCAAAATAACTAGTATCACCCAACATAGAAAGAGTAGGTTCAGGTCCAACAACTGGGTTAGGGACAGATCCAACAGCCCCAACAAACCCTTCAGGAACATTAATATTAGGACATAAACCAACCTTCTCACCAGCAGGTAGAGGATTTCCAATATCAAGAGCAGCCTCCATCTTAGGGTGAGGAGCTTTTCAAGACAGTGTAATGTTGGGTAGAAGCACCCTTCCACCAAGAAAGAGAAGATTTCTTCTTCTTGGAAATGAAGCCACATTGGGATGATATATGACCAGTCTTAAAACATTTACGACATCTAAAAGGAATGCCTTCGAAGTCAAGCTGTTGGATCCAAGGTCCCAAGGATGATTCAATTTTAATTTCAGTTGGGAGGCCCTTCGAGGTATCAATTTCTACCAAGATACAAGCAAAAGTAGAATGATACATATTATTAGAATCACTATCAATCAACAAGAATTCCCCCAAATCCCCACCCACTTCCTCAAGGATGGAATCATGCCACAAATGAAGGGGCAGATTGGGGAGCCTAACCTAAATAGGGATAGTACTAAAGACTTCAATGGAAGGATTGAAATCATGGTGCCACGGCTTTACCATGAGCAGAAATTTTTCATCCTCCCAACAAAAGAAATAATCACATAGGATCGTAGCTCTATTCACAAAATTATCAAATTTTGCAATGAAAAAGTCTTTTGCCATTGGATAGATGTTAACAGTACCTGATAATTTTGGTTCCCATCTTCGAGAAACCCAATCATGCAGTTGGGGAAGGCTAGGCCAAAAACCCTGAAACCGGCAAATCAGTTTGTGGGATTTAAAAATTTCATTACCATTCATCAAATCTCTATTAGCATCAGAGGACAGCTTGACAGATACAGACCCACAAACAAGAATTGGGGCAATGGAAGCCCCATTATCAGTGGAAACCTTGCGTCCCTTCACAGTCGCAGCCGTCTTGGAAACAACATCAGCAAAAGACCTTGCCATCACCACAGAAGCCTTAGAAGTAGGACCATCAACCCCCAAAGAAGAGATGCTAGCTGCCACACACACCCTAGTCGCAGCAGCTGAGGTAGATGTCGCCAAACAAGCAGACGCCTTCACCAAACCCTCTGCAGCAACAACAGAGGTAGAAGACGCTAGAGGAAGATGTTGAGAAGCCCCATCCTTCACCAAACCCTCCGCAACACTAGAAGAAGGGCGCGCGGGAGGCAGAGAGCATGCGTGGGAGGCTAAGGAAGCCCCAACTTTCTCCAAACCCTCCGCAGAGCCAGAGGAAGGGCGTGCAGGAGGCAGAGAACATGCATGGGAGGCCATTTAGACTAGATATTCAGTTGCATGTCATTTAGGGAAGATATATTTAGTTGCATGTTATTTAAGGAAGATATCTTTTTAGTTGCATGTTATTTAGGAAAGATATATTCACTTGCATGTTATTTAAGAAACATTTATTTATTTGCATGCAACGGTAATCTATATTTAGAATTCTATTTTTAGAAGAAATTTTTTTTAAAAAAATATCAAAAAAAATTCATACACAAGAATTCTATTAGAAAAACAAAAATAAAAATAATAATTAAATATTATTTGATGAAAATTTAATGTTGATGTGTTTATTATTGGAGTTTTTGGTTGTTGTGTTTGATTGTTGGTATGGATAGCATTAAGTTGGCTTTTAAGAATTGTTATCAGAGGCTTGAGGTTTTACCTTTTTACTGTGGCATAGATATTTACAATATTTGTAATGTGATAATGGTATCTATCTTTTTACCCAACCTTTGTTCATTTTAAGCTTATTAATTTGTGAATTCTTTGAGAGGGTATATTTTTATGATGTTATGGTTTGAGAACCAATATAGATTTTGATGTTTGGTTTGAGGACCAGTGTGTTCTTGTAGGCATCTATGGAACCGATATTTGATCATTGTACTTCTATAAGATTTATTTGAGACTTATGCACTTAGGGTAGGTTATCTAGGTGTTACAGAGGAAGTGGCTTGCTTTAGAGGCGTTCGAGCCCTGAAGTGGTTGCCTGAGTATCATTTGCAAGTTACTTAATAAAGTGATAACTTAAATACATTGAGAGTTTTAAAATGAATTAATAAGATGTATGTATTCCCCACCCATACCTTGAGCGCTAATACAAGCTAAGATGGTTTGTGAGAAGATGTTGATCGCCTACGTGGATTGGATGAGGCATAGTTGGTAGCCTTGTATGTATGAGAGGTTACTAATACCGTATAGAGTCACTAGGGGGCTGAAGTCCAGAGAGACTGTCAAGGTAACTCTAGATTTGACTCATGTGATGACACTTCTCTTTATACATCTTAAGTTTCCTACATGTGTTGGTTGCCTCTGGGATTAGTATGTTTACCTTTGCATTGTGAATTGTACCTCTTTAGATAGAGAACCTTCAGGATCCTTTGCTTAGGTGTTGTATTGTGATTGGATTTTGGTGTTTGTTATCTGAGTGGGATATGTTGTTATCTCTTCAGCACAGTGGGAGTGGACTTTTTGGTTTTACTTGGTCGGATGGTAGTGATTTTATTACCATTGAGATTTTGATGTTCGTGATTGTGTCGGATGATCCTTGTTGTTGTTACCTTCTTCTTGTTCTTGTTGGAGATTTTCTCTTATCTTTCATATATTGTACTTGTACTTTGTATTTAATTATTATTACATACCGTGCAACTTGTGTAGTGGATGTTGTTTCATTGTGTATAGCTTATGGTATCAAATTTATATAGGTTTCATTTATGCAATGATGTACTTGTTATTCATTTGCATTATATTGAGATTGTATATTATTTGTTGTATTTAGTAGATTAATTAACTTACGCAATTCTACGTCATTAAACCCTTGAGATTTGTAATCTATAAATGAGTTGCAATTGTAAGTATGTATTGGCTTATGTTATATTGTTTTCACTTTGTTATCCATTATTGTTTGTAAAAAAAAATTTAAAAAAAAAATTGTAAACTTAGTAACATGTTTTAGGTTAATTTATCTTGGGTTCCCTAGCGGGGCATTACACTTGGTATCAAAGCCCGAGTTTGTACACTGAGAACTCTGGAAATTTGTATGCCCATTAAATGTCTAGTAGTTGAAACTTGAAACAAAACTTAAGACATATAACTCTTTTTGATAAGGAGATCTTCTTCAAACTAGCCCTACTTCCTTTAGGACTTACATAGGCCTTTCCTTGACCTATCTTAGGGTTCTTTAGACCCTTCTCACTGAGGGATTCTTCCTAATCTCCTCTACTCCTCAAGATCTCACTACCAAGGATTACAACCTACTCTTGTTCACAATACCCTTCATATGAATTCAACTAAGGAATTCATCCCTTCATCCAAATTCTTGATTCCAAGTATTGAGCATGAGAGAAGACTCAATTTGTCTTAGTTTGGTTCATTTTGAGGTGTTCCACCATGTAGCATCTCCCTTCTACAAGTCAATCTCCAAAACTTAGACCAAAACGCTACTAGGTCCTTGTAGGTCTTCCAACACACTTTTTAGGGCTTAACTTTTCAACTTTCCACACAAGTGGCCAACGTGATTACATTTCCTGATACCCTTTTCGAAGTTACAAAGGATTCTAAACTCCTTAGGTTTCCAAGCCCTCTGTAAAACACTTTCCTATCTTTAAGCCTTGTTTTTAGGCCTTATTAGGCCTCATTGGTTTTCAGTGAAAGTTTGATGGTTACACCCTTTGCCGAATTGATCAAAGGCTCTCCTTCATAGGATGGAGTCTTTGATCACCAAGGAACACTTTCCTAAAGCTGGATTGACATTCTCAATCCCCGAGCCCTCTCCCATTTGCTAGATCAACAGCAAGCTACCTAACCAGGCTATCTCTGGCTCGCCTAGGGCTTGCTCTTAAAAATCTTTCCCCTGCAAACTAAGCCATAAAAATACATATTTACAAAGCCTATACAATGTCGTAACATATTTCAGGAGGTCGTACAAAACCATCCATGGAAACCTATGTTAGAGCCATTTTTCTTACCTCTACTCTGAACAATTCAGTAAGCTGGTCTCAGAGGAGGATTTAAGTTACAAAGCTAAAAAGAAAACTTATTAAACCAAAACAACACTCTAATTTTCTTATCAAAACATAGAGAATCAACTCATGCAAAGCTTTGCTCAGGTCTAATCCATGATCAAGGATTAGGGAGCTTTCTATTCAATCCAAAATGGGTACAATCACACCAGGTTATGAAAATCTGAAAGTACACACAAAAACAACATCCAACCTTATGTCTCAATAGGAAAAAGACATATATAGGCTTAGACAACCGAGTTTGATCGATTTCAACCCTATAACTAACTCTGTCTCTCGAACAAGCCTTAGACAATTAGTTGTCATGACAACTTTTACAAATTACTTGACAACTTTTATAGGGTTGTGCCAATAGGTCTAAAAGACCCCTAAGACCTCTAAGACCCTTTCCCATATTTATTTCACTTATTTATCTCAATTTCACAGTCAAACCATGACTTTGACTGATTGGTAACATCCAATGACATACAAGCCATATCCTTTGGGTCTACTCTAGGTCTAATGAGACCTTCACTAAGACACTAAAACATCTTCCTAAGAATCTATTGGATCACAAACATACACTACACTAAGACACAAAACCAAATGTCCTTAAAGGACAGTGACTTGGCCAAGGTCACTGCAAGCCAAAACTAGGAGCTAGGAGCTAGGTTGGCCAAGAACCTAGGTGCTCCTGCACCACTTTTGTATTTTAGACTATTGTTTATGACCCTAGAGGTATGATATTAGACTTGTATGTTCAAATTAAATTTTATATGAATGTTGCATTAAATAGATTTGCATGAACTTCTCAACTTATTATTTGATGTAAATACAAAAGTGTGTTTTATACAATTGATTACAAGATGTTTTCTATAATGATGAATGAATAAAAATCTTTATGTATTTAAATTGTCAAATAATGAATGATTGATCAATGCGACTTTTGGTTTATGCTTAAACAAGAATTATATTGCTCTTGATGACTATATATCATGTCCTTATTTTCTGGCTTGTTTTTAAATATTGTTTTATCTTTTGTCTTAGTAGGACGCTTCGTGATTGAAGGATGCATATCCTTACTTGTTTGTAGGCTTCCAAGAGTAATACCCCTCCCATTGTTTATTTTTCAATTTAATTGGCCAGACTTTTTTAGGCCACTTTTCATGTGTGTTTTGGATGTTTCATTGTGTATACCTTATGGTATCAGATTTATCTAAATTTCATTTATGAGATGATGTGCTTGTTATTCATATATAGATTATATATTGTTTGTTGTATTTAGTAAATTAATTAACTAACGTAATTCTACGTCATGGAACCCTTAGGATGTGTAATCTATAAATTAGTTACATTTGTAAGTATGAATTGGCTTGTGTTATTTGCTTCCTCTTTGTTATTTGTTATTGTTTGTAAACTTTTAAGAAAAATTATTTTGTGAACTTAATAACATGTTTTAGGTTAATTTCTCCTAGGTTCCGTAGTGGGGCATTATATTCATCCTCTTGCTCTTTGGTGCCACAATTTGGTTTGATCAAACATGTTTCTAAATGAGAAATGGGAAGAAACTCTATGATGGCCACATCATGTTCTTTGTCAAAAATATCACATTTCTCAATCAAATTTGGTGAAGGATAGAACATAGTTTCCTCTATTAATATCAAAGTGGCATGCACATCAAGAAATCTTCAAAAACACATCCTAAGGACTTTATGTTTATAAGTGACAAATGGGGAAGATATGCCCCTCAAAACCAGCAAAGGATAGATTTCTTCTTCCAAACCTATTTTTCTCAACTTGAGAGAAAGATTGGAGGATTTGTTTTCCTTCTTTCCCTTAGAAAAAGATTGAGGTAAGGGTTGTTCCAATCCAATTTAAAGAGTCAAATGACATCGTCCACTCTAATTGAAGATATTGGGAAGCAAATTTTATTTATCTTGTTTTGATGAAAATTTTAACTCCATGGCAACCTTTATAGACACTCATCCACATTCAAAAATTCTCAAAAGTATCTATCAATCTTGTTTGAGGCCTAGCACACTTGAACATACAAAAACTTGGTTTTCAAAATTGGAAAAAAAAAAAGTTTTAACTGAGTTCTCACACAAATAGAAAATAAAAAATAGTATAATTTAGCCAAAAAATAAAATAAAAAATTTCCCAAAACATAAATAAACATAACTTCAACTTTATTTTTTTTTAAATCAGCAAGAAAAATTCCAAAACTATACTCTTAATAAAAATGAATGGAATGAAAGGGAACACCCCACAACGCAATGGTAAGTTGCGAGCCTCTCATTTGGGAGGTCTTGTGTTCAAGTCTTCTTGAGCCTCATGTTGATCTTGGCTTTGGCCTATTACCCATCAAAAAAAATGAATGGAATGAAAATATAAGTTTTGGGTTTGTTCGTATCTATATATATATTATATATATAAACTCTCTTTAAGAGCTTCATATTCCAAATGTTATCTCCGGAAGCTCAACATCTCACTTCTTTACCTCCACAAAATTCTGTCAACTTCACACTTAGAGCATGTTGCATCCACTCGCAACAAAAATATTTAAATTGGCTATATGATTTAAGAATATAATTATTATTTTTTTTGGTTGCCAATGATTTAAATGTCCTTAACTCCTAAGTTTAAAAAATTTCATAAAACAAAATTTGTTAATTTTTTTTTGAAGGGTGCTTTTTTAATATTAACCGAATACAAACATAAAGTTCTGGGTAGAATTAGATCAGAGTAATACCCATAGAAAACCCAAAAAAACTTGATTTACAGATACTAAAGCAGAATTTCTGGATCTTTAAAAATGTGCACACTCGCAGCACTTGACCACATAAATATTTCTTGCAGCTTTTGTTCCGCCTGTTGATCAAAACTTTGTGTTTGGTCAGAACAGTAGATTAGATAAATATATTTGTAGCTCTACAACAAAAACAAATTAAATATTTATAGCACGCGCCCAAATGGACCCAGCATAAGGTTTTTGAGATAAACCAAAAATACTGTGAATTATTAATCTCACGATTTGGAGATGTGATAACAGCATAGGGAATTGAACATTGGTTTGGTTCTTCTAACATCAAAAGTACTCGAGATTTTCTGTCAGGTTTTATCAGGTAGACTGGCTCACCATGATTCCAAAATAATTTAAAATATTAATTTCATAAATCTTATATGGTCTGCTTGCTTTTTGAGCAATATCTTTCGTCAACATTCAATGAAACTTCAAACCCCATATCCCGAAGATGATTGAACATCGTAGAGATGTAATCCTTCAACTTAGAAGAGAAGGCCTGCGAATGACAAGAACAAAATGAAAAATATAAAAAGAAACATTTTAGTATAAAACTGCTCATATTTTAACACAATTACCACTCGACTTTACCTCCCTGTCTTTAGCTTGCTTAACAATCACCGTTTCTGGCCATGTATCTACCAGTGGTTCTAGTTCCTGATAAACTGCAGACTTCTTTGTCTCGGACTGATTCTCCTGAGAAAAATAACAGATCTCATAATTTGCACGATATTACATTTGTCTTCAAAACTAATTTTGAATTATAAAGGTAGCATGCCTGACTGAATTTGAAAATGACTTCAGCTGCCTTCTGAGGTTGCTGCTTCAATAGATAAGCCTGCACAACAACACTTTAATTTTTCCCACTTTTCCAACACCAGCATACATGCTTGGGAAAAAAAAAATTGACAAAGTTATCTTCACCTTAGCACACACAAATGTGCTTGGAACCGTCTGTGTGAATCCAGATTTTATTAGCAGTTCCTGTACTCTCAAAATATGTCTTGTTTTACCTACAAAAAGAATGAGATGAGAAAAATTACATGCAGTGTTGGGTATTTTATAAATTATGTACAACTCTCAACTAGGGTTAAATATCATGAAATCCACAAAACCAGTTAAAAAACAGCTGTTAGTGTATAATTAAATAATATGGCTAATTATTGAATATTTATTTACAAAAACACGTAATTTCCTCCCATGAAGGGTAGTGATAATAGGCATAATATTTCCACTGAATAAAGTAGCGAACAAGAATGGTTTTGGAAGTTAAAAACTCTTTAAATGATTACATCTAGAAGTATATTTGTTCATTATAGAAAAGCAACCAAGATTCAGCTAACTGAAGCAAAATAGGACAAAAAGACCTCAGCATAAGTAATTGCTAAATTAGAAACTGAAAGGTGATTACGAAAATTGTGTACCAAACTGAAACAGAGATCATAATATGATGAATAAACAAACATGTTGATTTAATTTAGTACATATTAATTCAGGAAAGAAACCTAGCTCCATTACAAGCAAGCAATCCACCCTACCACAATATATTCTTGGAAAGTGTGCCAATACAAGAATGTTGAATTATAAGATATGACTCTGACTAACTACTTCCAACTGGAGTGTGAATTTAGCTAATCAAACACCGGTACATCTTGACTACAGACATACATTTTGCAGAAGTAAGCAATTGAAAAGATGTAGAGAAAAGACTATAAGGCAACTTATGATGTAGGAAAGAAAACACTCTCAACCCAAACTCAAAACGACATACAAATGTAACTCAGAAATGCAAAGAAATTATCAGAAGATCAGCAAGACAATACCTTTAAAGTATATTCAAATACTCATGAAATGAGAAAAATACATAGCAAATCTGAAATTGCAATGTATGGCAGCCTTGTAGGCATCACTAAAAATCTGAAATCTGTTCTAAATCTTATATAAATCAGAACGTATGCAAGCAAGAACTACTAAGAATATCTATCTCCTTCAACTATGCCTTCCGCTCTTCAACTAGCTTTTCATTCTTCAAACCTTCACAAGATTTTCAACAGATTTTCAAAAGATTTTCAAGTAGCAACCAGCATCAATTTATAGCCTGAGTCGGTGGTGGAATAACTGTGGTTTACACATAACCTAAGGATTTGAAGCCCCCCTAAAATCCTATGCCATAAACCAGGAGTCCCCTTGACTTGAGCAAATATCATAAATTTTACAGTTTACGTTGCAAACTGAGCCTAACAAAACCCACGCCAGAATGGGAGAGTACAGAATCTCATTGAAACAGGCATTAAATGTTCCTAAATGTGTTGTCATAACCTCATACACTCAACTCCTATCAATAAGAGTCAACTATGACAACCTATAACTCCCTAGGAGTCTGTAGGAAAACGTGCACTACCACTTGTCACCTAGGGCACCCACCTGTGAAAAGATGTTCTCACAACATGGTAAACATGACATTTTGAAATGTTTTATAGTCCTGTAAATCCCAAATCCATGCCAAGAAGAAATATTCCCAAGAATATGCTAAGAAAATGCCAATACAATATTAGAATATTATAATGTTTCTTAATGGTCATCTTAGTTAGTCTTTAGTTTATTAGGTAGTTTTTATTTCTGTCTTTAGTTCGCGATTGTTTCTTTTAGAAACTCCTATATAAGGAGCTTTCATCTCCTCTGTTTAATACAACATCGATTTACCATAACATGGTAGCAGAGAGGGTCAATGGGGTTTCAAAAAGTTTGGCAAATGTATTAATCAAAAATTGTGTTGCATTTTGATCACTTTTTTACCTCAAAAATTGTGTTGGGTTTTCATCGATTTTTCTCCTCAAAAATCATTTTTGGTTTCTATAATATGCGATGTTGGCGTGGGAATTTATGACAGGTTCCTATTTTGCGGTTTTTACCATTTTTTCCAAAAAAAACGATGCTGTGTAAACTTCAAATCATAGTATCTTGTAGTCTGTTTTGGGGGATCCTGCTCATCTGCAAAGTTTGAAGGGTTTGCAGATTTTTCCAAATCGTGACAATTGTTCTAGTGTGCATCTTTGTTTCCACAGAAAGGCAGCTCTGTTATCCAACATCAGTTGGAAGTTTGTGATGATTTATGGTTAGAAGTTTTGCTAATTCTGGGAGGGTTAGTGGCAGACTCATCTCAATGGCAAAGTCAATGGCAGGCTCTTGTCTCTTGTTGTTGAGCATTCTAAAGAAGGGGGCACCCTTCTCTATTTTTTTGGATGGCTTCTTTGTCATTAACATTTTGCAGATCCAGGGAGGGTCTCAACAGCAGCAGAATGTTCTTAAGAATTTGTGACCAAAAGACAACAATTAGAGGATGACCATTAAGGGAGGTATTAGAATGTTATAATGTTTCTTTAACGGTCATCTTAGTTAGTCTTTAGTTTATTACATAGTTTCTATTTCCGTCTTTAGTTCACAATTGTTTCTTTTAGAAACATCGTCTTTGTAAATCTATATAAGGAGCTTCCGTCTCTGTTTAATACATCGATTTATAGTCAGCTACATTTCACACTTCATGATAGCCCCCAAGGTTGATCATTGTGTAACAACGAAACGTGTGTTACATTATGTGAAGGGCACCTCTGATTATGGACTTCTTTACACTAGGAGTCATGATCCTAGACTCAGTGGGTTCACAGATTCAGATTGGGCAGGTTTGGTTGATGATAAGAAATCAACCTCTAGATATGTGTTCAATTTGGGATCTGATGCAATCACTTGGACTAGTACAAAGCAGCAAGTAGTGTCTCTCTCCTCGGCAGAAGCAGAGTATCGAGGAGCATTTAAGGAAGCTTGTGAGGCAGTTTGGCTTCGTCGGATGCTTGCAGATATGCATATGTCTCAAGCAGGTCTGACTCCCTTGTTCTCTGATAATGAGGGTATTCTCAAGCTTGCCAAGAATCCAATCTTCCATGAAAGAACCAAACATGTGGATGTTCATTGTCATTACATTTGACACTTAATTGAAGACGGATCAGTTCAGTTGCAGCATGTTCCAACTACGGATCAAACTGCAGACATTCTCACAAAGCCTCTTGGCCCAGATAAGTTTGCTAAATTCAAGGGGCACTTTGGTGTTGTTGACAGATTAACCATTAAGGGAGGGTATTAGAATGTTATTTAATTACTTTAATGGTCATCTATGTAATATATGTAAATCATTGTAGATACTTTCTACTCTTGTATCCTTGTAAGTTCTTTATAATGATCTTTCTGATCATTTGTTAATACAGTCAATATTTTACCAATTACTTCAGTAATATACAACGTGTCCAAAACTCCATAAAGCTGCAATATTATAACTCGACGAAATATTTATCAAAAAAATTTGGCCTTACTACAAAAAATTGTTTTCCTTGAACATTGAAAAATAAACTATCAATAATTAAAATTAAAACATTTTTTTGGTTAATGCAAGGTAGTTTGCCCACCATTGATGCTCTGCAACAGACACCCAAGGTAATTTGCAATATTTCAGGAGTTAAAACTCATAAACATTTGTAGATGTTGTGCTTATCCTGGATCCATCTTTCTCTCTTATCTACATGAACATTCTTCCCCACTTTTCTCTATAATTTGATGTCTCTTTTATCTTTCAATCTTCCTCTTTTTCTCCATCTTTTCACATAATCAAGCTCCCACAAATATGCACCATGAAATTCTTGAAAATCGTAAGTATCGTCTTCTTTAGAAAAATAAGATAGTTCATGCATTAACTTTCTCTGTCATTACTGCAACAATTTGTTCATCATCAATCTTGGTTACAACATTGTTTTCCTTTGGATAGTGTTCACAAAATTAAACATAAAAAATTAAAAATTCAAAGCAAATTAAAGAATGGTAAGTACTAAATTGTAGAATACAAGTGGTAAACAAAAAAACAAAAAAGCCTTGTGAGAGGATCTTGATTGCAAGAGGTTGTAGATACTTAAATGGTTGACCATAGAGGTACCACCATGTGATAGCTTCCATGTCGTTTTGGTCCCTTATTGCAACTAGACTATGTTTTATTCCCAAAGCAAATAAGCCAAATTTTGTCCTAACTTTTTTGTGCACTTCTTCATCTTGCACGAGTCTTTCAAAAGCTTTCTTGCACCCATTAGCAACTTCATCTACATATGGTGCTACTCTATCTGGCATAGCAGTGATTTCAATGCTATAGTACCTCGAAGATAGGGCATAAGCATGGATGTGCAATGGGGTGGTCATCTTTCCCAATGATGATGAATGATTGTTTCCACCTTATTGCATAAGGTTTCACATTCTGTGGGGTCATTCTCATGTTGTTGTACCGCAATTTTTACCTTCTCCACCTGTATCCATGCCATCATAGACATCCCCTAAACAAGGTGAATCTATATCAGCAAATTGGAGCATGGTCCTGATAGGCTCCATGAAATCCAATACATATTGCACACAAGTCCACCAACTGTCATCCAAGACCAATGTCTTGACCTTTTGAGCCCTCTCTAAATGTGAAGCCTTCCATACACCCCACTGGTTGAAAATAACCATTTGGCTCAATGCCTCTTGCACCTTGACAAGTCGTCTCATAACAATAGTATGAGATGCAAATTGGGTCTCAACAACCTAAGTAAGTTAATAACAATATGTCAATAGATATTAGGAAAATTTATATACAATTTAATAATTGAACATCACATAAAATTTATTAAAATTAAATAAATAAATCAAACTTAGTAATTACAATTTACCTTCAACAACTCCAATTTGGAGAAAGATCTGAATATCGATTGTGACATTTGGTGGTTCGTCACAAATATCTAGATCCCCTCCCCCTCTTGGTATATTTGTTTCACCCAATCTATCTATTGCATCACCAAGTTGAGGGAGTGTATGGTGCATGGTGTCCAAAAAATGAGGTCATGTTGGCCCTCAACTAAAGCACTTGCACCCCTACAATTTTTTGCATTGTCTACGATTACCTAGACAACATTCTCACTACCCACCATCTCTGTGACCTCAATGAAAATTCTAGAAATGAACTATGCATGTTTCACTTCCCCTTCACAATCAACCGCCCTCAAAAACATTGCATTGGATGGTTTTTGGTGTCTTTCCATCCATTGGAAACAATAGAAACACCCAAAGTTATCCAAGAATCTCTAATTGGTTGAAGAGATCTTCCTACAGAAATCCTCTCTTTTTGCAATATGGTGGTATGCACCTTTTGATACCCAGGACTTGTGTAACCAGCCGGTGCACTATTGATGGCTGCCACCATCTCCTTCCAATATGGTGATCTCACCAAGTTGAAAGGAAGACCATTGGCATAGAGGCAACGTCCAATGGCTTGATCAGCAAGCTCTCTTGCCTCCATTTTAAATGTTGTATCCAATGGACCTCTTTTGCAGGCGGTAATTTCTACTTCTTCCACTTCTGGTATAGGCAAGAATGGATGTTTGGAGGATACAGCTGGTTCAGTGGGTAAATGCATTTTTTCTTTCCGGATGGACCAACATAAGAAATTTGTTTTGATCTTTTAACCAATCTATCAGCCTCTTCTTGTTCTTTTACAAATAATGCTATTTGTGTAGCAGACATCCCCTTCTTCTCTTTGCCTTTGCACAATAATACGAGTTATTAAATGGTTTTCTATCACAATAATTACACTTCCAAATATATGACCCACCTCCTACAACCTGTGATATTCTTGTGGTATGTCTCCATAAAGGAGATCCTACATCAATTTTCAACTTATCGGCTCCTTGCCCTCCCGCTGAACTTTCACTACCGGCCATTCTTGCACAATGAAAATCTGATTTCCTTCTATTATAAGAAATTAAGAAAAAATAAGAAAAAAACTAAAACATTCAAGCATACAACTGCAACAAAATATACAACAACATTAAAACAAATGGTTAAACTTGTTTCTTTAACTCTTAAACAAAAAATTGAGAAATTTCTTCCAAGCTAGAAAAAAATCATCAAAATCTCAAAAAAGATCATTAAAAGACTCAAGAATGGGATCAAATGCTTACCTTAGACACTTAGATCTCCTTTATGGAAGCTATCGGGCACCCCACAAACGATCCTTTTCAAAAATAATCACCTGCCCTTCGAATTGCCAAAATGGAGACCAAAAGATAAGAGAGCAAAACAGCAAACAAAATGAGAGGCAAAAACAACAAATGGCCTCTATTAGGTTCGTTTTATTTTTCATGGGCCCCGTACGCTGATGCTTTCGAATGTGCCTAGATGCGGGTCAAAGCCCATAGGGAGCATAGCATCTCCTTATGGATGCTTCAGCCCACATCAGCACCCGCCTCCACTTCCACTAGCACCCAAACGAGCGAATCTGGTAACTAAGCACAAAAGCATATTAAAATTATGCAAGGCTTTTCTTTAATAAATAATAAATAAATATATCAAGTTTCAACAATCAAAAACATGTCTGAAATTTGGTATATATAAGTGAACTAAAAGATATATCTAATAACAATTTATATCAATATATATAAGAAATATAAACTATTTAATATGAATATGAATATTATAACATTACCTTTATATTATCATGGGCATTTTTACTGATTCTCCCACCATGGTTGATTGCCAAACTTGAGTGCCAGAAAGCAAGAAAATAAATATTAAAGTCAATCAAATGCAAGAACAACAAAAATCTATCGATTTCATCACAGTAGTGTAAAATCCGTCCTTGGTAAGCTTACTAGGTTAGGGTCATCTCTTGACCCAGACCGAAGCCTCAAGAGTTCATTCATGATGACCCAACCTTCTATCCCTTTTGGTAAATTAGAGGCTTCTAGTTTGTCCACCAATGGAGGAGGGAGATCATTCTCTCCCCTTGTGTGAGATCTTTGATCTCTCTTTAAGCCCTCACTCTTAATTAAATGTAATCACTAATCTATTTAGTCCAATTATACATGAGTGCTAACTATTTGCCACCAAGTGTTAATTCCATTTCAAACATTACCAATCACTAGTGGACAAACATACACAAATACGTAGGAGTCATTCATTCCATAATCACCAAATTCCCATAGAGAATGATTCGAGCATACATCAAGTATACACAAGGTGAGATCCAACATACATCACATATACATAGTGACTAGCTCCAACATACATCACAAAAACACAATGACTAGCTCTAGCATACATCACATATACACAGTGACTAGCTAAAGCATACATCACAAATACATAGTGACTAGCTCTAGCATACATCAAATATAAATAATGACTAGCTCTAGCACACATTGCATATGCACAATGACTAAGTCAATCCACAATAATTAACACACTTGCACATAGTGCATCCCAAATTGAAAAGGAATGTTAGTGTATTGCATACTACATCGTGGGTCTTCTTCCTTTTCTAAGTCTTCAGCACTAGCAACCAACTGGGAAAGAGGATCCAATATATACCATACTACACCAAGGGTTCGTCCTCAACCCAACAGGGTTAGGCATACCATCTAACATCTAGGAAGAGGACTCGATCTATCCTATACTAAATCGAGGGTTCGTCCTCCATCCCAAAGATTTCCCCAAGTTGTAAACCAAACTAGCCCGGTGAATTCCAACTTCAATTGCCTATACGCTAATAAAGACAAGTCTATCCACGTCAAAAAAACTAACTTCCAACAAATACCACTTGGTGACCCTAGTGATATTGTTAGCTATCTTCTCCACAATACCGAGTAGCACTTTGCATCAATTAGCCCTATTCTATAGGTGATTGTCTGCTAACCCTCCTATTGTTACTCACGTTATAGGGTAACTACCCACACAATTGTTCCTGTATTATATCCAAGGTAACCCTTGGCAATCTTCACCTTCATGAACAAGGTGAATGCCAACTAATCCCTTGTTGTAGCTCAGGCATTGAGTATTGGCCCACTACAATGATTTCTTATCAGTGCTCAAAAATCCCAAAGGTTCACAAAGTGGTGGTCAGGCATAACAAGATTTACAATACTAGTCATTTGAACCTAGATAAGTACATCACCATCAACCTATTTACAAGCCTATACATAGAGTCCTATAAGTTAGAGGCTAAATTTCATGTACATATAAAAATAACTTTGTACCAACACAAGTGGCCTCTACTCAACATGTACCCTTAATAAAATACCAACTTTAAGGTATTCAACACATTCACTTCACTCAACTCACTCTTCAAAAAAACATTGTATTAAATACAATTTATCAGGTTTTTTTAAACTCATTCAGAACCATCTAATACCCCATTTTGGCCTCATACTAATGCCTTTTAAAGAGGAAAGGTCAAACAAGCCAAGAACAACCCCAAACCTTAGAGTTATCCTCCCTAAACCCTCCCCCTAAAGGTTTGAGGACACAGGGGCATCCTTAACCTGAAGATTGCCTACATAAATGCTTCCAATCTGGATTCAAGTCATGCGTAGTTCTCCTAACACAATCTCATAAAAAATCACAAGCTCACCAATTTCCATCCAAGTATATTGAGATCTCAAATCAGATCTCACCCAATCATTATTCAACATGAATATTCCAAAACCTCTTATAGGTTAACCTCCTTGACACAGAGGTTAGTTTAATCTCCCAATTCTCTTTGTTCTGACAAACTACACTTATCACTAGACCAAGACACTATTCCATAATTGGGGACATAAAAATGAAATTACATTATTGTAGTCATAGTCACCACATTCAAAAGGTTATATCCTAGTGCAAGCCATGCAAGGTTTAATCAGCCAACTTGAAAGAATGAACAACATTTTTAGAAACAACATTATAGAGTCAGGGTCCCTTACTACTCTAATTAAGCATCATTAGTGCCCAAGCCATACTCAAGACACATAGCAACACATTCAATAATCAGAAGATATATATTCAATAACATGAATTATAATATTATTAACCCTCAAATATCATCTACATTATGGTGCAATCCAATATTCTAATATTAATCTGGTGCATTGTCTATATAACTGACACTCGCCACTTATAGCTATTTATGATCTTGATGGTCAACAATATGAGATTAGGAGATATCTATATTACCGGGGTATGCATCCCTTGGCCTAAAAACCCTGTCCCCATCCCACGGAGACGGAGACAGCCCAAGGACATCCTCTAGGCGTCCCCAATCTACTGCTTTTTGCCGAAAACATCCCAAAAACCTGGAGACGTCACTTCCTAGAGTCACGGATGTCTGGGATGTCCCTTGACCATCCTAGGGACAACTAAACATTCCCAGCACTAGGCAGCGTTTTTCTTTTAAAGAACATTTTCCTTATGCTTTGTGGGGCAGCTATTGTTATGTTTAACTTTAAATTGCTTAAGGAATAATTTGCATCTATTTGTGATTAATACAGTGTTCCACAGGGACACGTTCCCCCCACTCCCCACCAAAAGGAAAAATTAAAAAAAAACCATGTCCCCTATGCGAAGGCGTTCCTAGACTTCGGGACTTCGGGAAATGTCCCCCAACAACACCACCACCCTTGCTTGCTATATGGAACATGCCATTACATACTGGTTGCAACCTATAACTTTGTGAAAATTAGTTTGCCTTTCATGGGGCACTTGCAGAGATGTTATATTACAGATTTTGCCTTAAAAGATTCAGTTCACCTTAATTTGTATATCAACGCCCCCTCATTGTCGCTCTAAGGCCATCCCCCCGTCATCCCAAAATTTAGGCCATCGGTTCTCTGTCAGGAAACTCCGTAGAACTATGGATTTATATCACTGGCCGAACTGACCAGGAAGGAGGAGCAATAGGTTTGGGTCAGTTGTGACTTGGTGTTGGAAGTTCATGGGCTTTGTTATCCATTTTTAAAGCTAGTGCAGACCTGTTTTCAGACCCTCTTTCAGATCAGATATTGTTGGCTACAGAGGTGTAAACATAACAACAGTTTGCTGCCTTATTCCTTTGGCACGTCATACATTCTTGCACATGCTTAAGTATATCCTTCTTAAGTCCTTTCCAGGAGTACTTTTCCCTGACCTGTTTATATGTTTTGTAGTAACCCTGATGTCCTGCCAGGGGGCTGTCATGAAATTCTTTAATGATAGTTGTTTTCATCTTTGAGTCTGGGGTGAGGTATACTCTATTCTTATCTAGGATAATGCCTTATGCTACTTTGTAATCTTCTGACTATGTGTTTCCTTCCATGATATTGTCGGCATGTGAGTCTTTGGCATATTCAGTGATGATGGAATTCTTCCATCATGGGATTGAGGGTCAAGTGAGTATTTAATTCGGAATAGTGACTTTATTTGCCTTGTGTTTTAATTCCTTATGAAGTTGTTCCCTTTCCCTTCTAGGGGCTTCTAATTTCTTTGCTTCACAATAGTCCCTGAAAGATACCTCTCTTTTTATTTCAGGATTTAACTTTGAGTAAATTGCTGCTAGTTCCTCTGTATTATGAAAGATTTGGTTGTTTCCTTTTTCCTCCCTTGGTGTGTTTCTTCTAGGTAGGTAGGAGGGGTTTTTTATTCTTGGTGTGGATGTCCTACTGTTATTCTCTGAGTGATTTGTATTAGTGTCCCTTCCACTGGGATGTTTTCTAAGCTCGTTGATTGAAGCATTCATATTTTTCAGAGCTTCCATCTGTTCCATTAAGGTCTTGGTTGTTATTTCCATAAATGATATCATTTCCTCGCCGGTTGGTTCGTCCATGGTCTTATTTGTTTTTGAGTTAGATTTTGCTAGTTTCCTCTTTTCTCTTTCCAATGCCCTTTGAGCCCTTTGATTGGTTTGCATTAACTACTTTCCACAGGATGGCAGGAAAGAGGCTCGGATACCAATTGTAATGTCCCTTGTCAGTTTAAGACTTAAATTGTCACAAACTATTTTATGTGCTTATGGACAAATTTATGATTCTGCCTAATTAATCAAAATAAGGGAAATATCTAATTATATCAAGACATCTACATGTAATCAACAACATTCGTGTCCATCTTATTACCTTTGCTAACATAAGAAAGACGGATTTGGGAATGTAACCAAGGTGCCTAGAGACCACTTCCAATAGGCTCCCGCAAGGTTTACAGGTCCAAGCTCATATCTCATCTTGGGACTAAACCCTCAAAGTTTTGGGACGTTGACCCCTACCCTATCTTGGGAGAGAAAACTATTGGCTGGATTTAGACAAACCCCTCCTTGGAGACATTCTTGCATTCCTCCTCTTAATCTAGCAAGGTGATAAGTCTGAACTTGCTCAATTATATATGTATGTATCTTTTCATATATTTATATATATTATTAATTAAATATTTGTATGTAGAGATATCCTTTTTCTTAATTCATCAATGATAGCCAATGTTTAATATAAAGAATGATGCTTATAATTGCATACCTGCTGCTGCTGCACATATACGGTTCTGCTGTTGCAGAAACCCAATTTATAATGGTCTGAATAGTAAACTCTACTCAATGTTTTTCTTCCAACTCTTTGATGCCTCTTCCTCACGTTAATTACTAATATTTATAATCTTCCCTAAGCAAGGGATGCGTCCTTCCTTAGCAACCGATGATGTCCTTCCAATGTGAACCGACGAAACCCCTTGGTGACCTTGTTATTTCCTACGTGGCAGGACACATTTGCACACTGCGTCAACAGCATAAGTCATACTCAATAATTATTTTGTTTGTATTGTTTGCAGAGATTAGAGATCGTTACCCGTATCCCTCTGTCGTTCGAGCTTATTGGTCTTTGTCGTCGACAACTCATCTCGGGTATATTAATATACTTTTAACTTTGTAGTATTATTAATTTATTCACGAGTTAATAATATATTTACATTAATGTTGTTAATAATTAATATATTTACATTAATATACGTACAATAATTAAAATATTAATGTTGTTAATAATTAATATATATTTATATAATTACTCATTTATAAATATTGTTTGTTAATTATTAATTATTCATTTAACCAATATGTATAATTCATTTATGTAATTATTTATTTAACAATAAGATTGATGAATAATATATTTTTATTTATTTATTCATTGATTAATAGATAGGGAATATCACAGAGATAGTGAAGAGTGATGCATTTTGGAGTGATGAAAAATACACAGTTTCTATCATCACTCTAGTTTTCCAGGTCATCAGACATGGGGATGGGGATGCACCTAATCTTGGAGAGGTGTATGAGTGAATTGATTCAATACTTGGCTAGATGAAGGTAGTTGTTCGAGAGGACCCCACTGTAGCATTCTACAATGAGCACATTTGGCCTATTATTTAGCGTAGATGAGACAGCCTAAACACCCCTTTGCACATGGCTTCTTATGCATTGAATCCGAAGTGGTACATGCCTAGGCCTGGTCGAGTGACACTGATTCAGGACGATGAGGTGAAGGAAGGGTTCTTCAGGTGCATTGATAGGATGTTTGACTCTAAGACTGCTGGGAAGGTTCACACTGAGTGGACCAAATTTGCTACTCTTAGGGGTTATAAGGTTATGGCAAAAGGCGGACATAAGAACTATGGCACAAGAGGATCTGATTTTGTGGTGGACTTGTCATGGATCAAAATCAATGACTACTGTTAGCGAACAGTTTTTCCCTTTCTTTAAATCAATCTAAAGACTGCTACTAATCATGAAAGGAAAAAGTAAATTTCAGCACTAACAATCGAGTTCCTTTTGAAGCAAACTCTCTGCAAATTTCCAAGGTGTAGCTACCTTGTTAATAGAATTTCAATATAATCTTATTGAATAAAGAATGAAAATCATGTGTGCTTTTAACCAAAAAACACATAAGGCTAACATTCAGTTCATCAAAACGAAAAGAATGTGCAGATTTTTAAAGAAACATTCACTTCTAACACTGTTTCAAACTTTAAATCCTTAAGAAAAAAACTGAAACTTCTACGTTGATCCTCTCTATTACTCTAAGCACAAAATCAACTCATATCACAGTTGAGCTTTGTTCAATATAGCTCATTTCCGTAAAAAAACAAACTATATAAGATAAACAACAGTATTTATCATTTCAAAAGCTCAAACACATATATAACACCATAGGATATTTCATATATTCTATCATATCAGTATTTAGAAAGCTTAAAGCATAGACTTTTAGAAAATAGTTTCCAAAAGCCAGAGAGCCGACCCCCAAAATGTCTTCATTTTTTCAATATATAGCCACGCAGGGCTTTTTCAACTAACTAGATAAAACTGTCTTTTACCAGAAGTAATTGCTCTAAACTAAATAATTGTCTTAAGCATAAAGAAAAATAAACGGAACTGGACGCAGAGCGCCTCCAAAATAGAGCCAAGTGTCTCGGCAAACTAAGGTGTCGAAGTTGCTGCTAGCTGAGCCGCCTTCCAGTCTTCAAATGCCGCAATGAATGCAGACATAACTTGCTGATGCGACAGGCCAAGGTAGTTGATTCTATGTTTCCACACCTCTCTCTCTTTCTTGACTTGAGCCACCTTCTCATTGTGCATCCCCAAATGTTCCTGCTAAAGTAGAAGCATTAACTCTACTCGCGCAACCTTTGAAAAATCCTGTACAGTTGGTGCTTTCATCCCCCATAGCTCATCAAACCGGGCTTTAACACCCTTAATTACTTGATCAACTGATCTATCCGATTCCCCTCAAGCTTCGAAACACTGCTTATCCACCCAGACCATGTCACCCAAAATAATGTCTTTGATTATTCCCAATCCTTTTAGGAGATCTTTTACTTCGGAGATTCCTTGGGCTAAGGCCTCATTCCTCCAATTGATGCATTCTTTTAAAACATACAGAGTTTTATCATCTAACTTTGGGACTGGCCTTTCTACAAGAAACTTCTACAGACCATACTCTTGAATTTCTTCCATCCACTAGAGTTCCTTTACCCAGGTAGCTCTTTCTGTCTCCCATTCATCGATATTTGCCTCGACCTTTATCAGGTTACTGGCCTCGATCTGAGATTGATTTAGGTAGGTTATTTGTTTGGTAGCCTCAGACCTCACATGCTCGACCCATTCCTCAAATGTTTTGGTGATGACCTTATTTCTCTGTATTTGATCCAAAAATTTATGATTGTCTGGAGACTTGATGTCAATAGAGGTCGGCATTTCACTTAGCGGGAAAGGTTCCGGATGTTGGATAGCGTGAATATATTAAGCCATGCTCTTCATAGCTTCCTTCATCTTCTTGTCTTTTGCGTCCTTCCAGACTCTGTTAGCAATTTTCTTGTTTGAAACCTCAAAGAACTTCATATTGGTGGCTCTGTTATCTCTTCCCAGATCAACTTTAGATATTTGGAAATCCTGAGCTGAAACTTCCCCATCTCCTTTATCACTCACTGGTTTCGCAATCTCTGCCACCCAACAGCCAGTGTCTTCATCAAAATCGATCCTAGACTCAGTCTTTGGTTTCTTAGTCTTTGGTGTCTTGCCCAAACACTTACTCACTACGTCCTCAATGGGCAAGGACAGAGGAACGATACTCCTTTTAGAACAGAATTTTCTAACCACTGTGGGGCCGAAGTAGATTTCTTTTGAGTATCATAGTTGCTTAGTAGGGCCAAAGAATCCTTTGGAGAGTTTTCAGCAACATCGGGAACCTGTTGACCTTCTGACATGTTGGGTAAATCGAAATCTACAACTGGATCTTCTTGTGGTTCTACTTTGGGAGGATCCAAATCTACAACAACGTTGGGAGTCACTTCTGGATGCTTAGCTTTGTCCTTTATTTTGGAGCTCGATTGGGTGACCCTTGCAGCAGGTTCAGCTTGAAGTTGAACTTGAACTTGAACCTCAGGACTAGCTGGTTCAACTTCAGGTTCAAGATTACCTACAAGAGAGGTATCAACAACTATGTTCGTTAAAACAAAAGTCTTTCTTAACGAATTTATCTTCCTTGATTTTGCTTTCTTTTTAGAAGACCGCGAAGTAGTCTTAGGTGCCTTCTTTTCAATCAGCCAAGTTTCTGTTCTCTTGATTATATAAGCCATCCCCACTTGCAGGTCATCTTCTTCTGGTTGTGTCCAATCTAATTCTCAAATAGGCAGAGCTTCCACTTTCTCCGAAAATTGGGGATCAAGTACATCAATCTCCTCATCTTCTTCAACCCCGCATGTGTCCAAATCCAATCTGAAGGTGGTTATGTGTCTTAGAGTTAATCTAGACCATAGCCTCTTCCTGACTTCGAGTTCATCCGAACAGTTAGACCAAAAGTCTTCCAACTCAGGAATGTGCATGAACGTGACAAGAACATTGAGGTTCGATTTGGCAAAACCCGTAATCAAAATTAGCCCTAGAAGCGTAAGATTTCAACCTCGGAGCTAACAACTCGCCTTCCATTGCCAAAGCGTCTAGAAAGCTTTTACACCTGTAATAGCCTAGCTCAATAGGAAACAATACACCTGAGGATTTCTTTGAGCTATCGGATTTTCTCTCAACAATGACGAGCTGCCTGCAAATCTCCATTAAAACCAAATTGTCCAAGCAAAGTTTGGGCAACCTTAGAGGCTCTCCATCAAAAGCCCCAACTCTGAGATATGTGAATCTGGGAAATTGGATAAAATGGTATCCATATACATTTATTATTCGCTTGGCCTCCTCGGAGAGTCTACTATTATCTCTCCCTCGTAATTCAAAAACTAACTTTGCTGAGAACATATCATTAACTGTTCTAAATTCACTAGGAAACCTTTCATTTTGCAGGAATGTAAAATAATCATAAATTTCATATTGTTGATCCACTGTTCATGAGGAAGGCCCTCCCAATTCTTACAGCAGGCAAGAACATAGATAAGACAAGACGACATATAGAAGGGAATCAGGTTAGTCACATTCAAGAGTTCCCGGTGAAGTCTTTCTGCAATCAGGTCAGCCCAATCTATAAACTTCTCTCCTTCTAGTGGAAGGCGTGTGGATTCCCCTTTACTCTGTTTAAAAGAAAAACGATATCTGCAATTTCCTTCCGGAAATGCTCAATTGTCAGAGGTTTGGGTAACCTCAACCCTCCTTTCTTTGGTTTTGCCAACCATGCTTGAGCTATCAAGGAACAACATTTCTTCTTATCTTCTTCAAACACACGAGCCCCCTCAGCATAGGTCCAGGCTCATAAGGCTCTTTGTCTGGGATTCGTAACGCTGCCATCAGTGTTTCTCAGCTTATTTTAACCAAAATTTCCCCTGAAGAATCCTTAACGCATCTATTCTTGGCATCATACCTAGTGGCACGTTCTAATATAAGCTCGGGGCAAACTAAGGTTGGAGGAAAAGCAACGGCCTCCATTAACCCACTTCCTGCTAACTTCTTGGAGAAAGAACCCTTAGAAGCATTGTTAACCCTACTACATACCTCTCCTAAATTCACATTAACTAAAGAAGTGTCACAGATGTCTAGGAGAGAGATCAACAACGGGTTCTACTTTCATCTTTTGGAAGTTTAGGACGAAAGAGAGGCATCTTAACCCAGGAAATAAGGGAAAATTTCACAAAACAGTAACAAGTTGTTTCAACAAACTGAGAGCTGCAAGAAAGAAGATGACTCACCGGTTATCTACGCACCGATTTCTCTGTAATTTTCTTACCGCAAACTTCGCTGCTCCTCCTTTCTCCTTAAGCAAAGACAAACAATACACTCAAGTGTCTTTCATTTATTAACATGGCCGATAGGATCCTAAATAAATCTCCACAAGATGGCTATAATAAATGTATTTATGAGGAAATGATTGATATGACATCTCACGTCGCCTCTCATTAATTTTCAGGTTAAATCAGCACGAATTTCTCAATTCCCCAAAACATCCTCTGATTACCATAGTTTTTGCAATAATGACACCCCTTTCATTGCACCGCCAACTGTCCTATCCACAATTTACATGCACGAACTGTCCCGTCGAATTTGGTAACCTTGTACGACAACTTCTCAAAATTGATTTGATGCCTGTGTTTTTTGAAAAGGCAACTTTCTACTAGATGAAAGAACAACCCCGCTGAATATTCCATGTGTTGGACATTGTACTTTGAACTTGAACTTGAACTCGAACAAGGTCCAAAGTTAAGGTTCAGGTTCAAGTTCAAATTCAAAAGACCGACAGACTTACCAAAGAAACCGACAGACATTGATGCTACATAACTCATAATGATTTATGAACTTGAACTAGAACTTGACAAAGTTCAACTTCAACTTCAACTTAGGATTTTCACTGACCAAGGCTAGAATCGAGAGTTAAGACAAACCGAGGGTAAGAACTACCACACTAGCCATTTGTTTGTTGTCCTAGGTTTCTAGTTCTTCAACTTCTGAGAGGAACTGGTCTACTTATAGCTTCATCCACTCTCTTAAGAGGAACAAACTTACCTCTCAGAGAGCAAAGAAGCTAGTGGTTGTACATAGTGCCTTGCATATCATTGACCTCAAGACATGTTTCTACAAAGAGAGCCTAGCAGCACAATGGGATGTAGAGTCAGAGGAGCCATCACAGATTGATGAGGATGGAGATGCTTTAGATGCAGGGCTGGTTGGTGCTCCCTTCGTGGCTCATCCTTGGAGAGTCTATTAGTTCTAGTGATGAGGAGTTTACTGACCTCCCAATGGATGATTACATGCCTCCTTCACTACATTTTGTCATTTTGACATTTTGATTTTGTACTTGTTTTGATATCATGCTACTCAATGTAATCATCTTTATGATCAAATACTTTTGATATATATTATAATATGATATAATAGAACTCTTCAATTTGCTGATTCAACAATTTAAAATATTATTGTTCAATGTTCAAGTATTTAGTAATTTACTATTTTACATCTTTGTCTTATACATCATCTTTTCACAAATTTGTCTTATACATCTTTGTCTTATACTATTTTACATCTTTGTCTTATACATCATCTTTTCACAACTAGCATTTTAAGTACCATATGTATAGTATATACAACACCCGTCCCCCCCCCAGTGTGTTGTCCCCCAGCCGTCCCGAAATTGAGGTCCCTTTGCCCCCCCGTTCTGATGATGGTGTAACTATGTTAATTTGTACTTTGATAAATGTTTAGTTGGGCTTCATACTATCTTTGTTTATGCATATAAATTACTATTGAAGTGAAATCAGCAATTGTAAGATGCTATCCTTGTTTTGTATTGTTTTTTTGTTGCACCCACCCCTTAGGTTCAGATTTCAAGCATTATGACAAACAGTTTGTATGTATTCACTGATATAGTTTGCTGATATGTAGATTTGTATAGTTTGATTGATGAGTCGTATAAAGGTTTTACATTCATAATAATGCTTGAAAAATTTACATAAAATAAGAGTTGATTGAACATCTGATTACAAGAATATTTCAACTGATGTCATTTGACGTAGATAATCAAACATACAAATTGTTCATATATCATAGTGTGTCTCAACCTGACAAGCACAATGAAGCTGTAACAAAAAATGTCAATAAAAATCTCATCATAGATTTTCTCAACATAATATTATTATCTCAAGATAACAATATTCACCATAGCTACTCCTAGAGGGTGAATCAGAAAAGCATAAAAATAAAGTCATGGAGTCACACACATGACTACTCCTAGAGGGTAAATCAAGGGCTTTCACCCCAAACTTCTCCCAGAGAAGAATGCATTGCCACCTTGCTTACTTGCTTTAGTTGGTTCCACCATACCTACTCGCAAAGGGTAGATCAAGGGCTTTCACCTCAAACTTCTCCCAAAGAAGAATGCATTACCACCTTGCCTACTCGTGGAGGGTGGAACAAGGGCTTTCACCTCAAACTTCTCCCAGAGAAGAATGCATTACCACCTTGCCTACTCGCAGAGGGTGGAACAAGGGACTTCACCTCAAACTTCTCCCAAAAAAGAATGCATTACCACCTTGCCTACTCGCAGAGGATGGAACAAGGGCTTTCATCTCAAACTTCTCCCAGAGAAGAATGCATTAATCACAAAAAGATCATCTGAATGTTGAGACTCCCTCTCAACACAGGCAGCATTCTCATAGCTTTGATTATCACAATACCAAAAAAATGACTCCAATATTTGTCCAACAATGAGCTTTTGCAGTCACACTTCTACACGAGCTTGTCAATCCTCTGCAAAAGGACTCGACACTCTTCCTCTGCCACACAAGCTCCCTCTAAATCTCATATCCTCCTCTTAGAATAAACTAATCACAAGATAATAGGAACTTTTTCTTCAAAAGCCACCAACTCAGCTCAGGCTGCAATCTCTCATGATCCTTGAACTCCTAGATCCATCCTGGAGGCATTTAGAGAGATTAGTAGTAGTTCAAACAAACTAATGCTAGAAGCATACATGATTCACTACTCTATATTATTGCATGAATTAAATATATAAAATTCATGAGCTCAATATCAAAGATACAATCATAAAATACTTCTCTTCATAGTTTAATCTTCCCCACAATACGCCAATAGATCTTTCACCATCACACAATTATAGTATAGGCAGAGAATGCAAATTCGAACCCCAGCATAGAAGATTGCATGAGAAGCCTCAATAGCTGAGATTGAAACACCCGCAGTGAATCATCAAACAACGTATCCATTAGACATCATGATCCTTCTAGAATCCATGTCCTATTCTGGTTCGGATCATTTCCTTAAACTTGGCTCTGATAGCATGTTAAGTTTTCAAAAACCAGAATAAAATGAATGCAATATACAGAAAACCAAAAGAGCATATGAACATATGACACCAAGTAATTGTCCTAGGAAAAACCCACCTCTCCAAGGGAAACAACCCAGCCCACAAAATGATGATGCTTTTATTCAAAGTTCACAACTCATTACAAAATCTTTTCTCACAATTGACATCTTCAAACAGACAATCAATAAGCTAGCAATTTAGCTTTTTCTCTTGATTCACAATCAATAATAATGAATCCTTGAATCTACACAACGATCACACATTGATCAGGAGTAACAAAAACAATAGTATATAACTGCAACTAAGTACAGAACTCTGAGGATAGATATACACGATGCAAAGTATATCTGATCACAATGCGCAAAGAATAAAGGCTAAACTCGATACAAAAAAAACGAGATGCCAAAAGTCTGATATGATAAAAGTCTTGAAAAAAAAAACTACCTACTCTCAATAGAGAGGATGATATATGAATGACCACCCACAGTTTTCCAAGAAGAAAACTGAAAATGAACCAATGCAAATAATGAAAGAAAACCGGCACGCAAGGAAGCACTGAGCTGATACTCACGCATATACATCAAGAGTCGACATGCGACTCTACCAAAAGTCAATTACAAATATGAACGGGTCCTTCAGAAGATGAAGCGACACAATGCCAAAAGAATCAAATGTCGATGAAGAAAATGGAACAACGACGACAAGAAGATCAACGACATTAATGAACAACTCACGATGCCAAGGATGATAACCGGCAATGACAATGGCCAGCACAAACAGTGCCAAGTCAGCACCCGCATGAAGTCCAAGACGGTCGAATATGACTATAGTAAAAAGAAGAAGTCACGGTGCCAACAAGGCACGATAAATCATACACATAATGTCCGATAAGATACGCACGAGCAAAGGTTTGCTGAAGATAACCAACACAGTTATGAAGGAGCTCTCTCGCAGCTACCTTAAACATTAACAATCTAGTGATGTGTTATTACTCTTTATATGATATGCATTTGCTTTCCACTTTATTATATTACAAAAATCTGAATGTGATAAATTGTCAAGTTGATTCTATCTTTGATTTGTATGGAAATTTAAACTCTCAAATCTTATTTCAATGAATATACGATAATTCTTACTATTCTCATTCCATTCTACATTATTCAAGTAACTTTGATCAAACGTGTAAAGTTGTAAATATTCTGAGTGCCTTCATAAATACTGAATATCTAGGGAGTTTCCCATTAGAATAGAAGATAAATCTTGTCGCAGTTGTTGTGGCAAACCAGATTTTGTCCGTGACAGTTCTATTTGATAATTTGAACACACAAATTGCTATTGCCTTACATAACAAAAGAAAAGAGATGTTTGCTAGCGAATCCCAAATATAGAATGTGGCAATGGGAAAGCTTACCATAGAAGGAGATATTTAACAACTGAGAAAATCGATCCAGTCCTCAATCAACAGGATCAAGCATGTGTAGTCAAAAGTACAAATAAAGTATCTAGTAAATTGGCTAAGCAAATATATTCAGCATCGACTTAATCGAAGCAAGACATGATTTCCTCACTCGTAGGTCACACTGGTTTCCCCTGCAACATGTAACTTCTCTACATGGTGATAGTGCCAAATCACATGGCACAAAACTTGAGTGGCATCATGTCAGCAAATTGACACTACTAAAGTCACTGTCTCAGTCGGGGCTCTACTCAATTAGAATCCCTCAAGGGCATTTCTGCATAGGTGAGGTTTACCATCAAACCTTCACATTACATGGCATCATTCCAAACCACATGCCCATGGTTTGTGCCACATTAGAAAACCAACCCACATAGTATGCATCTGGAACAGAAACCAATACATGAGAGGGAAGAAAAACTATCAATTACTCAAAATCCTAAACAGTCTCCTATCATCCTTGATTAAAATTTAAAACCACCCATCTTGTATTTCTACATATGCAACTACACTCTACCATTAATGCCACAAACATGCACACACTATAAGATTTCCTTCCAGTTATTCAGCTACTTTGAATTGGTGAGCATTATCTTGCAATTGCTTGTCTTTAGAATGTGCGATACTTAACAGTGTTTTCTGTTACATGTACATTCCACAACTGAGTAATTTACAAGCCAGATTTTATTACAGTGTCCTTCTGCCACCATCTTGAGCCCCGTGTTGCAGATCATCTTTGAAATGAAACCACTTGTGTATATTTAGGATTCTAACACACTGCTTTAACTCGAATTTTTCATATATAATTTAAGGGATGTCATTAAGGAATAAAAAATTGGTTACACTTTCAGTAAAGGATCACATGATGTGCTATCATACTATGTACGTATTAATTATACTTTATCAGAAATATGCCAAAGCTTCTCTGAATATTTCTGATAGTCAATTATATACTTCAAGATCAGGCCTGAGATGGATTCATGTGCAAGAGAAGCACTACCAACTTCATTTTCTGACAGGTTCCCTTTACTGTGAATTTGTAAATAATTTAACTATACCTAATTGAAAGAAAAACCCGTGTAAAGAAGATAGTTTACTACATCAAACAAATGCCAAGGGATCACATGGTAAAATTCTGTCAATAGTAACTACAGAAATATGCCAAAGCTTCTCTGAATATTTCTGATAGTGAATTATATACTTCAAGGTCAGGCCTGAGATGGATTCATGTGCAAGAGAAGCACTACCAACTTCATCTTCTGACAGGTTCCCTTAACTGTGAATTTGTAAATAGTTTTACTATACCTAATTGAAAGAAATAACCCATGTAAAGAAGATAGCTTACTACATCAAACAAATGCCAAGGGGTCATCACATGGTAAAATTCTGTCAATAGTAACTACAGAAACTTTGCACTCAAACACATCTACATGTCACCCATTCATTCACTATCCATATGTAGAAATCTATTTTATGCTAACCAATACCAGGTATAGTCCAAAAAATAAAGAAACCTGGAGTTCTAAATAGGTAGTCTTTGATTTTCTACAAATATATAAAGATGACATTATGCTAGAGATTATGTGTTTCAAGAAAAAATAAAATAAGAACAAGATAACACCTTGTGACATTTAACCCAAAATCAAAAAAGGGGTCATTGTCCAAGTCAATTACCAAATTTAGCTGCATGAGAAATCAACTTGTCATAAGCACCAGGATGAAGCTTCACCCCATCCTTGAGAAACCATTTAGCATATTTTATCATCCAACTCCACTCCTGGTTGTCATTGCATATGCTGCCAAGATAAAAAGCTCTTTGTCAAATTCAATAGGTTTTAAAAATCAAATTTGCAATATTGACTAACAAGTTAAATTCTAGAATATGTTAAGCCTATCCATGATTGCAGGATCCAAATCCAGGATCATATAGTTGAGGAAAGATTTAATGATTATTCGGTAAGATGTAACCCTAAACCTAATTTGCTGTAATTGTGACTTTAGGGCAAATTAGGAAGGGATCATCACAAATCCATAACACCATTAATTGCTGAGCTAGATGGAATTCAATTTCTGAAATTTATATTATGCTACAGTTTGGATGCATTTAGTTGGTACCTATATTTTTCTTACACAATTAATAATTACTTTCAGCTCCTATTTCCGGCTTTCTATAATTCCAAAAAATCACAAGAAAATTATATACATTTATAAAATACAAAAAATTGCATAGTTTCCCTACTGTCCTTGATTGAGGACACTACAATTCTTTGATACTTAGTGGTATAGAGGATATGAGCCACATCCTTTGTGAGAGTATTATCGGTGGATTTTTAGATATTTTGGCTGGTTTTAGGCTAGACATTGTTCAAGTAGTGGAAATCCTAGGTAGATATATGTGTCATTGGACTACAGTACAAAGGTCTTTGGGTGTTCATTGGTGGAGACACTTTGTGCAGGATAATGAATATTAGGTGGTATACCTATGACGTGTTTACCATTTTTTTGAAATTGGATGTGTCAGCAACTGGTTCCCATTTCTATTCCAGCTATAAAGTTGAGTATTTAGTAGACATTCAATCCTATTCTGGAGGAGATAGACTTCAGTGTGTGCATTCAGGTTGAGATGTGATACAGTGGTTTTCACGTGTACATTCCAAGCATATTCTTGGCTTTCATTTCCTATCCTTTATGCTCAGGCATGATAGAGGATTAAAGCATTGCAATCAATATAAAAGTTACTCGGTTGATGCCGCATGCTGCCTTGATATGCTCGTGAGAATAGAAGTCCATGCAAAATGCTTATACCCTTGGTGGTCAATTTACTTTGTTGAAGCCCCTTACGCTTTTGTGCTAATCAGCTTGCATATGCTAAGTGTTTATATAATTTAATTATTCACTTGACATGTAATTAATGCATCTACAAAAGTCATGGAATGGGCATCAGAGATGCACATGTGAAGGTAGGTGGTGCAGGGCACCCTGACAAAGACATGGAAAGAGAGTCACTTGGTTGGCTCATGAAGATTGATTGATCTAAAAGATCAAAACATGAATGTAATTTGACTTGTAGTCCATTTTGTAATTTGATGGAATGCAATGTAATAAGCCTAAATCTATAAAGGCATGAGTTGATGTAATAGGAGTTGGATGGCATAGGAGGCCTTTAAGGCTAAAGGTTAAGTCTTAGAGTAGAATAGTGAGTTTAATGTTATGTCAAAGTCCTGCATGGACAAATTTCGAAGTCCTAAAGTTTAGAGAGTCATTTAAATAAGTTTTGATGGTTAAAGATTTGAATATGTAACGGTTAGATTCCAAATGGAGGGAAAAGACTAAAAATAGATTTTCTTGCATGTTTTGGAATCCCAATCTGTTGGGATCAGTTATAGGAGTTATTTTATGTCTATGTAAGCCTTAGAAGGCATGACAACACGTGTGGTTGATAGAGGAGTTTCAGATTGTATGGACTGTGTCTATTTTGAAGCAATAAAAGTTGATTTCTTGCAAGTTTTGAAGTTTTCTTGATGTGGTTTTGATCTAAAAGCTTGGGCATAAATGTGTAATGGCTTTTAGAGCCTATTAGATCAAGTTTAAGCAATTTCTAACCCTGTGTTATTGTTTTGTGTTGACTGTCCTGTAGGAACACACAGTTTTGCTTTGATTTCCATCATGGATTTGTAAGATCCATCCCCTTTTTGTACATACTGTAACTTGGGGATGGATCCACAGTTGTAACATGTATTTCTAACATGAATAATGCAGAAACAAGGAGTTTGCAAGTGATTAATGTTGGAGAGCTGAATGGACAGTGTTGGAGGGTTACATGCATGGTACATGGTTATTGCAGTAGAGGATCTGGCCATTGGAGGGGGTCATTTTGTGGTAGAATCCACTTAGATATGCTCTAAGGTTGGTGAATCATCAATTTATTTGATGGTATGGTGTTGGGAGGTCATACATTGACCAAGCCCTAGATTTTAGGGGTTTTGTGGAGTAAATTAGGGCTTTTGCATATAGAGAGGTCTTAGGACCAAATTGATTGTGGAATCCATGGTTTGGGGTCATTTTATGGCACTGCTGAAAGTATCAGAGTCTGGTGTTGAGAAACAAGTATAGTTGCTTTGTAAATGGAGTCGAATTAGCCCTCCTAGTTCTGTGACAGTGGCAGTTTTGAGAGGATCGGCCCAAAACACAAGGGGTTGATTTTGGGGTAGGTTGTCAAACTTCCAAAAGGGTATTAGGATATGTGGTTTGTTTTTAGAGTTGTTTGGGATTATTCTGAGAAAGGATTGAAAAACCCTCACTGCTGTACTACTAGGACTGTGCAAGAATGGACAGTTTGGTGTAAAGTGATAGAATGATCACAAGAATGGATTGAGATGTTAATGAGTGGATGACTTGAGTGTATTGGGACCCCTATAGGAGTTAGGGTCACCATTTGGAGCATAGTTGATGGTTGTGGTTGTAGAAGAACATTGGATGAAGAGTGCATGACATGGAGTATGGAGCATGAGTGACTGGTTTGAGTTTGAAGAAGTGAATGGGGATCCAAGATGTAGAGTCTAGTGGAGTTTAAGGTGATTGAAGATTGACCTCTGATAGGTCTATGGAGTGGAATGGGTCCAAGAGTGGTCAGTGATTGAAGAATGAGGTAGTTGCTATCAAGCAAAGAAGGAAAGAAGAATTAAACTATGAAGAAATGGTTATATACCACTAGCCTCTGCATCAGTAGGGATATATGTAATTATTTTATTATTATCTAGACTTAAATATTATTTGTAATCAGACACTGAATAGGGGGTTACATAGTGGACTTGTAAAAGCATCTTCTATAAATTGAGGGTAGGGGATGTAATTAATGCTTTTGGGGGGAATGTTTGGGAGTCACAAATGCCAGCTTGCACAATGAAAGTCAATGGCAATTGTGTTAGAATTATTTTCTGTTCCACAATGGCTCCACATGTGAAAGTCATTAAAATCAATAGCATAGTATTTTAGGACCTTGTTTGGGCCCATGGTATTGTTTTTCGGCAGTTTTATAGACCTCCTTAAGTCTATATATTGGAGAAAAGATATAGAGGATGTATTGAAGGCACTTTGCAAGGCCATGTTGCCAATTTTCCACCAAATGAGCAAGAGTGTTCATCTCATCAAAGCTCAAAACGGTAACCTATGAATGTATTGTAAACATTGATGTTGTTGAGTAAATTATTGAATTTGTGTGCTTTAGATGGTGAAACTTTCCTGAAAGGATTTCCAGTTGACAAGATACATCTGCATCAATTCTCCTATTTTAGTTGTTTCCATTTATTCCTGTTGATGTGAGTTTTGTTCCACTACAACATACAGAATCGAATACTTCGTATTTCGAGAAGAAAGACCAAATCTCCAACTCTCTCTTGAATAAAGACACTTCTTATGCTAAGACTGCAATGAAAGATCATAAGGTGACTTCAAGGTTCCTTCTTGATGTGGACACTAACTTAGTTGAAATGATGTGATTTGCTAGATCACTAAGGGGACTTACGCTGTTTTCTAAGGCTTGTCCACTGGGTTCTATAGATTTGGCTTCACAATGTGCAATGAAAATATTTTTTGTCTTCCAACTTATGAAATGAAACTTAAACTTACAAATCTAGACTATTTCTACTTCTACCTAGGGATGCAAGAAAGAGTGAATACACTTGGACTCTACTAGATGCAGTCTTGTCAATGACTCCACTTACCTAGTGCAAGCTTCAAAGGTGTGTCCAAATGATTTTCAAATCAATACCCTTTCCTTAATCCCATCAATGAATGCAAATCAAAGATCAAGTATGAATTGAAGTTAAGTGCATATAAATGTCATTAGACCACGAAAGGCAAGACTCACAATCAGTAAGCAGCTAGTGGCTTGGTTTATGATCGAGTAAGGCAAGGATCCATTCACAAGTACTCTTATCCAACTAAATTACTCAAAGCAAATTCTAACCTACAACTTTAAAATAAATCTATTCTAAGTGAGGAATGTAGATTGCTATGCAATACTTCCAATTTGATCACAATAATTCACCATGTGAAATACAAAAATGCATAGTAGAGCAAATTTGGCGGTATTTTAGCAATAATTCTCATTTACGAATGAGGAGAGCAAGCCTTAAATAGTGGCTTAGTTACAATGAATGGCCAAGATTAAACAAAATCAATGGCCCAAATCGATTAACTACAAAACCCTAATTAGTGGTGCCACCCCTAACATCCAATAAGATTAAAACACCACAATGTGGACCAATAGGAAAATTACAAAGTTTTATTGACTAATCAAAAGCCACCAAATTGTGGGCCAATTAGAATTAAGCACCTAACAATCATCAAATGAGAAAATTAATTGTCACATAGGCTTACATTAAATCTACCTTTAGAAGATAATTTCCTTTGGTCTTTTCTCTCTTTGCTAACTCGATGAACCTGGACAAAATATTATTAAGTTCATCCATTGGAGGCATAGGCGCCCTTTGCAACTTCCAATCAGCCGTGTCTAAAACAGTTGTACTTGTAGAAATAGTCTTCTACAAATCTAGCATGATATGTTGTGCTGAAGTTGTGAAAGCTTTAAAACGTGCAAATTTTCTCAATTGCTCCCTTTGATGGCGTTACAATCTTCAAGGCTGAGGAGCTTCAAATCTAGCCTTCAAAATTTCAAAAATCATATTTTCTTCTTTTCTCTCATCAAATTGAAATGTTACCACTACTGCCTCCTGGAACTCATTGTGAATTGCTTGCATGGTGGCCTTGAGGCTGTAGCAATCACCCCTTATCTTTTTCAAAGTATCCTACGTGAAAACTAAAGCAAAGTAACATTCATTGACATCTTTTATTCCACTTGTTTTTATTACCTCGCTCTTCTCCAACAACTGCTCAAGAATTTTTGTCATTGCTTGCAATCAAGGGATGATTTTCTCTCTGGCTGGTTGAAATTCTTCCAGAATTGTGATCAAGGCCTGGAGTCTTTCTTTGATAGATGTGGTTGCATGATATTGTTTTAAGAATTCAGAGAGGAAGGTGGTAACTTCTTGCACAACTTCATCTAACCATGCCTTCAACTCTTGGAATAACATCTTCAAGTTCTCCAAATTGTCTATTGATTCTCTTTCAAGGTGAGAGGTGGTGCAAACATTTGATCTCTCTCCTGAATAGGATTGAATATGTGCTTGAGGTATTCACTAAATCTTTGATTTTCCTCATTGTATTTCTTCTTCTTTCCAACCTCTTTCTCCACTCTTTGCTGAAAAACTTAGATGGCTCCATGAGCATCCTCAAATTCCTGTCTCTTTGTAGTAACTCCCATTTCATGTTCAACAATATCATAATCTTGAGGGAGGATGTTATCCCTTGTCTTATCACCTTTTGGAATGGCAATTTGGAACTTGTGGGATCCTGAATCGTCTCCAATGACTTTAGCTAGCCTCCTCACAGGCTAACTTTCCTTTTCTTTCTCAAGATTCTCTACGATGTCTTTATTTTCATTCGTTTTGGATCCAAAATTTCCTTCCTATGCAATATTTCTCTCAACAAAGCAGGCGTTGTGCATTCTCGCAATCCAATGTTAGGTTCTCCTCGATCTTGTTCTTCGATTGGTGTGATGCCTATATTTTCACTTTGGCCTTTGTTTGGAGGTGGGACTTCACCTTCTTCACGAGAGTCTTCAACATCTATCATCTCATCTTCATTTACCCTTTGTGGAGGAAGGCCTCTTGCTATCTCACTTGGGCTTAGAGGAGAGTATCTGTAGGAACTTTGGCTAATGCTTACCTCTGATTCAAAAGTAACTTCCTAATTCACCTCTTTTCCTTTTGTTGGAATATTCTTTCCTTATTTAGAAGTAGCAATCTCTTTGGATGGAGGAGCATTTAGTTTTTGCTTCTTGGCTTGTGGCTCCTCAATCCTTATTCTTTTACTTCTTCAATCTTTGCTTCACAAAACTTTTCCAACAATTTTCCTCTTTTTTCTACCCTCGTCATGATGTCTTTTACTTGAGGCTTGGTGTTGTTCGGATGATTCCTCTTCAACCTCCTCTACCTCCATCTTTTCGTATGTCAGTGGGATTCCTCTTCTTGCCAAACTTGCCATCATTCTATCGAGCCATTCCTAAGTGAAAAGAGTAACTAAGATCATCAAGGCTTCTAGGTTGATCTCCTTTTCATCCTGTCAGTCAGTGGGTCCCAACTCCTAATTTGTAGTTGTCTTGAATCACTCCTAGTGACTCTATCATCTTCTTCCAATTGATTAGGGACTTGAACTTTCTTCCATTTGTACTTTCTTATCATATCCACTAATAGCCTTGAGAACGTCCTCTTCCTGATCTCTAAATCATCAACTCCATCTGCCCAATAATCTTCTATGTGAGGGATGTAAAGGTATTTGTTTCCATATGCTCTCTTGATTTATTTTTTGAATCAAAGTTCTCTCTTACTTCATATCCCAAACCATAGAATGCAAACTCGTTCTCTACGATCTCAACTACTACAAGAGATGGGCAAGTTTCGCTACTAGGATTAAATTGAAATCCAACCCCTACCTTGTGTTTATGCTTTTGAATCTTGTCATAGGCAATTAGTTGCCTTGCCACTTCCATTATCACCAACTTGTTGGTAGGATACCTTGGGAGCTTCCTAGAACAACAAGTACTCCCCAACACTCGAATGCATGTGAACTTAAGATACAGAATATACCATGATCCATGCCTCTTGATTAGCTTCTTAGCCTCCTCGAATAATCTTTTATGTGGAGCCTCTTGTAGTATTCTTACAACTCGCATAGCAAATGCATCATTAAAGATCTTGAAGTGCTTATTGTTATTGATGCAACTATGGGTAGTACTCATGTACAAAGAATTCTCCTGTTGTAGTTCCACATTGCCCCAAGCTTGTCAATCTTGGAAATTTGAACAACATGGCCAACATGTAGACCAAATAGGAAGTCATATGAAATGCCTTCATGCTCTTTATCAACCTTAACTAGAGATCAACGTTATCACTGGTTATCTTGGCCCTTTCAAACATAACCTCTTTGGAAGATTTCTTGTCCATGAAATAGAACATCCAATACTCAAAAGTAACTCATTGTGGCTCCCCCATGACCATGCTTACAATGATGATAGGTCGCCATAATCATCCTTAAAATCTGACTTGGCTAACTTGGACAACTTCAATATCTTGGAGTAATGGCTCCTTGGTTCATTTAGCCCCTCTTCATTCATCTTTCTAGCACAAACATCTATTTGGTCATTATAGTGTTTGAGTTTGCTCTTTTGTCATGTAGAAACCCAACTTGTAATATGGTATGTTGAAAGTTTCCCTAATTGTTTGCTCAATAAGGAGAGTCAACACTTGCTTATCTTTCCCATAATGGATTGCCTTTGTTTGTGGGTTGTACTGCATGGCACACTCAAGTACTAGATCAGTGCATTGCATTGTAGGAAGTAATGTTGCAACTTGAACAATTCCATTTTATACCATTCTTCTAGCCATCCTTGAAGGCTTCCCTCTAAAAATCCTATCTCTCACTTGCAACATGTTGACAAACCCTAGGTTGGTGTCTCCAATCTTCTTGTTCTTTGAGGTAAGTTTTTCTCTGTCATCACATCCTTGGTATCATTCTTTATTTGGAATTATCTATCCTTCTTCAAGTTGGCAGCTTTAGCTCCTAACATCCTTGGTCCTACAGTCAACATCCACAATTAGTATTTTAAATTTTGAAATTGGATTGGAAGGCAAGATTTTACTTTTGAAATAAATCAATCAAGGAGCTAGATCGACTCATTAACTAAGGTTAAATTTGAAGTCCATCTAAGACAAGACAACTTCAATCCCTTTAGCATTTCTAAAAAAAAATCTATGTTCCACGGCATTTCGGGGACGCGGACGGGAGGACAGCAGGGGACGCGTTTCTGGGACGTTTCCTAAAGAGCCAAATATAGGGGACGGCAGGGCAATATACAAATTTTTAAAATATATGTGTGTGTGCGCGTGTTTGAATTTTTCAAAATATATTAAGATATTATAGATGGAAGGAAAGAGAGAGAGATATGTCAATAATTAATTATTAACAAGACAATATGCAAATAAATCACTGATTCACGAGTTACAACAGTAGTATAACAACATAAATGATAATAGCAGCAGTATAAATTGGTATAACAGCATTATAACAATAGTCTCAAACATCAAAACTATGATCTATCAATATAAATATCCAAATCAAAATGTCTCAAACATGTATTCTAAAAGTCTCAGACAAAAAAATATAACAGGCTACAAGCACAGCCTATGAAACTAAGCCTCATTCTGGCTATCAAATATCCAAAGGCTCTGAATCATTTGAGTCAATATCTCCCTCAAGCAAAAATGGATCATCCAATGAATGTTTAAATTTTAAATTCAATGGCCTTAAAGTGTATATATATATATATATAAACAATATTATTTCAATTGTTTTTATTCTAAAAATTAAATACTTAAAAGCTATCAAATAAATTTTATAATTAGAATATATTTTTATTTAATATAATAATTTTTAACATATATTTATTATGATGAATACTAAAAAACAAATTAAAATATTAGATTTATAATTTTATTTTAATATTAATGATTTAATATATAAAATTTTAAATTTATTTTATCACAAAATTTATCATCCACAGGCACGAATTCGAACCTTGTGAGCCCCCCACATTGTCGATTTGGCAAAAAGAATTTAAAAAAAAGTGTTTTTATTTAATTTTTAATGCCAAAAATCATTCGCATATTTCAAGGAAGCTTTTTTGTTTCGGGGACATTTCGGGCATCTCCTAGGCGTTACGGCAACAAATCGCCACCCCAAACGTTATGGGACATTTCCTACGGTTTCCTACTATTTTTTGAAATTGGGGACAGCTGGGGGACGTTTCCTTTTTGTCCCATTGTCCCAAAACATTTTGGGGATGGAAACGAATCCCCTAATGACAGGAAACGTGTTTCCATGTAACATAGTAAAAAATTTCATTAATAACTTCGCATAGAAGGCATGTCTTCCTAATTTAGACCCTACAATCTCAATGCTAGAGTTCTGATTTTGATACCAAATGGCCTTAACTTTCTGATTTGAGATGGATTTCTTCTAAATTTTGGTTTAGTTAAGCTGAACACTTATGTCTGCCCAGATTCAGCCTATTTCCAGTGCCTTATCTCTGATTTTTATGGAAAACCAATGATTTTCTTGCCTTCCAAACTCCCTAAAAAACGTTTTTCTTAGTCTTGAAATCGCTGCTAGACAAGAAGTCGCTGCCTTTATAGGAAATCACTTCCTTTGGAGTATGTTGATCTGCCTTTTCTTTAGTCAATTTGTTGCTTAGAGAAGGGGGAAATCTGCTAAAGTTTGAAGGAGAAATGAATTTCTCTCTCCTCTCTTATATAGGCGACCTCTTAAATGAAGGGGCATGTCTCTAAGTTGGGCAGACTTGTCCTATTCAGGGCAATGAAATTCCCTTTAAATTAACCCTTGTACTCACACATAGGCCAACCTTGATGAAAGGTGGAACTCATGTTTTTGACCTTCAAATTTTGTGTTATGCGATCTCATTTAAACCCCCATCGATCAGATTTAGGACCCAACTTTATCTAGGCAGAATTTCCATGTGAGACGAGATTGGCAAAATCTCGTCTAGGGGTCGAATTCCACCCCTTAGTCAAGAATATAATCTTGACCTTTTTGGTGAACTCAAACTCCCCAATTTTGTCATCAAATGTCCCTTGACGAAAGCGATACATAGTCTCTCCATCCCCGATTGTTGTCTTGTCTTATCATGGGCGGATTTCAAGGTGATTTTAGGATTAAGAATCCTGACTAAGGGGTGGATTACGCCCCTTAGTTGGGATTTATTTTATTTTATTTGAGTGAGTTCGAATAGCCATTTTATCTCCATTTCATTTCTCCAAACTTCATTCAATATTTTCTGGCTGAAATTCATCAATTGTAATATGCACTTGAGACTGGTTTGAAGCCATTTTGTTCTGATTTTATCCATCACTTCTTCGAAATTTCACTCTCATTCGCCAAAACTTCATCACCATTTTACCTCTACTCTTCATTTTCTCCCATTTTAGGCGACTTGGAGTTTAGAACACAAAAAAATCACCATATTTAGTGAGGAAATCTGATAGGAGTCAGGGGTTTTCATAGGGCGTTGGGCGGAATTTTACCATCTCTCGAGATAAAGAATCCAAAGAGGTGGTCGGATTCCGACCTCTTAGGATTATCCTTTCATGCTCTCAAATTCACAAGTCCTCATGATTTGATCCAACCTCCCAACTCCTCATCCTTTACTTGGTTTTGGTCTGATTTTATAATGGATTTGAAGTTGTAAAACTCATTGTCTTTGCCCTAAACTTATCCTCAATTCTTCGATTTCACATTCTAGGCTTTGGATTTGAATTTGTCACCTCCCCTTTTCTCATGAGACTTGCCTATTGTAGGGGGCAGAATTTCAATGTGGGTAGGATTTGAAATTCTGACTAGGGGTCGGATTCTGCCCCTTAGTCAGGATTTTTCTTCCTTATTGTGTTTTCACCTAGTTAATTCAACTTCCCATCTTACATTCCACCATTCAACATGACTTTCAAGGTGGATTTCTTGCTTTGATCAATCTGATTTGTATCTTGGTTGATTGATTTCATGTTTCATCAATGCATTTCCTCAATTTTTGCTCATCTCCTTCCGATTTCTCGACTGATTTTCACTTTTTTATCCTTCAGGTTTGATATTCCCACATCAATTAAAGTTGAAATCATGTCTTAAGTTGCCCTCATACTTGGGCGGAATTCCAGGGGTCCTCAAGATTTTGCCAAGAGGAAGGGCGGAAATATGGAGGGAGTCAGGATTTTGAATCCTGAGTCCAGGTCAAAATCTGACCTATTATCAGGATTGCTCCCAAATGGGGCACCTTTACTTAGACTTTCCATGATCACTCTAATCCAAGGCCTTACTTTGCAATGGTGACTTTTCATTAAAACTAGACTCAAGGTAACCATTTTGCTTCCATTTTCAGTTGGATTGATCTCATGCTTGTTCTTTCATTAGAAGCTACCACCATTGATGATGCTCTTACCTTTCACTCTGAAACTTCATTGACTTCTCACTCTTTCTAACTATACTAGACTTCAGCTTTCGACAAGATGGACTGTCCAACTTGACTCTCTAAACCTAAGGCAACTACCTAACCTACAGCAAAATCAAAAAGAGGGGGTCCCTCTTTGCAATTGGGTGATGGAGTGAAAACCTAACAACATCTAGCAACTCCACTAAGAAAATGTTCCTCAACATTTCAAGAATGGAACTTGTTTAGAATCAAAAACCTTCAATTAAATCCCTTTTTACTTATCCAATGACTAGGAATTGCACTCAAAATGGAAAGGACCATAAATTAAGCTAAGAACCTTAATCCCCAGTTACTCACATATGTGTGTGTGTTCATTCCTACTAGACAAGAACATGGAAAGCCTCTTAGATCCATTGAACTTAGCTATTTTATATCCATACTCCAAAAGCATCTTGGATAGAGCCCCACTACTAGTTAGGTTTCCATAGCCCTAACAAGGTTATCGTTGTGGTCTCACCACGAACATTGCTCTACTTTTAGTGAATTTATATTGAGTAGAACCAATAGAGATATTCGCACACCCAAAGCCAAATTGCCGTAGACTTTATTTCCTTTTCTCTTTGTTTTATCCATGTTGGAGAGCCGAAATCCAGGATCAATGGGGAGCATACCCACTACCCAAACCAACTCTCTTCCCCTTTCATGAATTCTTTCTTTCTTTTGATATTGCTTTTCTTTTTTTTTAAATTAGATTTTGGCTTACAAGCAGTGAAGCTCGTAATGGGTTTTGAGAAAACAGAATGGCGTTGAAGCAAGCGTATATTTTTTTACTAATTTCACCTTCACCTTGAAAACTCCCAAAGAACTCAGAGCAATTAAGTGTGAGTAAAATGTTGTAACTGAAAGACTTGGATATCCTAAACACAATGAATGAGTTCAATCCAAAATCAGTATTGATCCTTTTTGAAAGACTAGCTATTAGGAAAAATTTCCAGTTCAAGATATCATCACAAGAGGTATTCAAGAAATAAACCAAACACACCTAGTCAAAGCATACCAATGTGTGAGTTTGGAATAAATCACCTTTTGTCACAAATGGGGATCCCTCTCAAATATTTCCTATTAGAGCAAGGGAAACCTATACTATGAACCTCTATACCTAAACCAACTAAACCTAAAGCGAACTAAACAACTAAGACCAAGGGATACTAGGCAAACTTAAAGGCTAAAACAGATTAGAGCAACCTATACTACGACTAGACCAACTAACAACTAAAATAAGATGACTGAAAAGAAACCTATACTAACCCTCTTGAACAAATGGTCCAAGACAAACCTACTCTAGCTATGCACAACAAGACTGCTAGCTGCTTGTTCTTTGTTGATATTCTAGACTCCATTGTTGGTTTGTTTACTGGCAGCGTTTTGACTGTTATTGTTGCACTGTCGATATTTAAGGGAATCTCTTGGGTAGCCAGGCCAATTGCTTGCATTCGGGTGTGAAGGCGTAGTGAAATTGTTTGGAGGAATAGATGAAGTTAATGGTTCATTGTTCCTATTATTCCTTTGATAAACTCTTGGTCCATTCCCTTGAGATTACCGAAATGCTTGTACCTCCTTTATGCCTTGGACTAGAACATTGTTATTCAAAGGCGAAAAAAGATAGCTTGCCTCTTGTATTGGTTTGTTTGCACCTAGAGGAAATTCCAAGTGTGGCGTCTCCATTGGACCATTAGCTGAAGTTGGTGGATACCTTCCGGTGTGTTCTTCATAAGCTTCAAATTCTAGAGGAAATGTGAATTCTTCAAAAGTTAAGCATTGATCATACCGTGGAGTTGGAAAATTTTCATATCCTGACACTAGAGGATTTTCTTGGCTAATAGATTCATCTACCACCTCTTGGAACACATTTGTAGCTTTTCTAAATGCAGGACAATGCAACTCTGAATGTTGATTTGTTTCATGTATCCTACACCATCCTAATAATGTTGCCTCAGCTAGGGATATCTTCTTTGTAGGTCCGTTCTTGGTAGTTGGCGGATTGTCAATTGGCGACACCATATTTCCATTATTTGGATTTGTATTCCAAGTCTTCTTTTTATATCCTTGATTGTTGTTGTACCCTTAGTTACTTGATTGGGCACCGCCTTGATAAATACCTCCTTGATTGTTCCTTTGGAAACCACCATCTTGATTATTCCTTTGATAGTTGTCATCTTGGTTGTTTCTTTGATAATTTCCTTGATAGTTTTCTTGGTAGCCTCCTTGATGCCCTTGAAAGTTTCTTTGCATGCTTTAGAGTTGATTGTTTTGATTCCTCAAGTATGTAACCTTTGTAGACACTTTCTTGACTTGTTCAACTAACTTTTTTATCTCATCCTTCTCTTCTTGTGTTCTTGTAAGATGTGCTTGCACCTTGAAGGTATACAGGTAGAGTTGAAGGTGCTTGAGACAATGGAGCCCCTAGATGCAACACAAGTTGATTCAATGGAGCTTGAAATGCCAATTGTGGGACTTGACTATTTGCACTTCATAATCCGATATTTATTGCTGGCCCTAATACATTCTGCCTCATATGTTGGCCTGCTCGCATTGCTTTGGCATAAGCTTCATTTAGGTTGGCTGGGGCAGGGTGAGAGTTTCTTGTGAACATGGATGTAGCAGAATCTAAAGCATTGTAATACATCTCTAGTGCACCTGCATCTTGAACAATGTAGGGAGCTTGCAATCGCATATAGGCTTTGTGGAAGCGGTTGTTGAATGAGCTGATAGGTTCTTGCTCATGTCTCCTAATATTTGCAAATTGTCCACACAAATCCAAGGGAGTGATGGGGATACCAAATTTTCCAGTGAATGTTGTCTTCAATTGATCTCATCAACTTTTAGATTAGGTTGGCAAGTGTACAAACCACTAAAGACTTCATTGCCCAAAGAATGGGGAAAGAGACTACATGCTACATCCTCATGTTGAATCCTTCTGTTACACAAGGCATCTTTGAAAATCTTGATATGCTCTTTTATCGTTCGATTGGGATCATTTTCATGGAATTTAGGGTAGAAGTGCTCTGGATTCTTGGGAAAATCATGGTAAGCATTGAAAGTGAGTGGGGAAGCATTGTTTTGTATCCAAGGGGCAAACGCCATTGCTGGTTGAATTGGTGTTGTTCGAGCTTGAGTAACTTCATCTTGGGATTGAGTTGTATTACTAGAAGGACTAGCCCCACCTGCAATGTGAGCCACCCAATGATTCCTTCCTTTCTTGTGAAACTACAATTCTACCAAATCTTCTTCATGTTTTGGACTTGATCTCAACACTCTTTGTCTTCTTTCTAACTGTAGCCTTTCAAATCTTTCAGGTGAGAAAGATCCAATCTTCTTATTCAGCTTTGTGTTTTAATTTTGGTTCTCTTCAAGACTTGATTGAGCTAATCTTTCTGTTTTTCTTTCCCTCTCGAGCCTTCTTTGAATTTCCCTTTCTTGTTCCAACCTTCTTTGGATTCTCCTATCTATCTTTCCAAGTATTCTTGACTATTTTTTCTTTCTTCCCAAGTAGTAGAGTGCAAAGTTGTTATAATATAATCTTGAAGTGTTACCCAAGGTGCTCTAGATTGTTGTAATCTAGGAAGGTCATGGAAAAGTTTGACGATTTTGCACAGGCCATGAAAGACAAGATGAAGAAACTCGAAGGAAAATATCAGAGACAGAAAGGAGAGATCAAGGCCTTGTACGAATACATAAACAACTTACCTGGTCCAGTGAGAGAAGACCCATCCTTCGTTCCTCCTCCAATTATTCCGACTGATTCAGTGGAAGGTATAGACAGAATCAAACGGATTGCTCAGGTTGCAAAAACTTGGATAGAGGGCATTCAAAATGAGGCATATAAGCATGTTGAAGACTTGGTGCAGATTCATGACAGAGCACTAGCCGTCCTTTCTAGGATACAATGCATGGATGAGTCATGTGAGGACGAGAATATTTATCAAGATGAGGTAATCTCAAACTTACAACATTTGATGGAGACCCCCAAACAGATATTGATTGGTGGTGGAGTTGTTGGGGAAATAGATGTGTATGACTTCTTCCGATGGTACAACACAGTGATCATAGCCAAGGAAATGTTTGAAAATTTCACCAAGGAATCTGCTTGGTTGAAGAAGGTAGCAGATAATATCAAGCAAGGGATCTCCAACACAATTGCAACCTTGTTGACACAAAGGTTGGCAAAGAATGAAATAACTGTAGATAGCCTAAAGAGGAAACAAGAAAAGTTTTTTCAGATGAATTACTTCAAGAGGGACAATTTTGAGAACTCCATTTTCTCAAATACCATGGACACAACTCAAGACGTTACTGGATTGAGAGGATAGCTTGAGCAAATCTAAAAGGGCGATAGCAGTCTTGGAATACAAGAAAGAATCCGCGCCAAGTGTCAACATGGACAAGTTGGAGACAATGTTGGGCAAATTCCAGGCATTCAAACAACAAAGTCAAAGATAGGCTATTCTAGGCAGAGATGCATTTAATGCATAGTGGGCACTCATAGTGGGCATTCTTTTCACCTTACTCTCTTCCTGAATAGGCATGCATAGTGGGCATTTATTGCCCACTAAGATGATGGTCTTCTCTTCATTGATCCCCGTAATTCCCTTTCATTAATGTGAATTCAATTTCTTGCCTTAACCCTAATTAGGGTTGAGGTGGCAAAATTTGGTCCATCGGTTATCGTTTCAATCCGGGCCACCCATTGTAATCAAGGACCTATATAAAGGCCTCATTTCTCATTTCTAAGGGGTGGAATTTCGAGATTGTTGCTAAGAGCTACCAAGATAATAGAGTTATCATTGTTGGTTTCATGGTGATTGCTTGATATATTTAGGTGCTTGCATGGTTTCATTGTTCCCTCATTTAGATTAGATTAGTTAGATAAAGTGTTTTGTTTTCAATGGAGAAAGTGATAATGTTTTGATGAATTCCATGGTTCATACTTTTGACAATTCACTGATTGTAAGTCGTTGTAAAAAGTTAGCATGAACCCCACCTTTATGTATGCTTAACTTCTATCATTCAACGTGCATTGTTCGTTGTGATATGAAAATCATTTGCAGAACCCCTTTAAGATTAAATCGGCTCTTGCGTAGTTGTAGTTTATCTTGGCATGCGAAACTTCATTATTTTGGAATTTAACTATCAAAGCAATATCTATTGTTGGTATTGTTAATGTTTGGTAGCTAGATCGGATTCTAGCTTCACATTATTTTAATTAGGAGAATTAATATAATGAATTAATTATTTAATTGGGAGAATTAAATAATACATTAAGGAGAATTAAATAATATTATCTATGGATGGATTAATTATTTATTTAATTGGGAGAATTAAATTAATAATTTGTTGTGACTTAATTGGAGAATCAAAATAATATATTTTAATTGGAGAATTAAAAATATCAGACCCCTTTTATTTATTGTAATTGGGTTGGGCACAAATTTGAAATTATACTTTGACGCCAAGTTTGGCCGACCCTTGTAATTGATATTGAAAGACCTCCATATATAATAGAGGCATTTGGCATGACCAAAATACACATCTCAAGCAGCAAGATATCTTCAAGCAGTGAAATATCTACAGGCAGCGATCTTGAATCAAATATGGCACTGAAATATATCTCTGCAGCATATTACATGAGGCAGCGAATTGTACAAAGCGATACACATTTACTATATACATTATATGCAATCAGATCTGAACATGCATACGACTCATACCTGAGATATAGTCTCAGATCTGGGCGCACATTCCTAGTGATTTATCTCTGCCATTGACTGGGTTCGATCTAATTCTGGCTACACTGAAAGTAGCAAATTATATTTGCATACACTAGCAAATCCATTTCGACTATTCAGATCTGAATCTGAATATACGTCAGGACAGAGATTACTATCTGATAATACAAGGACAGCAAATTCAAGGCTCAAAATCTACAGTGGCGGATCCATTTATTCACTTCTCCACTTTGGCAATATATTGATTTGCTTCATGGATCGGGGATCCTCATCAAATCTTCATTCTACTGTGAGTTGTTATTTTCTAAAGAGCAATCATCTTATTGTTGCTGGGTTTTCCCTCCAAGAGGGAGGTTTCCCAGGGTAATGTCTTTGTGTTCTTGTGTTTTTTCTATCTGATTTGTTATTTAGCTATTCTAATTTAATTGTTCATTAGATCTGATCACTAAAATTTAACAGGTATTAACCTTGGATTAGAATAGAATTTCTAAGCCCTTTCTCATTTGTTTTTCGCATATTTTTGAAAAAACCCAAAAAATTACTTCACTACAATATCTCTCGGTAGCTCCCACATCTAGCATGATTTGAAATCAATTTTAGTACACAAACGTAAGGCCCCTTGTGATTATTAGCAAATCACATCGACCATTGAGCTTATCCACAGTCAAGACCTGACACGAAAGGAAACTTGGAGCCACCTGTATGACCTTCCGCAATCTTAGCATACACAGGATTTTGATCAAGAGAGGATAAGACATCTTAATTGGTAAGTTATAAAATGCACATCAACACTTCCTAGCATGGATTATGTAAACAGTGAGCACATAACCTAATATAAACATTGCCACTCCTAACAATCCCTAACAGGTATCAGAATCACACTTCTAATTTTGACAGGACAGATCACTTCTTTTACGGTTCTTCATGTTACACAAGGGCTTTCATCAAAAAAATTGTGAGACGGACACAACAGGAATTAGAACTTGATTGAACCAGATGTATGATTGTGTGAAATTGAGCCCTTGCATGGACAGACATATAATTGGTTATCAAACTTATCAATAGCTAGCATTATAACAAATAACTTGAGTTGGTAATTATGATCTAAGAGCCCATTTGTGCTGTCATTTAATAAAACCTAGCTTGAAGAGGATGAAAAGATTATGGGATGCAAACAAAAGTACAATAGTGACAATAATCTGATCAAACCACAAATTTGAAGAGTCCTCCCATTGGTTACCAAACCTATCAATAGCTAGCACTTCAACCAATAACTAGAACTGTTAATAATGACCAAAGAACTGATTAATGCACTCAATAACTTCCAGTCTGAGATGGATAAAAAACATAAAATATAAACAAAGTATAAGTCAATAAAACTTGAAAGACAAACCTGAGAACAATATCTGCAGTTTTTGGTTGTGGTTTCAAGAAATTCTTTTTCATGGTCTCCAGGATTAGGTTCATGAGAGCAATGTTCTTTTCTTGTCTTGAATAATGCTGCAGAAATGTGACCTCACTTTCATGGGATAGCAAATTATAGAGAACTAATAAATAAATAAATCCTAGAAATTCAGCTAAATAATCCTTAGTGAGAAACTTCTGCTACCAGAAGAAGATGGGCGGCACCAATATCTGGCGTGAGTCCATAGACATTGTGTCGCCAAAGAGTCCTTAATCCTGCAGAAATTGTTATCTGATCTTAAGGTGCTTTTTTCAACTCATTTTTATTTGAAAACTAACCACCACTTAAAACTTAAGCACCATAAGATTACAAACAATTAAGGCAATCAGAAAAAAGAACTATAAGGCCCATGTGGTGCCAGCAACAGAATTACAGGCCCATCCGTTCAATACCAATTTCTGGAGCTTTTCCATGAATGCATGCAGAAGCAACTGCTCTAGTAATCCGTGCTGGCCAGTTTGTGTGCTGACATAAACCTGCCATTTTCTGCATCCCAGACAAGTTTCATGAACTAGTTATCCACTAGTATGTGTTGGATTCTGATCCAATTTTACTTGCATGGTTGCATAATCTTGCATAACAAATAAATTGGAAAAAAGATAACAACAATTTTAAAACTTCACTGGGATTTGTATATTACAAATATCCGAAGCTTCTCCAGGACCTCAAATGCCAGCTTCACGTCTTCAGTGTTCTTACACTTTTCCAGAAATGAATCCCGCAGGGTGTTTGGAGGTAAGTTTTTAGAATCCAGTGATTCAATAATCTTTTGGTACAAGTCCTGTACAGCTTCTATACAACTAGCAACATTCAAAAAGTTAGAATGGTCAGACATAACTAAAAGATAGGATTCTGTAGAAGAAGATTTCAACATCCACTCTGAGTAAAATTTAGTTTATTTATGGAATAAATAATTTAAGAAATAATGTTGGCGTGGTCAACCAGGACAGTCAATTGTCAATGTTGATATTACAGGCTCAAATGCATGCAATCTAGGGTTATTGAACTCCAATGCAACAGATAAATGCAGACATAAAAAAAATTCAATGTAATAGCATTCTCAATTGAGATTTTCATGTTAGCCTGGTATACATTTAAGGAAATCTCTTTAGCTTTGTAAAAAACAGTCATCTTTGAAGATGGGGATGTCCCCAAGCCTCAAAAACTCCAAGGAAACATCTGCCTCATCACAGCCCCCCTCCACTACAACTGGTAGGGAGGAGACTCCCTGAGGATGTTTCCTTTGGAAAAGGAATGTTTATGAAGAATCAACACTGACGGAGTTGCTGAGGGGATGTGTGGATGCCCCGAGACCCTAAGGAAACTCACTCGTGTCCCTTGGACATTTCAGAAACTTGAGCACATCCCTCACTCCAGAATGGTCAAAAAAATTGTTTAGTTTTTTAAAGGATATGTTTTGGAGAAGTGGGCCATTAGCCTTTACCCTAAAAGTTCTATTGGCCCCACCTTCATCCTAAACCCTCAAAGATCATATGAAAAGACATCCTACTCTCAATCCAAATCAAGAGTGAACTATGAGCAAGAACAAGGGTAGAGAGCAAGAGCAGTAGCAAATACTATTCAACGCATTCATCAAGCCTTCAAGGTAAGTCTTCAGCCATCTCCTTTGGCAACAACACTAGCCATTTGTCTATTATCCCAAATTTCAGTTCTTCCACTACGAAGAGGAACTAATCTACATATAGCTTCATTAATTCTATTAAGAGGAACAAACCCACCTCTAAGAGGGTAGAGAAGCTTGCAGTTCTGCATAGTGCCTTGTCTTTCATTGACTGTGATGCACTTGCATGGAAGAAGAATCCAACAACTCAATGGGATGCAAATCCAAAGGAGGTAGCACAAGTTGATAATTGTGCTACACAGATAAGGTTGGTTATAATTGCTTTGGAGGAGCTTGACCTCAAGTAGTCCAAAAATTCAAGTGATGAGGAACTTGGCACAGACTTGGGGATGATTAAGGGCGCTAGAGCCAAATGCATCTTGAAGTTCGAATATAACATATTTGATCCAAATATTTGGCATTGCCATTTTCATTGTTCAATTCCATGTAGTTACTAGTATTTCAAAGTTTCAATTGCTATCCTTATAAATTCTTTTACTACTAATTTTACAAGTACCATATACATTTACACCGTCATGCCCCTACCACCTCCAATCCTGGGTCCTTGGTCACCCCATTCTAAGACTCCACGGAACTATAGTTATGCAGTGGGCAGTGATGGCTTTCCCTAAGTTCACCTTGGTTGGGATATTGGACAATAATGATTAAGTCCCCTCTTGAGATATGACAAGGCCATTATGGTCTTGTGAGAATCCTCCTTTAGCCAAGACTAAGGGATCTCTCCCCAAGGTGTTGGTGTTTTTGTGTAATGTTTGAAGAGTGAAGAGTTTCTACAAACTCCAATATTTGGTGTAAGCTGATGTCATTTTCCAGTTTGAATCTGACATCAGATGTGTGTGGTTGGAGACTATTGGTTGATGGCTTGGCATTTTGAGTATTCCCTTATAAATTATTTTCAATCCCACTTTACTAATGGCAGATATCAGTTCTGCCAATAGTGGCATGTTATGATGGTTAAGTTGTTCTCACCATCAAGGTTCCAATCCCATTGGGGATGAGGTCCCCCATTTGTGGCCTCACTAGTTCATAGCTCCAAGTCAAAGCATTTACCCCTCTTTTAAAAAGAAAATGGCAGATATCAGTTCTTGTTGGGGTGACATATGCCCTTTTGGGAGCAGTAGTGACTATGGACTAACCCCTTCACTCTTCTCTACCATTTGTTGCCAAATTGGACATGAAGTTGTAACCATCTATGTAAGCATGAAGTCTTATGACTTTTTAGAATAGTACATTTATATGCCTTGGTAGGTCTCTGCTAAATGAAAGCCCCTTGCACATCCCGAATTCCCTCCAACCCTCTACCTCTTTTTCTAGACAACATGCTACAAAATTCACTAGATGATTGATTTTTTCTTCCTCTTCCCGTGAAGGCTGAGGCCTCCTTAACGCCCACTCCAATCAAGAATTCCAACCCAAGTTTCATAAATATTGTCTCACAAAATCCAGCTTGTAACCAAAAAAGAATAATAGCATCAATAGAAGTGTTACCATGCATAGAGGTAAAGTAAAACAATGGCCAAGAACAATCCACATAAGCCCTAATTAGGGTTTCCATAACCATGGATACAAATATTAAATGCCCACCCAATAACAATTAGGCACCACCATGTTGGCCAATAGAAAAATTAGATTGCCTCCATGGACCAGGAAGAAAATAGATCATGTAGAACCAATGGATAAGGTGCACCTACAAATGGACCAATGAGAGCAGAGAGCTTGTAGAAGAAGCCACCAACCAATAGACCAATGAGAAAATTCAAATGCGTCCAAGAGCCAGTCAGAAAAAGGCCATACGGGCCTATGCCACTTGGCACCAAATGGGCCAATCAGAATTAGGCATTTATTTATCAACCAATGAGCAAATTAGGACCATGTGAGCCTATACCACCTCATCACCTTGGGAATTATGCTGCTCATCTACATTCTCTTTTTCACATTCAATGAGCTTGAATACAATCTCATTAATCATCCCCATGGGGACACTTGGCACGTTCTCACTGGTTGAGCAAAAGGTTGCCACCTCAGCATACTCATCTAGAAACTTGATAAATAGCCCTTACTTGATGTTAAATCATTGTTAATCCTTCAATTGTGATGGCTCATATTCTCAATTGCTTTATCTTGAAATCCTTCATGTTGTAATATCTTTCCCTGGATGAGTTTCTTGTCTTGATATCTTGTCTTCGAGACTTCATATCATCTTCTCTTCAACATTTTGGAACCATTTATGATCTTCTTGATCTTGATGCCCTTTGATCTTGGTCTTGTACTTGCTGCTCGAGTCCATCTTGAAAACATCTTTTATCTTTTGACTACTCACATTTCTCCTTCTTTGTCCCTCACTGGTAAGTCCTTTGTTTCCTCGGTCTGGGGCTTTGGCCTTGGGATTTCAGCTTCTTTCTCCATACCTGGGCCTGCAATAAATGTTGTAATTAAGATTTTGCTTTACTTAATCAAATCTGGACTAAAATCAGAGATCAACGGCAGCTGGAAAATTAAAATCAGAACTCTAAACATCTGTATCAGATTTATGAAATCAATTGATTTGGAACTATGACACACCCTAAGACATTCAGAGAACTAATCCATTTTCACTTCTAAGTACCTTACTACTCATGCCAATCTGATTTTGTCCTATTGCTAGCCAAAAAGACATGATTGCAACCCAAAAATGAGGTCTGATATGAAGTTAAACAAATTCTGGAGATGAATGTAGACCTCAGTAAATGGTGGTGAAAATGTGATGAAAGGATAAAATCTCAGAATCCGGGCTATCTTCCTTGGATATGAAGCCTGCAATCAGATTTTAGTCGTAATTTACCAATAACTAACCAAAGCGAGGTCGTGTCTACTTATAAATGGTTATAATCAGACCTGCAATCAGGATTAATTTCGCTGGTAAAGTCTTTTAGAGGTCCAAAAAACAGAATTTCAGTCATGATGAAGATCTGGAATTGAAGTTCTTTTACCGGCAATTGACTGAGATCAAATCACTTTGCTGGTAGTGGCTTGAAACTGAGCTGCAATTTACCAGTGTATGACTGTACGAGTTGTTTTATCTTGCAGATTTGAATGAGAAATGCTAGGGACTGATCTCTGTCACCTTCAGAAAACAAAGTAATTGAAACAAGCTCCACAATCTGCCTTGAAAGGTTCAAATCCTCTGAGTTTTTCCTGTATTTGCATTTAGAAAATGATCTTTAAATTGTGGTGAATGGCTCTGTTTACATAGAAGATCATTTGGACATGAGGCAATTACTAGTGTAATTTATTTTAAATATTTCCAATCCATCATTAAATGGCAGCTACTTCGTGCATTGAATCCCTGGCCATATCATTTAATTCGATCCCCTTTAAAATTTGAATTTTAGAGCCTCCTATTGGATCAAACATGCTTCTTTCCTTGTAATTGCAAATTGGCATTAAATGTGTGGCCTCTATGGGTTAAGTTCGAGAAAAATTTAAATTGCAAAAGCCTTGCCTCGAGTTTTACACCTTCAGATCTGCATTAAATTTAATCTTTATCTTGCAATTGCATCGAGTTTAGAGCCTACTCCAACATTCAAACTTTGTTTGGGACCCCCACTTCGAGTTTTGAGCCAATGCTTGGGATCTTAATTTGAATTAGGGCCTGGGCGCTTCAAATTGAGGCCTTATGAGGCCACACGTTACATAAACAAGGGGCCCACACGATGCCATTTGGGTCTGATTTACTTTTCCAGCTCACACACTGCATATAAGGCTGGGTTTGATTTGTTTTAATACCCAGATCTGACTGTAGATTAGACCCATATGGGCCACACGTTTCATTTATAGACCTTAACTTAAGGCCCCAATGCCACACGTCTCCTATAGGGCAGAGTTAAATCCAATTTTAGTCTAATTCAATTGTCTTAAGGCCTGATCCACCTCGAAATTAGGCCCAGATCTGCCACACACTACATATAGGGCTGGGTTTGAATTTTAGGCTCTTCCAACTAGGATTGAACCTGTGCCTTATCTCTTTCTTCCTTTATTCAATCATGAGATGAGGAGGTGCTTCGTCCACCCCATTTGAGATGAGGAGGTGCTTCATCTACCCCATTTGAGATGAGGAGAGGCTTCATCTCATTCCATACTTAGGCAAATTTACTCTCCCCTTAGCTCAAGCTTTCTCTTTCAATTTCTCACTCCCAGACTTAGCCAGATTTTGCAAAATTTTCAAGTTCTACCCAAAAAAGGCCTTCTAAATCCCATATTGTTGCCAAATTTGCTCTACCACCTAAACTAAGCAGCAAAAGAGGGTGTCCCCATTTGCAATGGGGCAATGGTGTGAAAACCTCACAACATGTGGAAAGGTCTCCCACAAAACCAGAAATATGACAAAGTGACAGTGACTAGTAGAGAACCTCAAAAGCCAACCAAGTTTAACAACTCTCATCAGATGATACCAATGAACAGGACACAAAAAAGTTTGAAAGGGCCTACTCAAAGAAAGGTTAGAACATAAACTAATCTGCTGAACCTCTCAATCTAATTAACCGAACCAGGCATATACGAAATGAAACGAGGCCAAATTGTGACAAATACCAAAAAAATTAGCTGGCGCTACTCCATACAAATCATATCCATCCTACATTCCCCAAAACCCTTAAAACGAAAATAAAACCATCCCTAGACACACTAGAAACAGTTTAGAAGTGTCCAAAAGTAATTGTACTTGCCCAAATGAAGACATATCAAAGGCATACAATAACATGGAGAGAAAAATAGTAGACTCTTTGAACAGATACAGGTAGCATGTATTGCTCTCATGGAACATTAAATGTATCAATATACCCAACAAAGATCTCTTCCTCAATCTTCAAGTGAGGAAAGACAAGGTCGCTATGGTCTTACTTCAGAAAGACAAGGTTGATATGGTCTTGCTTCAGGAAACTACAAGACCACCGGAGCTATTTTGTTCCTCTAGTTTTGGAAAAACCAAATTGGTGTACATAGTTGCATGTCCATAAAATCCTGTATGGATGTATCCCTTACTTTATCGACACCCTCTTATGTATTCCAGAAGGTTGTAGCATGCTGATGAATGGGCTTTGGTTATTACAAATCATATTATCTGCTCTTTGTAATTCTATCCTCAGTTATGATGTTATCCATTTGTTCAATGGTTGTGTAATAACATTTACTGTTATTACATGAACCTACTTATGCCTCATCTAAGATCCAGCAATTTAGAGTGCTATCCACTATGTTTTTCCCTCTGCTACAGATGATGTAATGTGTTATTCTGTGCAGGGTTTTTATAAGCATACAATCTCAGGTTTTTAAGTTCTATTCACGAACCATAGCTAATTTGATCTTGAAAATCCTTTACCTATGGACTCAAAACTATTTACTCTTGGCACACTAACATTTGAAGATAGCAGGCACTCTGTCGCCAGTAATGTTATAGTAATCAATGCCAATAAGTAAGGAAAGATTGCATACTCAAGCATGAACATCTTTTAAAATTTTGTTGCTACCGCTGTGGATCAAAAATCAAATTGGCATGAGAATAGTGGAAACTTTTCTCATTACAGCAGTTTGAATGAATTTTAATTCGCCCCAAATGTTAATCATCTCTTCACGAGTAAATTACACATAACTAAAAACAAAAACAAAAAATAAATTTCTCCAACCACAGGAGCAAACCCCATTATAATCCTATAAAAGGATCCTCCACCAGAACAGCATGGAATGTGCATGACAGTCATAATGATATAAAACCAGATTCAATTATATATTATGTACTAATAAGTAATAAGTAACACTTCCAAATCAGAACTATGATACTTGCAAAAATCCTAATAAGAACTTTCTTATTCTCTAGAATAAGTAGTGTCAAAGACTATATAGAATATACCATAGTTTGCAAACTCTGTGAGTACTCTCCAAGTTGCCAAGTATTCTATTTTTTTCACTGGGCAAGTTTTCACAAGTTTAACTCTCGCGTTTTTATAGACACAAAAAACGTGGGTAAAAATGTCAATGCAGGTAAAACTCTGCTCAAAATGCGGTTTTTACATTTTTTTGCTAAATTTCTCTTTCAAGATGTCAATTTTGAATTTAATACATTTTGTAATTGAATTTTACAAAATAAATATGTTTCTTTAAGATATTTTAATTTTAAGTACTTTCTATGAGGTCGAGTTTTTGTTGGGTATTTGCTGGGTTTTCCCCAAGTTGAGAATTTCGGGCTTGCTAAGTACTCTCTAAGTCCGAGTCTGCAAACTATGGTATATACTATATAGCCTTCAAGTATTTGTGAGATGACTCCAAATATAGTTCCCATTTGAAATATTTGACATCCTAGAGAGAATATTTTGTAATATCCAATCAAGTTTGATTTTTCTAATTTCTATACAAAAATACATACACCAAAAACCTAAGTTGCCAGTTTGGGTAGGGATATGGGGTTCACATATACAAGTAAAGCGGAAAAAAATCCTTGGGTTCAGGTTCGGCTTCATGCATGTGTGTATGTATATGTTCAAAAATCAAAGTTATAAATATAAAAAGAAGTTGATGAAAAGCACGGTTATACTAAGCGGGAGAAGTGAATCAGTATAACAACGATTTTTACCAATTTAAATTTTACTAACAATAGTACAATTTACTAAATTTCAACAATCATGCACATAAGAACACAATAACACGATGTTTACGTGGAAACCCTAATGGGAGAAAATCAAAGAAAATTAATGCTTTTATATAATTCTTCTTTTACAAAGACTTGTAGGCACCAAACCCTTGTTTAGTTTGTGAGCCCCGACTTGATCAACTCACTAGAGCTATGCAAGTTCTACCTTGTCATTGGTGCTTCTACAATGGACAATGGATGATCTTGATCTTCACAAATTATCCTATAAATTTGCTCTTATATTACCTTGTAATCTGCCCCAAAACCCACTTCTCAATTTGCTATGAAGTACTCTTGTATTGCCTTTGAATCTGCCCCAAAACATACTTCACAATCTGCTTCTGAATCCTTCATAAATCTGCTCCTGAATCCTTCATAGATCTGCTCCAAAGTCTTCTTTACCTTTGCATGAAACCCATTTCAAAAGTCTTCAGTAATGGCTCCTCATCAAATTGTATATATGCTTGATTATCTTCCTTATTTATCACACTTTCTTCTTAAGATCTCACTCTCTTTAATGCCTTCATAAAAAGATGCAACTCTTCAAAAGGATAGAGACATATGAATGGTCATGCCTTTAACAAAATTGTCTTAATTTCTTACAATCACATCAAGAAATGATCTTTAAACTTTGCTCTTCATGATATATTCCTTCCACTTCGCAATGCACTTCACCTTTTGTCATCAAATCTGATTCTTCACAATCTGCTCAATGCTCCACAACTCCTCTCTCACCTTTCCTTTTATACTACTCCAGCATATCTCTTCACCAAGAGAGGTAACCCTTCATTAGTGTGCAATATTCTTCATATATATAAATCAAATTATATATCGTTTATATTCGCTCACTCTACTTAATTTTTACTCCATACACTCTTCAATCTATTCTTCTTGAATATTCTGCCTTTCTATCTTTAATGATTCTATGAATGGATACAACCATTTGAATAATTGTGTCTTTCACTAACAAATCTGCCTCAATTCCTCAGTAATTTCCTTCTGCTTGAATAATGGATACAACCATTTAAATAATTGTCTTTCACTAACAAATCTGCCTCAACTCCTAAGTAAACTCCTAAGTAATTTCCTTGTGCTTGAATAATGCACAATTTTTCTAAAGCTTTCCCTGTGACCTAGGAAGGAATCTATTTATATTCTTCACACTCTATTCATTTGAATTAGAAGCACATATGGCTAAGAATAACTTAAGCCTCAACAGTCAAGTCATCATAACACTTTTTATGTAGACCATTCGTTTTGATATAATGAGAACTAAAAGAAATCAATAAAGAGAAATAATGTAGCAGAAAGTCTCAACCTGTAGGCTTTCGCTTTGGTTCCTCAACTTCTGTGGATAGAAACCGTTGCATTCTCCTGCTCAGCAAATACTGACCAGCATATTGGCAAATACTACCTGCCAAAAATACTGACTCTAAGAATAATATCTGAGTTGTAAACTTAAATATACAGTCCATCCATGCATATGTAAGCATTATTTGATAAAGAAAAGTACAAACGCATGCCTGTAACTGCAAAAATAAAATTAAAATAGGATTATATGAGGCCGGAAAAGAACCTTTTAACTTTTATTAATATTTTTTTTTTATGACTTTTATTAATAAATTATTATGCTAGAAGAAATGAATTATCACATTGAGCAAAAATTAAAAAGAAAGAAACTACTTGACATTCATGTAAAACCAAAAGCGACATATAAGAAATAAAAGCCAGCAGTGAGCCCAACATTCGCTGCAATTTTATGACTTCCATAGAAGGCCGAGATCTTGAAAGAACTAAAAGCTCTGCCTATCAGGTTGTTGAGATAGAATATTTTTTCTTAAAAGGCCCTAGAGGAATAGGTCGCCATTAACTTGTCCTAAATAGTGACAAAAATGGAACGAAGGCTAAAATGGGTTCAATATACTGCGTGTCTGAGGTCTGAATCCGACATAATAATCATTAAATTCAATAATAACCAAACTTACAAAGCCAATTAAGTAACAAATGCCAATAATGTCAATATTTTTTTTTAATTTAACATGAACCCTAAAAATTGAAAACGTCAAACAAAAATATGAACCTGGCGTGTTATTTCCTCGGGCAAATGAGTTGAAACTCTGAACGGCATTCAACTGCTCGTAATCTTGTGTTGATTTTGAGGTTACAGTAGTTTGTACTGAAAATAAAAATGGGCTCCTAATAGCCCTCTGGAGAGCTCTGTTCCCAGTAACCTGCATTTTCAGACAAACTTTCCCCAGCAATCCCAGACCAAAAACTACGTCAGAGTTCGAGTCTACTCATTGGATAAAAATTACCTTACAGCTCTGATAAACCCTACTTAAACCTCTCTTGTGTAAGAGCTCGTTCGAGGGATTTTTAGATGGGGCGGCATTAGTATGTCTCTGATTTTGAATAATTTTTATTTTTAGTTCCTCCACGATTACTATCTCATAAGGTTTTATTAGTTCACCATGAACTAATGAGATGAAAATGGAACAATTTTTTATTTGATTTTCTAATATATATTTTTTTTAAATTATTTTAATGGTAATGGTTTTTTTTGTTTTCAAATTTAATGGTAATGTTTATGTTGTAGACATTTAGATAATGTTGACTTCAAATCTTCTAAAAAAATCTAAAAGTATATATTATTGTACTGGATAATAGATATGAATAGTCATAATATTTTATTCAAATTATTTGAGCTTCAATGTAATAGTCATTATTTATGGGAAGACTTTTATTTGTAGGTTTCAATATAATCGGCATAACTCTTTTGGTTGTTCCTTTACCTTTGTAGTATTATACTACGAACTTGTAAATAATATTGTCCAAAATTTTATGGTCTCATGTCTGTCACTTAGGTCAATTTTTTGAATAGGAGGTCTTTCCATAATCCTCAAAATAAGAGGTATATTCTTTTTGGTTGCTATGGCACTTGTATAACATTATAGCAGGAATTATAAAATAAATTTTGAGCACTCTGCAACTTTCCCACTCTCTCTAAGGTTTGAATTCATTTTCTACAACTATTAATGAAACTTAAAGGATGTGAACTACTACTAGTGCTATGTAAGGTGGTCTCTTTCGCTTTAAGTTTATTGCAGAAGAATAACTCATTGTTAAGATCACTTAGAGGCCTTGGTCCTGTGGTAAGCATCATTTATCTCTTTTTTTATGGAAGCTAGGATTTGATCATGTATGAGATCTAAACAAGACAACCCTTGTTTGGGCCTGCTAACCTAGCCTCTCATTGGAGTTCTAGGATGAAGAAATCTTAAAGTGGATTGGAAACTCATCTGGGCACTGTGTCTCTACTAACAAGGTGACCAAAGCTAAATCTTGGTTAGTGTTTGCTTGATTCTATGTGAATGTTGATTTTATATGTCTTTAGTCTAAGTTAGGATAGTGAACCCAAACCATCTTAAATTAAATTGTTAATGTTCTATTTAAGAATTATTCTAAATTGGGACATGTCTTATCTTCTATTATAAAGCTCCCAAAGACATAACCCTCAAAGTTGAAAGACCCAGTTCACCTTATGAAGGAGGGAAAGATCATATGTTGAATGACTTAGAGAATCCACAAGGTGGGTATTGACTGTCCTTTTATCGAGGGAATATTTTCTTTTAAATGGAAACTCTAACAAAGGTTGTCAATCCCACAAAAGAGCCTACCCTAGTAATTAATGTTGAACCCTCTAACCAACCTCTAAAGGATGGATAAATCCCTTACTTCATCACCCCAACCCCTATAAGTACACCCATATGGAAGAGATACTCTCACCTAAGGTACCCCTTAGCTCTACACTTCTGAAAAGTACTTCACCATGTGGCTCTATTACATCCTCTAGTGCTAGTTTGAGTGGTCCATTGGATAGGGAAGGATAGACAACTCAAAAGAAGAATACTAGAAATAACAAGATTGATGTGGAGTAGAAGCAAAGGTTGGTCGCCTCTCCCAACAACTCACATGCCAAAAGGAAGTTGTAAGACAAATTGAAAATGGAAGATAAAGGACCTTGGAGTCCTCCTCAAAACTCCATAATTGAAGTTCCTCTCTTGAAATATGATAGGTCTCAATAACAATATGCTCTCAAAAATATTCTCTTTGTGAACAAGATAGACTTTTACTACAAGAAATTAAAATGGCTAAAGTTATTTTTCAATATATTGCTAACTATGTTTGTCAAGGTGTGATTTCTCTCGTCAGTGATGCTAATGGTGCCTTGGGTGGTGTTGTCACTATGTGAGATCCCATAAATCTATTGGGAGCCCTTCTTTCCCTTTTTGCAAATAGTTTGATTGTTAAATTATCTTACCTACAAGGTTCATGGTGCTTGGTAAACATTCATGCCTCTAACTCCTACAATGCACATAAGGTCATTCAAGAGGATATTTCTTTACAAATACACGCAGATAAGGAATTCCACTAGATGACTTTAATACACCCCTCTTTCATTTTGAAAAGCTAGGTGGGCTAGTGGATTACACAGACATCATGGTTGATCTAGCAGATCTCATCAACAAGATAGACATAGTGGACATTGATTTATTGGGTCAACCTTTCACCTAGTCTAAACACAAGAAAGTTGTTAATCTCATTCAGATAAATTTAGACTATTTCTTAGTCTCATCAAATTGGGGCATTATCAGTAACTTCACCCTCCATGTGTTGCTAAGGACACTTTTGGACCATAATGCTATAATACTAGTTTGGGTTGATAAACATAAAATGGGACCACTCCTCTCTATTATGAAATCATGTGGACTATCCACCCAAACTCCAAGAATTTTTTTAAAATTGGTACTTCTGTGTATATGGTGTTCCAAAAATTGAACCTTATAAAGAAAAAAGTTAGAGGATAGAAAAAGTTCATCTTTGTTGATATCTTCCTAGGGAAGAAAGAGATAAACATTGAATTAACCAACATTTGGATACAAATAGCTAATAGATGTTAGACATATTGAGATGTTGCTAGCATTGTTGTCATTGGTGTCAAAACCTTCATATTGAATTCCTGGTAGTATCAATTGATTGTTGGCGGTATCAATTAGATGCTTGTTACCTATCGGTAAAGTATCAATGGGATTAGTTATATATAGAACAAGTTTAGTGCGTATAATTTTTGGTACTTGGTGACAAGTATACTCGATTCTGCTTATGGATTACATCTTTTGGTATACTTGTATGCTTTCAGTGTTTGGAGTTGCACAGTATTTTCTATCGGTACCTATTGACTGCTATGCTTATAGTGTTGTTCCAGGTGTTTATAGTATCAGGACTATCTTGCAATTCATCAAATCATTTTGATATAAAAGTTATATCATATTCTAAATAGATTCTATCTAGTTTCATCTATCAGTAGGTTAAAAAATTTTACTGATCAAGACATGGTCTTGGTTGTGGTGTTCTAATGGTTCCATAATTTACCTATGTTTATATAAATGTAATATGCATTGTATACATCTTAAGTGTGACCTATATTTAGGTCTTGTGGTAACGTGTTGTAAAAATGTCTTAAGTGTAACCTAGATTTAGGATGGGTGGTAGTGTATTAAATACAACTATAACATCCTTTTGAATTGTGGTTGACACACTCTTTTAGTGTGCCTAACATGTGTATGATCAGATACTTGTATAAATAAAGAAAACCTTTGTGTATCTGATATATATGATAAGAGAGTGAATGAATGGATGTGCGAGTATATGTGCAAGTCGGAGATAGAGAATTCAAGGTGATATAGTGCGAGTCTATTTTAGTATATCAGGCAGTGGTGTGAAATAAGTTGAGTGGTACAAAAGAAGGCCTTAAATATACTATGTTGTAGAAGTTTGGTGTATGCTAGCAGAGGGTTTGTATTGAATCTCTAGTGTCGATGATCTGTGTACTATTAATTGGAGTTGTCTCATGCATAGTTAGATGTAATTCTATTAGTCCATATTTTGTCAGTAAACATATTTTGTATTGGTAGTTAGCCACATTCATATTTCAGGGTTGTTAGCCCAACTAGTAGTGAACCAACTCGGAGTGAGAAAATCAGCAACGAGCCCTTGTAAAAATCACCTTAACTAGTGTCATCTTAACTGGTGTTCATTTCATGAGTTTTTAGCTTTTGCGTGGTTTTACCTAGGCTAGGTTTCCAAATAAAATTTGGTGTTCATTGTGCTGATGGTTTTGTGATTTTATGGTTATATATGTTTTAAGTTTTAGAATGTTTTAAATACCTACCAATAGGACATAAGTTAACATATCTATATATGTTTTGAATGGTTTATAAATTTATCGATTCAGTAAAAGTTTTTTGAAGTTATTTATGAATAACTAATTATCCCCTCTCAATTATTTGATATGTTCAACAATTAGTATTAGAGCTTGGTCCCTTACAACTACAACTTAACTGATTAAGGGAGTTCTTGGTTTTTTGAACATATGCAAGGAGAGTATTATTCAGATTAGGATTGGTAGATCATGGTGAGCGACATTGAGTGCATTGAATCAGAGAATTAGGAATTGAAAGAAAACTTGAAGGAATCAAACACATGCATTTCAAAGCAAAGAGATCAGATCTGGAAGTTCAAAGCAAGGCATAAGGAAGTTAGTCAGGAATTGCAGGAATCAAAAGAAAAGGTGACGAATTTGGAAAAGAAGTTGAATGACAAGAAAAATACTGAGGAATTTATTAAATATGGATTAAAGCATAAGATGAAAGGCATTAAGAGGACCAAAGAAGAACTAGAAATTATAATAGACGAATGGAAGAAATCAAAAGAGAATCTCAAGAATATTATCAAGATGAAGTTAGAAGAAAATGAGAGGTTGGATCAGGAATTGAAGAAGCTAAAATCTAAAGAAAAGATTTGTGAGAGAAGCACTATCTTGGATCAACTTATATCCTTGTAGAAGAGTCACAAAGATAAAGATAAATTAGGGTTTACCGATGAATGTTCAAATCTAAAGGATAAAGGCAAAGAGAAGGTAACTAAAGATGAAGGAAAGATTGTGATAACAAGCAAGGTCAAAAACTAGAATACATCCACAAGAAGACCTTTGATAAGGCAATTGAATGATCAAAGGTAAGTACTTATCTTTTAATGATTATTGTTAAATTTGCAAGAACTTTGGTCATAAGCCAATTAATTATAAGATAAAAAAGGAACAAAAGGTTCAATGTTTTAGTTGTCATAAGGTTGGTCATAAAGAAAATCAATACATAAGTCAAGTTTGTAAATTAGATAAGAATAATGGAATGAATAATATGTTTAATGGGAATTGTTATGCATGTCACAACTATGGTTATAAGGCTAATCAATAAAGATTAAGAATTTATTCAGTGAGATTCAGATAGAGGAATGTTAATCATTCAAAATGTGGTCAGATTGGTCATTTTTCTAACACATGCAAATCTAGTGGTGCTCCGGTAAATACTAGAAATGGTAATTGTTTCAGTTTCAAGTAAATCTCTTAAGACTAACATGACATGGAAAAAGGATGTTGTTGGTGAAGAGAGACCTATGGTACCGAATCTTGGTACTAGCTCTTCTGATAACTAAGCTAAATTATTTGGATTAGGGGGAATATTAAAATGCTATATCAGACACTTCCCCTGCTCTGAGGCGATACTAGATGCAACTAGCTTATTTTCTGTATGATGAATGGACATGTAATGATTGCATATATATTAGTTGATTGATGTGCAAAGTACATTTTTATTGCATTAGGGATAGTTAATTTTCACTGGAAACCCAGTGCTAGACAAACCTTATAAGGTGATGGATTTGTGTAGCATTGGAGAATTACATGGAAATAAGTTGAAAAGTTATAAAGTAGTATAAGATTTAATTGGAATTGACCATGATCAACATGTACTTTTGATCAATACCCTTGATGATCTAGTGATGAGGTATGTTTCTTATGGCATGTCATACAAAATATAGTTTAAAAATTATGACGGTGTCACTTTTGCATTAGTTGTTTATATTCCTCGTAATGTTGTTAGGAAGAATGTTCAAATTGATCCATGAAATATGTTGTTAGAGAATTTTCTTGAAAATGTGAACATGTCTATTGAGGATGCTATGGTTTTAGATTTGGTTCATCGGTCATGAGTATAGCCTTTTATTTCATGAGGTCTTTACCTAGTAAAGAGAATGTAGAATGGAAGACTGACATCCTTGTAGGTAAACAAATTTGCAAATACCTTGATGTATTGGAAAATAGGGCAGATGCCTGTAAGACATATTTCATGTCTTTGCAAGAGAGTGTTAGTTTAGGTTTGGTAGTTAATATTGTTGTAATAGCAAGTTATTGTGAGGATTCTTCCCATAGAAAAAAAAGATTGAAAGTTGTTGTTGATGGTTTGTCCTCAGAACCAAATAAGAGAAAAACTAATGCTGAAGGGAATGAAATTGTTACTATTTTGGAGGATGAAGAAGAAGAGGAAGAAGAGGTGGAGGAAGATATTGTTTCCCGATAGAATCTAATTTTGTGGATTCTAATGTTGTTTATACTTTGCTAGAAGATGGTGAATATGAAATATTTGGTGGACTATGGTCTAATTGTTCGTTGGTGAACAAAACTTTGTTCGAGGAATTGTTGACCGATCACTTGATTAGTAAGATGATCACAATGTCTAGTGTGTTTGGTATGTTACTAAATGAATTGATCATAAACATTGAGAATAATTTGTTATAGTATGGTGTAGATTTTGGTGTGGTTAAGAGGTATATCGAGAATAAATGTACCAATGCAAAGCATAAAATTTCTAGAGTTATCAGTGAAACCAAGGATTGTAAGAAGAAAATCATGGATATATATAGACTTTGGTGGCCTGCTATTTTGGACAATTTCAAGGGCATAAGTGAGTTTATTGAGGAAGAATTAAATGAGCTTGGGAAAAAAATGACAACTTCAAAGACAAGGAAGGAAAAAGTAGAGTTGGTGAGCTATAGCCTGAGTTATTTTTGTTGTAGAGGTAGAGAGAAGATTTGATAAAGACCTTTGGGTTAGTCAAGATATTATAGAGGTCTGATTGAATCATGTTATTGGCATCCTTGTTGATGTAGAGAACTACAAACAATAATTTCAATCCCTAGACTAGAGTGCATCTTTCGACATTTTGGTTGAGCATGATAGTCTGTGTGTCCAGATGGGGACCGCTATTACTGAGTGGAAAGAGCTTCCAATTTTATAAGAAAGGTATAAAAAAGTATTTTTTGTAAAAACTTGTGTACTTTTTTGACTTTCTTTGATATTTTTTTGGCCCTTTTCCATTGTGGCAAAAAGGGGGAGATAAAGAGAGAAACAAAAACATGAAAGGGGGTATCTATTCAAGAGGATTTTTTGGATGTGAGTTTCTATTTTTGGATTTCTTGTGTTTTTATTATTTTTCCATCAATTTCAAAGGGAGGGATCGTTAAACATATTAAGATGTTGTTAGCATTATTTTCATTGATGTCAAAACCTTCATACCGACTTCTTGGCGATATCGATTGATTGTTGGCAGTATTGGTTAGATACCTATTGCCTATCGGTAAAGTATTTGTAGTATCGGTTATATACAAAAAAGGCTTAATATGAATAGTTTTTGGTGCTTGGTGACAAGTGTACTCAATTCTACTTATGGATTACATCTTTTGCTATACTTGTATGATTTCAATGTTTGGAGTTGCATGGTGTTTTTTTTTTTTTTAATACTGGTTGACTATTGTGCTTACAGTGTTGTTCTAGATGTTTTTGATATTTGGACTTTCTTGTAGTTCGTTAGATAATTTTGATATAAAAGTTATATTATATTTTGGATAGGTTCTATCTAGTTTCATCTATCGGTGGCTTCAAATATTTTACCGATCAAGAAATGGTCTTGGTTGTGGCGTTCCAATGGTTCCAAAATTTACCTATGTTTTGGTGAATGTAATATGCATTGTATACATCTTAAGTGTGACCTAGATTTAGGATTAGTGGTAGTGCATTAAATACAATTATAATATCCTTTTGAATTATGGTCGACACACTCTTTTGGTGTGGCCAATATGTGTATGACTGAATAATTATATAAATAAAGAAAACCTTTTTGTATCCAATATCTATGAGAAGAGAGAGAGAGAGAGAGAGAGAGAGAGAGAGTGAATGAATGTGCAAGTATATGTGAAAGCTAGAGACAGAGAACCAAAGGTCATATAGTGTGTGTCTATTTCGATATATTAGGTAGTGGTGTGAAAGAAGTTGAGTCGTACAGAAGAAGACCTTATATACTATGTTGTAGATGTTTGGTGTATGCTAGGAGAGGGTCTGTATCATATCTCTATTGTTGGTGATCTGTGTGCTATCAATTGGAACTATTTCATGCATATTTAGATACAATTAGATCAGTTTATATATTATCAATAAACACATTTTGTATTAGCAATTAGCTACATTCATATTTTAGGGTAATTAGCTTGATGGATAGTGAACCCTTGTAAAAATCACCTTAATCGGTGTCATCTTAACTAGTGTTTATTTTATGAGAATTAGCTTCTCTTTGATTTTTTCCAAGTTGGGTTTCCACATAAATTCTAGTGTTCATTGTGATGATGATTTTATGCTTTCATGGTTATATCAATTTTAAGTTTTAAAATATTTTAAGTATCTACTAGTAGAACATAAGTTAACATATCTATATCTGTTTTGAATGGTTTATAAGTTTACCAATTTAGTAATTTTTTTTTAAAGTTGTTTATGAATAATTGATTCTCCCCCTCTCTCAGTTATTTGGCATGTTCATCAATGGAGAAACTTTGAGATAACACACACTAAAGATGAATCCTTTTGGGGGAAATGGAAAGAGAACCTGAAAAGAAAATAAATCTTTTGGAAGAAGCCTCGGGTCTAGTGACTAAAAGAGTGTGACCAAAAGTTTTCTTTTCTCCACAAACCTAGTCTTAGACATAGGAAGCTATTTAGTTGCTCAAGGATAAAAATACTCAAATAATCATAGATGATGTACATTTTGTTGTAAAAAAAGGTGAAGAAATCTTGCAATATGAACTTAAAATGAATATTAATGCAAATCTAAAAGTAAAGATTAACCTTCAACAAAGTGATTATAGAATCAAAACAAGAACTAAAAAACCATTGCACATAAAATACCATATTTGTTTGGAGAAACTCTTTTAGGAAAAAAAGAATCCACCATAGAAAGAGAGACTAGTATTTTAATAATCTAATAAAGAATACAAACCCAATACATATCTCTATAAACCTTTGTAGAATCTAGCAATACTTTGTTACCCTAGAAACTAAACAAGACTGCATGAATAACTCTAGCTCAAGCAACTAATTTATATAAGTTTGTGCACAAATACAACTATGACATCACAAAATAACAAGAAATAAAAAAACACATGTAAAAACCTCACACCTGCACCCAAAAAGAGACTCCAATAGATGTTTCTTAAGTTGTCATAAGGCATCCAACTAATTTGAGTACCCTTGGACTAATACAAAAGTCTATGTCATAAATGCTTTTCATATGACTTAATAATGGTTGTCATAACTATCATACATGCACTTACAACCTTGGGAAGTATCTAAGAACCTCAAAATAGGAGATTCCAAGAGAGTACACCTAGTTATTTTCTTCTTTTCCTAGAGGACAAATGATAAAAGTAACTTTGCCTTTACATTATCTCTTTCACCACCATTGGTTAAATGGTTGGGTAAATTACAAGACATCAGGAAAATAATAAATTAACAATTTACAAGGTTGATGGATCCTAAATCCTTATGTTCTCCCACTTGACATCATACATTATAAACTACTCCATAGAGTTACAAAATACAAATTACGTACAATAACCAAGGTCCATGGCCTTCTTGCACCAAGATAAATTATACATGGTCATTGGCCTTGTTAGAGAATCTGCAAAATTATCCAAAGTGTCAATTTTATCAATCAAGACATGTCCACTCTTAACCATCTCTTTCACAGAGTGATGTTGAACATCAACATGTTTAGTACGAGTATGATACATAGGATTTGTGGCCAAACATATGGCACTCTAGCTGTCACAACTAATTCTCATTGCCTTGCAATTAGAATTTGTAATCCTAATGCATAATACACAGGATTTTTTGCTAGAAATAACACACTCTTATTTGAGTATTTACATGGTTGATGGCATTGTTGTCACAAAAGTATACACTCAGGCTTAGGTAGTGGCTAGGAACATAAGTGACCTCGTGAAACATGGAAACAAGCTCCAAGTGTGGGCCTTGACATGCAAGGTTATATCTCTGGAGAAGGTTGGCTTCCTTTACAACCAGGATGCACCTAAACTACTTATTTAGAGGGAAAAGAGAGAAGGATATGTTGAAAGGGAAATGAGGTGATGCATGAGATTGAATCTTTAGATATCTCTACCTATAGTTACACATAACATTAATAAGGCCTCCCAAACTACACAAATATTAACTCTAATCTACCCTCCAAGGACTCATATGCAGGTTAGATAAATGGAATATTGCAAGGGAAGACATATCCACAATATAACATTTATGAGCATGCTAAAAACAACATACAAACTTGAAAGACAAAAAATAAACATTCACTACAAGGCACAAGATAATGAAATGGTAAGAAAAGGTAAAAATGAGAATTTTACTAGTGCAAGGCATAAGAAAATTACAAATACAAGGCATAGCCATTGCAAATGAACCAGAGAAAAACCCAAAAAATATCTACAAGATTTCCTTTTATAGAGTTGGCATAACTCTGATTACAACATTTGAGTTCAAACCCCTTTAGGGTTGAGTAGAAAAAAGAGAACAAATTGGATGAAAATTTGATCCTTGCAAGTGGAGCACTCGGAGGTGATAAGGGAGGTTGAAAGTTAATATCTTTGGAACTAGAAATGATATCCAACACTCATTTTCTTCATGATTCATACTATGTTGGCATGTGGAACCAATCTCAAGAACTATCTACAACCATAAATGGTCATGGGACATTTGAAATAATATGATCAAGACCATACTACAATAATGGCACCATTTGAATTGGTCAACAAGAGTAGACAGGTTGTTGGATGCAGTTTGAGAGAGTTAATGCTCCTATCCTCTATTTTTTCCTCATCAATGAGAGCTTCTTCGATGAGCCTTTCGTGCTCCTTGGCACCAAAATGACTGCCTTGATCATATGTGATGCCCAAAAGTTGAGCAAAACACAACTACAAATTTTTTTCTACAACCTACTGATAACTATAAGAACACATACATATGCAACTGAGTTTGCTAAACTCAAAAATAATCTAGTACCAACAACCTATGAACACGCAAAATGATGCAGAGGAAAAATGGTTTACTGATTAAGTCAAGTGTTCAAAAATGACACTTGGGTCCAACTAGAATAAGATTGACCATGTTTGACCAAGTTGACCCAAACTCAAACTTCACAGAATTACTTCCAAACTATCCTTTAAGGATCCCTAGGTAGCTAGCTTCGATCAGCACACATAACAAGGTAGTTGACTAAAGTCAACTAGAGTTGACAAAAAAGTCAACATGCATCAATAGATGTGCAACTAGGTTAAAAATGTACTAAACTCAACATGTAAGGTCTAGGCACACAAACTGAGATGGATTACCTAGGTTTGACTATTGGTTGACCAAGAGTCAACCGTGCTTGAATTGGTCAATGAGTCCCAAATGGTATTGAAAACACTTTACATAACATTAAGAAGTTAATTACAATCTTAGCGATTAAAATTTTACATTCAATTTATAATCACAAGGTTAATTTAATTATTTGCGTTTATAATTCCAAATTAATTAAGTTTAATTAAATAGCCTCTAGCTAAATTTATTTAAACTATTGAATCAAATAAGTTCCCAAATCAAATCTCTAAATTTGACCTTAATGTACACTTGAATTAAATAAATTAACACTTTAACCATAAAGCTAAATTTATTAACTAATTCAATTAATTAACAAAATCATTAAAATTAATTTATTTCTAAATATAGCTTTTAAATCTAATATTTATAAACTCATATTCTTTAAACAAATTGGATTCACTTCTAGAATTTCCTAGAAAAAATCAACTTCTAGAATTTTCTACCAGTTAGTCAACAAAGTAGGCAAATAAATCATTTTGAATTTTTAAACATAAAAAATTTAAATAAGATCTAGGAACTTCTAAAATTCCCTAGAAATTTTCCTTTGTCCAAAACTTTCTAGATTATTGACACAAAAGTCAATTAAATACATTATACAAAGAATTTTAATTAATTTGACATCCATTTAATATTTAATTATTATAACCTCCACCCCTAATCCTATAAATACCTCTCAAAATGAGAGTGTAGAATTGGGTTAAAACCCATAGGGATTTCATAGTTTATAATTTTAGATTAAAATTATTTCTTATTTATTAATTTGCTAACCCTTTAAATATTTATTTCTTTTATTAAAATAAAACCCTGCGTTTTTATTTTGTTTGCAGTGGCTGAAGACCGAACTACACGTGAGGGCAGGGTTTGCAGGTGGAGGTCGAGCAAGGGCAGCCACCATGGGCAACACTGCCAGTCCTGGTGGCGATCGCTATAAGCAGCAGCACTGTAGTGGGCGGTGGCCGCATGGCAGCACCCCATGGGGGCTCGATAGTGGCTATGCCACTGTGCTGAGCGCATTGGGCTAGCACGACACACAGTGGGTAGCATGACCCGTCGTGCTAGCCCATTGCGCTCAGCACAGTGGCTAGAGGGAGGGATTGGGGTAGGGTTTTCGGCCTGCCCCCTTCCCATACTGTCGAGCATACACAACAGCCCCCAATTTTTTAATTTAAATTTCATTTTATTTAAAAATATTAATATATAATGAACATAAAAACTTTGAATATATATATATATATATATATATATATATATATATATATATATATATATATATATATATATATATATATATATATAATTTCTCTATTTTCAAATATAATAATATCAAAACTATTTTTATTAAATATAAATTATATATATTTATATAAATACACACACACACACACATATATATATATATATAATAATTTCTCTATTTTCAAATATAATAATATCAAAACTATTTTTATTAAATATAAATTATATATATTTATATAAATACACACACACACACATATATATATATATATAATTTATATTTAATAAAAATAGTTTTGATATTATTATATTTGAAAATAGAGAAATTGTGTGTGTGTGTGTGTGTGTGTGTGTGTGTGTGTGTGTGTGTGTGTGTGTGTGTGTGTATATATATATATATATATATATATGAAATTTACTATTCTAACATATTTCTCTATTATAATATTAACTTTTAAAACTAATAGAAAAGGATTTAATAAATAATTAATTTATACATATTGATCATAAATATATAAATTTCACCAAAATTCAAATAATTGTTTCCTTCATTTGCTTTTATTTACAAGTCTATTAGTTTGACAATATAATAAACTAGGTTTAATGTTTTATTATTTTAAACATAAAAATCACCAAAAGGGTTTAATATTTACTAAAAATCTATCTATATATTTTTTTCTAATGTTTGAATGAAGAAACATTCCATAAATCTTTTCCTAATTCATTTAGTACTATGAACTTAAGATGATTTAAATTACTCTATATATATCATTAAGAATATTAACCTTTAAAGTTTATCAAATTAAATTCTACAAACTACCAAGTTTACAATTTAATTTAATAATTTAATATACCAAAAGAATAATTAAATAACATTTAAAAGTAATTACTCTTTAATTCATCATTTAAGATTTCACTTATTTGCAAATCAACTTTACATACAGAAGGTAAATTATCTATTAAAACCTTGATAACTATATTAAGGCAAAGCTTTAATAAAAGAACTAACTATGAAGAGAACATGTATTTAACTTCATTTCCAAACTTTATTGAAATAACAACTTGCATAATTACAACTTTGAAAAGTGAATTTTCATCCTTCACAACATAGTAATATTACAATATTAATACAACTTGAAAATTACATATTATCCTTTCACTAAAATGAGAATTTCACAACTTTCTTCTTTAAGGAAATTCCAATATAATCAATGAAATAACATGTAGGATACAAATCTTCTTAGACAACCTTGTTTCTTTCAAGAGCTTCATAGAACCTGCAATATAAAACCCTGTAGGTTGACCATGGAGGCTCACCTCCCAACCTAGGCCTTTTTAGGCCACCCCCGAGCTAGGGGTTTCAAAACACTAACAAGTACAAACATATTCATAAACAAAGAAAAAAACATGCAAACACACACAAATAAAATCCCAAACAAGGTTATACACATAAGCCTTTGGAAGACTATTTTAACATGGGATGAAAGTGGACCAAGAACCCAGAGCAAAAAACCAAAACAATAGTGAGGAATATTGCCACACATGGACACAAAATTCCTTTTCAGTTCCGCCTTATCCTCCCCTTGCCCTTAGGACAACTTGACCACACGGAGCCCATGACATCCATGCATATACTTCCCACACATGGAGAAGCTCTATAATGGGCTGCCCAATATTCTTTCACCCCTCAAGGTTACCCAACCTTCCCACAAGTGAGTACACCTTGAAAACTCCCTTAAGAAATACAATAAATACCCCACACTAAAGTAAACACAATATTTTGCATCACAAAATAAGAAACAACACTTGCATACCTCTATGGAAACAGTTGAAACAAATTACATAGAACTCCATTAAACCACCTAAATATTTTACATGCATGAAACATGAAATATGCTACTAGTTCTAGAGAAAACCTAACCTTAAGTCCAAAGATGAAATGATGAAATTGTGAAGCTTTCTCCTCTTTAAGCCTCTCCTTCCTTCTCCAATTCTAGTGGTCTCTAAGAGTAGAGAGTGGGTGAACAACCTCACTTTCTTCTCCCCATCTCCCTAAAAAGGCTTTAAACAAGAAATATTTGATTCCCACATTAATGAGGAAGCTTCTAGACTCTTCCCCTTCCTTCCTAAGTCAAGGTCCTAATAAATGGCATTAATGGCTCACATGGGAATGATTGAATACATTGCCCAAAATTATCAAACTCTTCAATTTTTGCCACTTTGAAGAGGAGATATTTTGGGGGTGTCATAAATGGGTCCCAAGGCTCTTAATGGGTTTAAAATGACCCCTAACCCCTAAGATACCAAGTAGGGTGGTCAAAACTAACCCTAACTACCTTCTAGGAGCCTATTCGGTCCTCCTAAACTCCACTTGAAGTTTACATCCGAATTTAAACCCTCTTGACCCAATCTAATCTTCCTAACTCTAGGGTTTGCATGTGCACTACACTAGGTAACCCTTGGGTCATGAATATGTCTTCCTTAGTTACATTTACTAGTCATGCCAACACATAAAGACATAGGTGTCAAGTGACACATAGATTACATTAGGCATGACTCATTTAACTTTTAACAAAACTAATTTAAATACAATCATACGAAATACATTTATGAATAAAATACATAACAACGAGGTCCATGTCTCTTCACAGATAGGACCTTATCTTCATAGGGAATATACATAGGTTAGTCTTTGAAACCCCGCATTTAATACCATGGTCAACTACTTGCACACTCATTACACACATTAGTAGGTCCAATAAAATACACATATAAACGTAACATAATACATAATGTGACACACACACACCACCTACATCTGTATTCCTTTACACATTGGAAATTTAAACAATATTTACATTCTAAAATACCTTGGCATGTATATTTCACTCAATGCATCATAAACTAAATCATTAAGACAAACTGCATAATTAACCATAGGGTATTACTATTGGCTTTGTGGTGACTAATAAGGGAAGTACTATACACTTTTTATTCATCATGGGGTTCACTCGTCAAGCATTTTTGAGTTGACACGTCAAACATTTCCCTAGGTTGACTCATCAAGCTTTTCCCTAGGTTGACTCATCAAGTATTTTAGGGTTAACTTGTTAACCGACACAAGTCTTGTTATATTGGCTTAGGGTTAGGGATTTCATATTGGATGGATGTTTTATGTAGCTTCTTGCGATGATATTGAGCTGTAAGGGATTACAGATTGTAATCAGGTTGTAATCATTCGATAATAATAATATTGGACTTGTTGTTGGTGGACGTAGCCCAAGGATTGGGTGAACCACATTAAATATTTGTGTCTTGTGTTCTCTTCTGTGTGGTTTATTATTTTTCTGATATTGGTTATATTTGTATGTAATTTTTATTTCTATCTTGGTAATCCTAACAATTATTGGAATAGGTTCACATCAACATAATGATTAATAACATGGTTCGGGATCTTATAGGTCCCCAAAATCATGTGCATCGAAGTAACCAAGATTCTCAAATAGTGACAACTAAAAACATAAATAGTAGACAATAGTGCTAAGCTATGATGGGCTGGGGTAGACCTCACATCATCAGGGGAAAGTGTCATGATAACCAAAGTTTCCATGATGAACCAAATTGTCTTTAGACAGAAGAGAAGGATAGAAGGAATTGTGGAATGCTAAAATTTCACCATTTTGCAAGTTTTCATTTCGACCCTTGCAAAATGGTGAGATTTGTCTCACTTCAATGGAACCTCCACCAATGTAAAATTTGAAGAGAAGCCTTTTTTACAAGACCCAAATATGTCTTGCCAAAAAATTCACCCATCGCTACTACCCAAGCTGCATATTGGCGAGATTCCTGTCGATGCCACCAATCGGGGTAACATGACCCTTTGGAATGTCATTTTTCCTTCTTACCCAAAATTATAGTGACTCTGATGGATTTTATTGGTGAAACAAGGAACATGTTTCCCTAATGTTTTCTTCTCTAGTCCAATAAACATTTGGTTTAAAATCTTAGGGAAATCATAGACATATCTCCCTAAAATCCAGTCTTAGACTCTTATAGAAGCCCTACATGCTTATTTCAGTGAAACATGAGGAATGTTTCACCAAAATCCCTATCCTAGAGTATTTTGCTAGTTTATCTCAAAATACCTGCTCAACTGGAACCTGTGATGGAAACTAACCTAGAGGATTAATGGTAATAGAAAAGTAAAATAAAATTGTGACTCAAAGAGATACTTTCCTGCTAAGTATTAAGATCAGTACTTTGAAAATCCATTGGGCATGGACTCATCCTCTGATACAACCTTCAAAATTCTCTCCGCAACTCTACAACCTAGGAAAACATTAAAAAAATTATATTTCACCAAGAAACAACTATGCTTGTGCACTTCTTGGAGAGCAGAGAAAATATAACTTACTATATGTACAAATATTTATAAATAAAAATGTCAAACAAATCCATTATCTATATTATTGAAGAAGTTTCCCTAACCAGGGTAGCAAGCATGACAAGAATACAATAGCTCTTTGGAATGACCTCCTAATACCGAGAATAAAGAAATTCTCAAGCACTAGAACATTATCTTTTTGAGCAAGATAAACTTTCTGTTAGAATAACTAAGAGGGGGGTGAATCAGTTATCCAGTGTCCCAAAACAAAATGTATAATTCAAAACAACTTCTTCAATTTCTGTTGCTCCGTAAACAAAAATGCATTCACTGTCTGTGCTTTTACCGATTACCAGTCTTAATACTTATAATTGTTACCGATCAAATCTAACATGTAATATGCAAAGTATGATAACAAACAAATATCACAATCAACACATAACACAAGAGATTTAATGTGGAAACCCTGCAAAGGGAAAAACCACCTGGGACCGGCAACCCAAAAATTGTTCACTCTTCTGAAGTGAGGTCGGTGAAGACCCAACCCTGTTAAAGGTTTATAAACACACTGTCAGGTGTGACCTTGTTAGAGGATTTTAAACTAGAATTTATCGTCCAACCAGCATTCACTATGGGGTTGACAGGATAACAATGTTCATTCTATGAATGATACATCATTAAACTTTCAGAGTCTACTCGGTTAAGAGATTTTGACTATTTACAATGGTTAAATATGCAACAGTAAATGAGCTGCCTTAATACAACTTCAATTGCAGATTACAGACCAATATTTAGCTCATTCAAATCCTTTTTATCAATATTGCACTTCAAATTCAATACTGTATTAACTTACTATTCGTCGGTAATAACTCTTTGTAGCTCGGTAACTATTCTGCAGTTCGGTTCTTACTAACCAGTATGATCAGAATTGCATGAAAACTTCTTCACACGAAATTCCTGTAGCATCTACTTCTTCCAACATCCCTTTCATAATGAAACCCCAGTCTCTTATATAGATGAGTAAATCATTTTCTTTCTATCCATCAGATTTTGCCGCTTAATCATCTTCATTGATTTTGTTGCTTCAAGCTTTTTCGGTTGATGTGTCAATAATTCATTTCAATCTGTTCCATTAGATCTTCCTTCAATTATCTCAGCCGTCAATCTTCATAACAAACTTTATATGTTACCTCATGATCATACACTTTCCAGCTCATCAATCTTATCGGCTAAATTAGTCATTTAATTCATTATCTTCTCATCGGTTAACAAAGAAATGCGTCGGTGAACACACACTCGGTTAATACTATGCTCGGTATACACTACACTTCATCAATGTATACTGCAAAATGCTTCATTTACCAACAACACCGCTTTGTGTCTTTTAGCTCTGTTCTTCATTGTAGATGAATGTAACATAATAAAGTCAATATCATACGATCATAGTCTCATCAACAAGTTACTCAGTGTATTCCTTTTCCTCATCTGTCATGTACATCTTTTCTCATGTAGATTTCTCTGTTCTTCATCTCTTCCACCTTTCTTTAGATGTATCGGTATAGTAACTTACAAGATAAGCAGTGTCAAGCTAGTTGACATCAATGACAATATAATATTGATTTAATCATATCACATATCTAATCAACAACTCTTGAGTGATCTTTAATCATAGATTCTTCAATCAGATTCCAACAATCTCTCCATCTAAATCAGTTGTAGTCTAACAATCTCTCCCTTTGGCATTGATGGCAACTCAAGTAATATGAAATGTACCATACACATACCAAACATATATTCTACAACTCTATGAACAAATGCTCATACAAGCTCTTCCTAGCTTAATATGTTTAATCACTATGTTACTGAACATTTGTAATCATCAGATATGCTCAATCTGTTCTCTGTAACTGATCTTCAATATTTTGTCTTATTCAAATTGTCTCTCCTTTTCATATTATTTATCTCTCCCTTTGACAACAATTCCAAAGAAACAAATAAACAAACAATTATGTCTTCCTCTGTATCTCTGTATACTAATATCCCAATCGGTTTCAGTTCTTCAAACTTAATCACAACCTTGAACATGATTCAAAGTGTGAACTATGGTGCATCAACATGTGTGATCTTCTGATAAGAGTAGGCTAATGCAACATGCAGATCACCTTAGTGACTGATAGACAGAGGATGGACCCCAAGTCTAGTCCTCAAGTATTCAAATGTTTCCTTCGGTAGAGGCTTTGTAAAAACATCTGCAAGTTGTTCTTTAGATGTGACAAATTCCAATTTCACTTGCTTTTCCTACACTTGTTCTCTTAAGTAATGATACTTAATAGATATATGCTTTATCTTCGAGTGCATCACGGGAATCTTTGAGATATTTATAGCAATAGTGTTGTCACAATATATGATCACTGGATCAGTGATTACCTCATTCATTCCTTCCAACACTTGCTTGATGTAGGCAATATTTGAACAGTTAGTAGCAACAGCAACATACTCTGCTTCAGCTGTAGACTGAGAAATACAAGCTTGCCTTTTACTTGTCCAGATTACAAGTCTTTCACCAAAGAAAAATGCTCCTCCAGTGGTGCTTTTTCTATCATCCACATTTCCAGCCCAATCAGCATCGATGTAAACTTTCAGTTCAAACTTCCCTTCCTTAGGATACCATAATCCATAGTTATCTATTTTCTTCAGGTATCTTAAGATTCTTTTAGTAGCTATCATGTGAGATTCTCTTGGATTAGCAAAAAATCTAGCAATAATTTCCACAACATGTGCTATATTTGGTCTATTGTGAACTACATACATTAATTTACCAATCATGGTGTTGGTGTTCTTTTTCCCCACAGGTCAGATTGACATTAGGATTGATAGGGCTAATGTCACATTCACTCAACACTCCAAATTTGACAAGGAAAAAGGCCAACTGACAAGGATCAAAGAGAGATCCTTCTACACTTTGAGCTCCACATCACTCAGGTGGGTATACCTCATTTGCACACACATATAACTTGTGTCACACTACAGGCCTGCAGGTAATTGACTGTGGAATGGTTCTCAAACCCCTATAGGTATCCTGTACCTCAATGAAACCAAGATCTCATGCAATAGCCCTACTTGCATAGAATGGGTATGAAAACCAGAGACCTATACTAACAACATGAAAGGGAAAGGGTGGAACATAAAGGAAATGATTTAAAGATGGGTTTGAAAGGTCCCCTGAGATACCCTAAGTCCCTCATAGACCAATGCCTTATCCATTGGGTCACATAGTCAAATACCCTATTGCAAAGGACAACTATGAAACAAGAAGAAAATATATTCAATGTGTTGATGCCTAACATCAATCACACACCATGACCAAACCTCACTTCAACAACCCACCTATGTATCCAAGTATGTTATTACCCATTCAAAGGATTTTAACCCTCCCCTTAGAAGAGACCTATAAACAGATAATACATTAACCATCATCCACTAGAAGACAAGCATGACATATCTTTGACACCTCAGCTCATACATACATGAACACTAACTCTGAACTAGTTATCCCTGCGAAGACAACTCCACTTGCAAACACATAGGCAATGCAAATAGAAAAATCAAACACCCTTGATGTATGATTAATGAATTCAGAATTCAAATGGAGATAGCTTGATAACAGTAAGAATAGATTGAGTCCTCATACATAAGACAAATCAATTACAATATGCATTATATTCTCTGAACCAGCAATGGAAGGAAGAACACCCTATATGCAGAGAGAAGGAGAAAACCTACAGGAAAAGGACCCTTCCTGGAACCAAAAGACTTGGAACCCCTTAGGAACCAAAAATTTTAGAACCCTTACAAAAACAAACAACCTGCCACTTATACCACTAGTCACCTTGGGATCCTAAATAGGATGCATCAAGCTTCGGGTGACTAGGGTTAGGATTTCAACTACCCAACCAACCAAAATTACATCAAAATTTATTGTAGGGGAAGAGACATAGGCAACCTGGAGAAAATGAATCTCAGACAGATCTGCAATCATCAAAATCTGTGAGAATAGTACAGAACAGCAAGGAATTACCATGAAAACCAGTCAAATCGGCCACCTGCAAACACACCTCATTCACAAAATTAGTCCACCTCCACATAGCACAAAAGTCTCTGCAATCAGTCATCAGGCCTCTGGACCACTCTGCAATAGTTAGCAAGATCATTTCCACCAACTCCAACTGCTTAAACATTGAATTTCAGTCCTTCTAGTCGCAGGAAACCCTTTAAAAATTTAAATCTACAGAGAAACGACTATTTCCATGGTGCCAGTAGTGAATCATCTATTTCCATGGTGCCAGTAGTGAATCGCTAGTTCACAGAACATCTTAAGTCACCGCTAAAATATTTAGCGATCACACAACCTTCCTTCGTTGAATCGCCAGACCTTTTAGAACTTCACCATTTTACTCAGCGAATGAGCAAACCCTTTGGAAATTTTTTAGTGCCGCTAACCTTATTTATCAGAACCTCTAAGCTTTTGGCCCTCGCCTGGGCCCGCTTTATGCCACTTGTCATCATGCTACTCGTTGCTCATGCTTTGTCACCACTGACATAGGACCCACAATATACAAGCCTTAGATCAGACGACGAGTGCATAATCTTAAAAATTTGACACATCCCTTGCACTCTTACACCGTCTATTAGATCATCCACACCGTGACCCCACTGAAAAATTTGGGCCCACTGACATGTCTGCACTCCCTTTCTAGCTCAACCAATCAGAACAAAACACCTTAGCGACACCTGGCAAAATGACCCCACAATCCTCAGCAAACCCCTCAACCTTTGACCATTCAGCGAATCGGTGACCGAAGACAATCACATGTTCGCTATGAAAATTAGAACTTCACCATTTCATTTGGAGATTCAGTGAATAGACATTCACGTATTCGCTAAAAGATTTAGAACTCTGCCAGAAATACTCCGTGAACAAGCGAGCACTGCAAACATTTATCGGGACCACCAAAGATTTAACCACTCCACCAAAACCTTAGACTAGAAATTGGGCTCACCTTAAAAGAGATCAACGGTTGGTCTTATAGCCTCATGTGTCAGAAATAACCCTTAAGATCATATGCTGGCCGTCGATGCTTTGACACTGTCAGAACCACTAAACCTCTGAAATCATTGGCCCCACTGACAATATTTAACTCATCACCATGCAGATGAATGAGAAACTAACAACTCAACACACCGTGGCACATAGAAACCATCTGGCAATCAGACCCACCTTAAAACTGCCGCTTAAGAATAAAGTAACATCGACGGCTGGCGTAAGATCTCATAGCTCTGACACATCTCATAAGAACTTATGCCAACCATTGATCAACCATAGATGTCAGAACCCTCTGAGCTTTGGAAAATTAGGTCCCACTAACAACACTACCAAGTCATTCACCCGTGGACCAATCACAGAAAAACATGTCAGCACACTTGGCATGTGGACCCGCTTGAAAGAAAAGGCTACGTCACTAAAGGAAATCCATGGCTATCTTAAGTTCGCAAGCCTCTGACACATCTCATGAGAAGATACGCCCACCTTCAGATGGAGATGGTGTCAGAGATGGGCCCAGGGAAATATTAAAGCCAAAACATAGGAAATATTAAAGGCACAAGACTTAGGAAAAATTAATTCGCCAAGCGGATAGACTAAGGAAAAAGGCCATCGGCGGTTAGAACTTAGGAAAGATTAAAATGAAGACCGACCAAAAATATAAAGCACGTGCACTTTAGGAATTTTAAGTGACCCAAAAAGTAACTTAAAATTAAAATGAAGCCAAGGTGCACTTAGGGTTTTTAAATGTAACGACTAGTTTTTCAAAAATTTGAACTAAGGGTTCATGCCAGAGACCTAAAAACAACTGCAGAGACTAGAAGAAAAAGGGCTAGAGCCATGAAATTTTTTCAAGGTGCTAACACATGGATCAGTAAAGTGTCTGATTTACCTCTATAGTTTCATCCTCCTTTGTCAATTTGCATCCAGTAGCCATCAGTGTTCCCACAGGTTTAGCATCTTCTATGCCAAATGTCTTCAATACTTCCTTTATGTATTTAGATTGTGTGATGAATATCCCATCACTCTACTAAATCACTTGTAGTCCAAGAAAGAACTTAATCTCTCTGAATATAGACATTTCAAATTCCTTTTGCATTTCATCAGCAAATGATTTACACACATGATCTGAACCTCCAAAAATAATATCATCAACAAATATTTCAGCAATGATAATAGTGTCATCAGTGTCACCTTTCATATATAGATTGTTGTTTTCACTTGTTCTAACAAATCCAATACTTAACAAGCAAGTATGTAGTCTTTCATACCAAGTTCTCGATGCTTGCTTCAAACCATACTAAGCTTTATGTAATCTACATACCATGTCTTTGTTGACTGGATCAACAAATCCTTCAAGTTGTTCAATGTAGACCTCTTCTTCAAGTATACCATTTAGAAAAGCTAATTTCACATCCATTTGATAGACTTTGAATTTCTTATGTGCAGCATATGCAAGTAGCATTCTAACTCCTTCCAATCTACAACAGGTGCAAATGTTTCACCATAGTCAATGCCTTCTTCCTATGCATATCCTTTGCATACTAATCTTGCTTTGTTTCTTGTGACTTCACCATTTTCATTCAGTTTATTTCTAAATATCCACTTCGTATTGATAACATTCTTATCTTTTGGTCGGGGTACTAAGAAATAGGTTTTGTTCTTTTCTATTTTCTCTATTTCTTCCTTCATTGCATTTACCCATTCTTCATTCTCTAATGCAACTTTCACAGTTTTAGGTTCAAATTCACAAACTAGACATGTACCTTGTCTTGTTTTTCTTCTAGTCTACATTCCAGCATGTTTGTCTCCAATGATTTGTGTCTCAAGATGATGTCTTGTGACAAAGCTAGCTAGAACTTGGTTTCTCCTTTCTTGCTCATCCTGTTCAGGTTGGTTTCCTTCCTCGGTAGCTCCATCTTGTTCTTCAGTTTGTGGTGCCTGTTGTCCTGCATTATTTCCTTGCTGACTGGTTGACACAGCCTGCGGCGTTGGTAAATACTCTAGATGTTCAATGTAAGTGAATCTACCATAGTCTTCTAGTTCCTTTTTACTTTCTTCTATGTTCTTGTCATCAAACTCATCAACACGAACATTAGTACTTTCAACTATCTTATTTGTAACCTTATTCAGACATTTGTATGCTTTACTTATAGTGGAATATCCCAGAAATATCCCTTCATCTCCTTTAGAATCAAATTTTCCATTTCTATCATCTTTCAAAATAAAGCATTTACTTCCAAAAATTTTGAAATAACTTACAGTAGGTTTGTGTCCAAACCATAGTTCATAAGGTGTTCAGTTGGTGTCCTTCTTTAGTTGTACTCGGTTAGGAACATACACAGTTGTGCTGATAGCTTCCCTCCAATATGTTTGTGTAACATTCTTCTGTATCATCAATGTTCTTGCACAGTCAATTATAGACCTATTCCTTCTTTCAGCAATGCCATTCTGCTGAGGTGTCCTCGGTGCAGAGACCTGTCTTTTAATTCCATGCTCATTACAAAAATTAGTAAATTCATCAGAGATAAATTCACCTCCTCTATCAGATCTTAAGCATTTTATTTATTTTCTAGTCTATTTCTTTACCTTAGCTTTATACCATTTAAACATCTTAAAAGCTTCAGATTTCTCTTTCAGGAATATAACAGTCATTAGTCTAGTATAGTCATCAACAAAAAGAATAAAGTGTCTATCACCATAATAACTTTGAGTTCTCATAGGACCACACAGATCGGTATGAACCAACTCAAGTATCTTCTTTGTTGAGTAGTCTTTGCTTTTGAAATTGGACTTAGTCATCTTAGCTTTCTGACATTCATGGCACATGGCATGATCAGGTTTTGTCAAGTTAGGCAATCCTCTAACACTTTTCTTTTTACTAATCTTGATCACATTGTCAAAGTTCACATGGCATAACCTTTTGTGCCACAACCAAGCATCTTCATCCTTTATTAACAAACAAGAAGACTGATCCATATCAAAATAGAATAGATTACCTCTAGATTGTGTACCAGTACCAACAAGTCTTCCATCTTCATCATAAATCTTCACCCTTTTTCCTCTCAAAAGCTAGTCGGTGGCCTGAATTGTTCAGCTGAGCCACACTTAACAAGTTATAGTTTGGTCCATCTACCCAGTATGCATTTTCACATTTTATTCTATCATTGATCATAAGTGAACATTTACCTCTTACCATACAAGGTGCATCATTTCCCATTCTCACAGATCCTCTGTTGTATTCAGTAAGCTGATCAAACTTTTATACATCACCAGTCATATGATGTGTACAGCCATTGTTTATGATCCATGTATCATTTCTACTTACTTTAGAGATCAGTGTTGTCTCTTCATGTTTCTCTTCTTCTTCTGAGTCATCTTTCATAGCAATGAATACAACTTCGATATCATCATTAGAATCAGATTCAGTTTCAATATCTTTGGCTATGTAACATACCTTTTTGCCTTTATCATCTCGGTTATCTCTGTTGTTGTGTCGGTAGCCTCTGTTAACTCTTCTTCCATAGCTTCCTTCAGATCGGTCTTTGGATCTATCATCATCTTTCTTCTGTGGACATCTAGCAACAATGTGACCAACTTCTTTACAATTGAAACATGCCAAAGGTAGCTTACCTCTATACCTTCCTTTTCCTTTGGGCAATCTTCTAGCCATAAGAGCTTCTAGTTCATCAAGTTCATCATCGGTATTGCCATCACTGTCATCATTCTTATTATTCCTACTAGATTTACCAATCTTCAGAGAAGACATGAAAGTGGATTCAATAGGGGGAACAACACTGTTATCAAAATTATTCAATTCAAAGGTTTTGAATTTACCAATCAAAGTGTCAAGAGTAAGGTTGGATGTTGCTCTTGTTTCATGAATTATAGAGATCCTAATTGTATATACTAGTAGCAAAGTTCTGAGAATCTTGCTTATCACTGTTTCATCATCTATGACTCCATCAAATGCTCTAATAGCACGTACTACCTCTTTTAGTCTATTTGAGTACTGCACAATGTTCTCACCTTCTTTCATTCTCATATCATCGAATCTACCCCTTAGACTTCCAGCTCGAGCTCTTTTGACATTCAGATCTCCACTGTAAATTAGATTTAGCTTGTGCCACATATGTTTGGCAGTAGTGCATCCTTTGATATCTTCAAATTCAACATCGGTACAGGTAGCAACAAGTTCCATCATAGTGATATTGTGTTCATGCCTATCTCTTAGTTGATCAAGGGTTAGAGGTCTAGTGGGCGGTTGTATGTAGCTATTCATCATCAGATCTAGTGCTGAATTCCCAATTCTGGATATGTGTAGCTTCATTCGGCTCTGCCATACTACGAAGTTCTCTTTGTTCAATTTCAGTACTTCCCTCTTATACAACTTGAGACCTTTGTGCTTAAGTCCTTAAAACTCTGTTCTAAGCAACCACAACTTTGATATCAATTGTTAGAATAACTAAGAGGGGGGTGAATCAGTTATCTAGTGTCCCAAAACAAAATGTATAATTCAAAACAACTTCTTCAATTTCTGCTGCTCCATAAACAAAAATACATTCACTGTCTGTGCTTTTACCGATTACTAGTCTTAATACTTATAACTATTACCGATCAAATCTAACATGTAATATGCAAAGTATGATAACAAAAAAATATCACAATCAACACATAACACAAGAGATTTAACGTGGAAACCCTGCAAAGGGAAAAACCACCTGGGACCGGCAACCCAAAAATTGTTCACTCTTTTGAAGTGAGGTTGATGAAGACCCAACCCCGTTAAAGGTTTACAAACACACTGTCAGGTGTGACCTTGTTAGAGGATTTTAAACTAGAAGTTATCGTCCAACCAGCATTCATTATGGGGTTGACAGGATAACAATGTTCATTCTATGAATGATACATCATTAAACTTTCAGAGTCTACTCGGTTAAGAGATTTTGACTATTTACAATGGTTGAATATGAAATAGTAAATGATCTGCCTTAATACAACTTCAATTGCAGATTACAAACCAATATTTAGCTCATTCAAATCCTTCTTATCAATATTGCACTTTAGATTCAATATTGTATTAACTTACTGTTCATCGGTAATAACTCTCTATAGCTCAGTAACTGTTCTGCAGCTTGGTTCTTACTAACTAGTATGATCAAAATTGCATGAAAAATTCTTCATGCGAAATTCTTGCAGTATCTACTTCTTTCGGCATCCCTTTCATAATGAAACCCTAGTCCCTTATATAGACGATTAAATCATTTTCTTTCTGTCCATCAAATTTTGCTGCTTAATCATCTTCATTGATTTTGCTGCTTCAAGATTTTTCGGCCAATGTGTCAATAACTCATTTCAATATGTTCCATTAGATCTTCCTTCAATTATCTTAGCCATCAATCTTCATAACAAACTTTATCTATTACCTCGTGATCATACACTTTCCAGCTCATCAATCTTATCGGCTAAATTAGTCATTTAATTCATTATGTTCTCGTTGGTTAACAAAGAAATGCGTCGGTGAACACACGCTCGGTTAATACTGTGCTTGGTATACACTTCACTTTGTCAATGTATACTGCAAAATGCTTCATCTACCAACAACACTGCTTTGTGTCTTTCAGCTCTGTTCTTCATTGTAGATGAATGTAACATAATAAAGTCAATATCATACGATCATAGTCTCATCAACAAGTTACTCAGTGTATTCCTTTTCCTCATCTGTCATGTACATCTTTTCTCATGTAGATTTCTCTGTTAAGTCATCTCTTCCACGTTTCTTCAGATGTACCAGTATAGTAACTTACAAGATAAGTACTATCAAGCTAGTTGACATCAATGACAATATAATATTGATTTAATCATATCACATATCTAATCAACAACTCCTGAGTGATTTTTAATCATAGATTCTTCAATTAGATTCCAACAATCTCTCCATCTAAATCAGTTGTAGTCTAACATTTTCTCCTTCTTGTGATACTCTTCCTCATGCTTTGAAACAAGCATGACTAGGAGCAACTTGCAAATTTTTTGCAAATCTAGATGCCTTATGGGGCATCCTATTGACATAATTTGGTCTAAAAAATCATCCTTGACCATGATGTTGTGATCTCTAATATTGATATCCTTATGGGTTGGATGTGGATCCTCCTCTTTTTGTGAAGAGATTAATTCTTGCACCTCTACCTCATGCTTCTCATGAGCCACCTCCTTGGCAGCTACTAGTATGGTGTGGATCTCCACTTGTTGATGTTGCAACTCATGATCTTCTGATGAAGGAGAAGATGGATTGTTCTATATGGATGAGAAAAAAATTCCCAACTCTTCCCAAAAACTTTCCTCTTCATCATGCTGCCTTTGTTGGGCCTCCAGCTATTGTTTCTCTTGGGTTTGCATTTGTTGTTTCACCTTTGCAATATGATCAAAGTATTAAAATTTGGATACTGAAAAAGATAGTAGAATGACCTGGTGATTTGGTTCCTCCAAATCCATATCAACCCCCTACTGCCTTTTGATTTCATACAACTGTCCAGCCCAACTCCACAAAAGTGTTCTCAACTCATTGCATCCCATATCTTCAAAATATAGGGGAATGTCTAGAACCCGATTGAAAACCATGCCTAGGTTAGAAAACATACCACAAAGGTCCATAATCTGATCCATGATCTTGTAAATATCCATTTTAGCTAAGGATTGAGCAAGGGTGAGAGGGTGATAAGCAGGTAGAACATATTAGTCATTTGATGCTATAGAGGTATCTAAACCAAATACAAGATGAAGTTCATGATGATCTTGATAAATAGATGGTGTAGGGGTAGAAATATCATGACATTGAGAATAATAGGGTGTGTCTCTATGAAAAGGTTCCATGTTAATGCATCTAAATAGATAATGAATTCATAGAAAATTTAGAAATCATAAAAGATCAAAAAATGATCTTGTACATAACAACACTAGGACTGGTTGAAACCAATAGATTTTGCACTCAAATTTTCCATGGTTTTTAACAAAATGCCTCCAAAGGCCACTAGCACTAAGAAAACACCCAAATTCTCAGTAAATAAAACTTGTACTAGTCCACTAGGGGATGTCCTTGTACTGATCTGAATTTGTGTCCCACCAGGAATGCCAAAAACTATGGTATGACTTGTAGAGGTTCTAAAAACTTATTTGAATCTTATTTTTCTTGTCCCACTGGGCGTGCCAAAAATTGTGGTATGACTGGTGTAGGTTCTAAAAATTGATTTGAATCTTCTTTTTCTTGTTCCACTAAGCGTGCCAAAAATTGTTGTCACAAAAGTTTACACACAGGATTAGGTGGTGGTTAGCAACCTTATAAACCTTGTGAAATATGGTAACAACCTCCAAGTGTGACAATTGACATGTGAGGTTGAATCTCTAGAGAAGGTTGACTTCCTTTACAATCAGGATGCACCTAAACTACTTCTTTTGAGGGAAAAGGGATAAGGATATGCTAAAATGGAAATGAGGTGATGCATCAAATTGAATCTTCATATCTCTCTATCTATAGTTAGACATAACATTAATAAGGCCTCCCAAACTACATAGATCTTAACTCTAATCTACCCTCCAAGGAATCATATGTAGGTTGGATCCATAAAATGTTGCAAGAGAAAACATATCCATAATACAACATTCACGAGAAGGTTAAAAATGACATATAAGCTTGAAAGACAAAAAAGAAACATTCACTACAAGGCACATGAAATGCACAAGACAACAGAATGGTAAGAAAAGGTAAAAATAAAATTTTTATTATTGCAAGGTATAGGAAAATTACAAACATAGGGCATAGCCAATGCAAATGAACTAGTGAAGAACCCAAAAAATATCTACAATATTGCCTTGTATAGACCTAGCATAACTTTGATTACAACATTTGAGTTTAAACCCCTCTAGGGTTGAGTTATAGAAAGAGAAAAGATCATATGAAAATTTTATCCTTTTAAGTAGAGCACTCAAAAGCGATAGGGGAGGTTAAAAGTTAATATCTCTGCAACCAAAAATGATAGCCAACACATAGTTTTCTTCATGATTTGTACTATGTTATCATGTGGAACCAATCTCAAGAACTATATACAACCATAAATGGTCATGGGATGATTGGAAGAATTTGATTAAGACCCTACTACGGTAATGACACTACTCAAGAATGAGTCAACAAGAGTAGATAGGTCGCTAGATGCAGTTTGAGAAAGTTAATGCTCCAATACTTTGTTTGTTCCTTATCGACGTGAGCTTCTCTAATGAGCCTTTCGTACTCCTTGGCACCAAAATGACCACCTTGATCATTAGGGAAAGCCCCCTGATAAACAAAGTTTCCCCTATGAACCAACCTGCCTTTGGACAAAAGAGGACAAAAGAAATCATGAAATGGCAAAAAAATTCCATTTTACAAGGTATCATTTTGCCCCTTACAAAATGGATTTTTTTTGCTAATTTGCAAGGTGTCATTTCACCCCTTACAAAATTGTAAGATTTGGCTCACTTCGTTGGAATCTCTGCCAATTTAAAACTTGAAGAGTGGCCTATTTAGCAAGACCCAAAGATGTCTTGCTAAAAACATCACCCATTGTTGTTATCTAGGCCGCATATCGATGAGACTCCTATCGATGCCACCCATTGGGGTAACATGACCCTTCAGAATGATATTTTTATTTCCTACCAATAGTTGTAGCTACTTTGATGGGTTTTATTACTAAAACACGAAACATGTTTCCCTCATGTTTGATTCTCTAGTCCAATGAACATTTGGTTTAAAATCTCAGGGAAACCACATACATATCTCCTCGAAATCCAATCTTAGACTCTTGTAGAAGCCCTGCATGCTCATTTCGATGAAACATGAGGAAAGTTTTATTGAGATCCCTACCCTAGATTATTTCACTAGTTTAGCTCAAAAGTCCTTCTCAACTAGAACCCTGTGATGGAAACTAACCTAGAGGGTTAATGGTGACAAAAAAGTCAATAGGCACCTAAATCCTAATAGTTGGGCACCATGGTTTCTAATTATTTACCATGCCTAGATGGAGAATGGCACAACTTATAACCTTCACTTGGAGGATTAGTTGTTTAAATTCTCACCTACAATTCTGTCTCCAAAGGGCAACCCCCAATTTTTAGCCAAAATCACTAATAATGAGGTTGAAATTGCTACTTTTTCTATGGGTTCCTTTAAATCCCCAGAGCTGGATGTTTTCCCACAACCTTCTTCCATGAATTATGGGATATTGTGGGGTATGATATTGTTATGGCTACTAAAGATTTATTTTTCAATGATGAAATTCTAAAGAAACTTAACAATTTTTTATTTCTTTGATTTTGAAGATTCATGATCTATCCATATTATCTACTTTTGGACCTAGTAGTTTCTACAGTGTGGTCTACAGGATTTTGTCCAAGGTCTCGATGAGTAGAATCAACACTATGTTGGATATCCTTATTAATATGAACCAAAAAGGATTTTTCCTAGGGTGACATATCCTAGATGCAACTATCACTACTCATAAAATCTTACACTCTATGGATAGAAGTTGCCTTCCTAGCATGATACTCACACTTGATATATCCAACTCTTATGATAGAGTCAAATGGGACTTTCTCTTTAGGGTCCTCAAGAAGATGAGGTTTCAAGAAAAACTAATTTTCCTAGTGAAGGAATGTGTTACCCTTATTAAGTAGTCAATCCTTGTTAATGGTGTTCCTAGGGGCTTATTTGGGGCTAGAAAGGAATTATAAAAGGGGATCCTCTCTTCACTTACCTCTTTATTATGTTGGTTGAGATGCTAGGTAGAAATTATCTATGATTTATTTTTAATGGTAGTCTCAAAATTGTCAAAGTTGCATCTATTATGTCCCCTTCTATTGAGCAAATTGTTTTGGATGATACTATCCTATTTGGAACTATGTTAATGGTGGAGGCTAAAAGATGGAAAAATTGCTTGAACCCTCATGTTGTAGTCTCGGGGAAATACATTAATTATGAGAAAAATATTTTTTACTTGTTCAATACTGGGGAGGAATTGAAAGGAAAAATTCAAAATATCTTAGGTTGTCAAAGTGTTGTTCTCCTTGGGGTTAACTTGGGTATCCCTCTTAATATGAAGGATGTTATCCATACCTTCTAAAACTTTGTATTAGAGATACTGCAAGAGAAATTAGTTGGATGGAAGGGTAAAATTCTGAGTAATGCTACAATGTTTCAACTCCTTGCGACCTCTCTACAAGGAACTCTTATGTATGTTCTCTCTTTACTCAATTTACTCAAAACCTATTGAATATGGCTGAAAATTTTGAAAAAAAACAAAGAAACTTTATGTGGACTAGGAGTAAGGAGAAGAAAATATCAGATCTAGTTAATTAGGATAATGTCTATCTTTAATAGAATTTTGGATTGGTCATAATGAGAATTAATCATTTTAATAAAACCCTCATGGCTAAGATAGGGTGGAGTCTTTCTATAAATATTATAGATTAGAGTAATAATATAAGCACCAAATGCCTTAATTTTGAGAAATTCTATAGAGTTCTCTTTACTTTTGGATACCTCATTGGTCCTATAATATGGAATAATATCCTTAAGACTCATAGATTAATCTCTATTGGCCTTAAATGGTAGGTGAGGAATGGTTAATTTTTTCACTTATGGGAGGACAAATGGTTATCTGATCAACCTCTTCTACTTGCCTCATCTACAAAGATCTTCATGGTCAGGTTGAAGCTTTCTTTGGACCTAGGGTTTTAGATTACCCATCACATTTTGTGGAAGGATTTGAGTTTGTCCTGCCAACAATTTAATCTTGCTTATTAAAAAAGGATTCTATGCTACAACAACTTTTTCAATAAACTGAGCTCCCCTTGTTTTCCAAGGAAGACATTTTTTTCTAGACCAAGAAACCTAAAGGAAACTTATCTATCAAATTGGCTCATAATCTGTTGTTAAAGGAGGAGAACACTAGTATTCTTTGGAGAAAAGTCTAGAATTATCAATTTCTCCACAAAATCAACTTTTTTGGCAGACTATAATGCAATTGATAAAATCCCAACCTAGATTAATCTCACCAAGGAAAATTTTTAATCTGCTAATATATGTGTTTTATGTAAAAAAGAGGAAGAAATGATACATGCTCTCCTACATTATCCCTTTTCTCATAAAATATGGGATGATGTCATGAAAAAGCTCCAAATCAATTGGTCCATGAAAACAATGCTTCCCCCCATCTATGATTGGACTAGCTAGTCTTAGCATCCACTTAATAGAGAATTTTTGAGGCAATTTCTTCTCCACCTCTATTGGAGCCTATGAAAAGAAAGAAATAATCGTATCTTTAAGGAAGCATAAAATTCCTCAGAGGAGGTGTTCTTGATCTTCTTTAAGCATTTATTAGACAACAACTCTATTTCCCATTAGGAACCCATCTTATCCCATTGCCCCATTTGATGATATAATTGTGAAGAATTAGAATCTCTTGAATTCCTTCTCCAACTTTGACAATTCTAAAAAGATGGTAAATCTCAATACTAGATGGATTCCCCCATTGTTTGTTCTGTACAAGATCAATTTTGATGAGGTGGTGTTAGAAAGTAAAGTCCACCAAGATAACTGAGAGGTGGGGGGGGGGGGGGGGGGGGGGTGAATTAGATATTTGATAACCTTTATCAACTTCAATAGATTTTAACCATATAAGCAATGTAATTAACAACCATAGAAAGATACTCATACATAATAACATAATGACACAAGATATGTTGACTAGGGAACCTCTTGATCAAAGAGTAAACCCCGGTGGGAATGAGCCCACAAAAGATGTACTAATATGAAAGTTCCTTGTGAGAGGATGGACTCTGTTAGGAGTCTTATGAAATACATTCAGTACATATGAGTCCCTATTAGGAGACTTTGAATCCCTGTTAAAAGATTTTAACCTTGTTAGGAGTTATGGAAGATAGAAAGACCCATTGCCCAAACAGCTTCAATGGCAAGATCACTGAACACACTGTCCAACCGATCTCTAGATTATTCAATAGAATAATATCAAAATATTACTAATCTCAACAATATGTTACCTCTTCTCTGACTATGCCAAACTGCACTCACTGCTACACTAGATCTCAATTTCAGATCTTTGCACCTCACATATCCTCTTTCCACAAATTCTCTTTCACAATTTCATTCACTCTTACATTGCTAATTTACAACAAGGAAAACATTCCTTCTTTTATACCACACTCAAGTAATTACAAATGAGTCGACATCCAAATTACAAAATAAAAGTTTCCACATGTTACATCAAAATTACACAAAATTATCGGCTTCCAATTAGAATAACTCTTCACTCGTGCGACCTCAAAGTTTGTGCTATCATCCACATCACTATCAAAATTTCTTCAACTAATCTCTAACTACACATAACCAGATTCCATCACAATTAGGTGATACCATCCGATTTCCACAAACCGCTACTCAAGAACACTGCCTGAATACTGCTTCCACTGAAATGCTCATAACTTCCATGAATAAATGAATTATTGTCTGTGCTCTTAACCATGAACATATAACACATCATAGAGTAAGTCCTCAACATTTCATAGCTTGATCTCCAATATCCTATGTTTGCTAATCCAAACACTGTCTGCTCCTCTGCTAATCTTCAGTAGATCACTGTGTTGACATCAATGACAATCACAGTCATCAATGCAACAACAACTGCTATAGAATGGATGCTAATACTCCCATAGGATATATTCAACATTCATTCCTAACAATCTCCCCTATTGGCATTGATGGAAACATAGATGAAAAAATCCAATGTTCCATAAATCCAACACTACAACACTGTTGGTCTGAAAAATATTTTCAAGTCCTCTTCATCAATCAAATCTTGATTTGTTTTCCTATTCAGTTCTCTCCAATAGATGGTACAAATGGTTTTTATGTACATTTCTCCCCCATTGACATCAATGACAAAAAATTCATCATTATGTCAATAACAACTTCAATGTCAAAAGACATTGTTCAGAAAAAATATTCACTAGAGTCCTCATGACTCAGCTCAGATACACATATGCCCCCATAGAGGAAGTACCAACATCCAGTCCAGAAGAAAGATAGGGCTTATATACCACTAGATGAATGCAACAATCTGCATCACTTCTCAAAAGTAGGCTGGGGCATAACCCCAAGCATACCTCTTAGATACTCAAATGTATCCTTAGGCAAAGGTTTTGTAAATATGTCTGCAATCTGCTCCTTTGTGCTTATGTATTCAAGTCTGACTTCTTTCTCAGCAACTTTCTCTCTTACTAAATGATACTTTATCTCTATATGCTTTGTCTTAGAATGTAATATAGGGTTCTTAGACATACTAACTGTGCTAGTGTTGTCAAAATGTATAACAACAAGCTCAACAAATTTTATTCCAATATCCTTCAGCATTTGCTTCATCCAAATTATTTGGTTACAATTGTTTGCTGCTGCCAGATACTCTGCTTTTGTTGTGCTTTGTGAAATACAATTTTGCTTCGTGCTTAGCCAAGAAACCAATCTTCCTCCAAGGAAAAATGCTCCTCCACTAGTGCTTTTTTTTATCATCAACACTGCCTCCCCAATCAACATCTGTATATGCACATAGGGTAAAATCATTAGATTTTTCATACCACAATCCATACTCAATTATGCCTCTTAAATATCTCAGTATCCTCTTTACTACTACATAATGTGATTCTCTAGGTTCAACTTAAAATCTTGCTATAATTCCAACTAAATGTGCTATATCAGCTCTTGTATATGTCAAGTACTGCAATCCTCCAATCATAGATCTATACTTCTTCTGTTCCACTACAGGAGTCTCATCTGTGCTAGATAACTTATGTCAGTTACCATAGGTGTTCCAACTGGTTTACAGTTCTCCATTCCAAATCTCTTTAACAAATCATTCAAGTACTTTGTCTGACTTACAAAGATACCATCACTATTCTATGTTATTTACAATCCCAAAAAATATTTCATTTCACCAATCATACTCATTTCAAATTCAATCTTCATTTCATCTGCAAATTTATCACTGGCTTCGTCTTCTCCTCCAAAAATAATATCATCAACAAAAATAACTACAACCAACAAACCATTTCAATTTCTTTTGTGTACAGGTTGCTATCAGCTATTCCTTTTGTAAATCCTAATTTTATCAAATATTTGTCAATCTTGCATACCAAGTTCTAGGTGCTTGCTTCAGTCCATATAAAGCTTTCTTCAGTTTACATACCATGTCTCCTTCTTGAGTTAAAGAAAAACCTTTAGGCTGCTCAATGTAGACTTCTTCTTCAACTCTCCATTCAGAAATGTTGACTTTACATCCATCTGAAATACTTTGAACTTCTTGTAAGCTTCATAAGCCAAACACATTCTTACTGCTTCAATTTCTTGCTACTAGTTCAAAAGTTTCTTCATAGTCAATTCCTTCTTGTTGTGAGTATCCTTTACATACCAATCTTACTTTGTTCCTTACTACTTCTCCTTGTTCATTCATCTTGTTTCTGAATACCCATTTTGTTCCTATAACATTCTTATCTTTAGGTCTAGGGACTAATTCCCATGTTTTGTTCTTTTCAATCTGATCTAGTTCTTCTTTCATAGCTTTAATCCAATGTTCATCTTCACAGGCTTCAATAGTAGAATTAGGTTCAATTTGAGAAATCAACATAATTGTTCTTGTACATTATTTCGAGTTAGAACTCCTCTGTCTATGCTTCCAATAATCTACTCAATAGGATGATTCCTTAATAAATTCTTGTTAGGTGTCACTATCTCAGATCTCACTTCAGGTGTCGGTTCTTCAATGATCTCACTGTGGCTTTCATTCAACAAATCACTGTCAGTTTCATAGAATAATTTAGTAGTCTCAATGTTAGATCTAGGATGAGTTCCTTCATCTGATTCATAATCAAGCATTCTTTCCTGAATTTTTAACTTTTCATCAACTTTAACATTTGCGCTCTCAACAATAGTCTTAGTTCTTTTATTATAACATCTATAAGCTTTGCTCTTCAAAGAATATCCAAGAAATATACCTTCATCACTTCTAGGATCAAACTTTCCAATGTCATCATCTCTCTTTATATAACATTTGCTTCTAAAAATTCTAAAATACTTAACTGAGGGTGCATGTCCAAACCATAGTTCATAGGGTGTCTTGTCTGTGTCTGCTATGATTTGTACTCTATTCATTATACACTATTGTGTTCACTGCTTCTCTCTAGAATATCTTCGCTAAGTCATTCTCAAATAACATAGCTCTTGTTGCTTTAGTCACTGATTTGTTTCTTGTTTCTGCAATACCATTTTGTTCAGGTGTCCTAGGGGCTGAAAATTGTCTCTTAATACCATTCACTTCAACAAAAGGTGTTAAATTCTCCACCTCTATCTGATCTCAAACATTTAATCTTCATTCAGATTCATTCTCAACTTTATTCTTAATGATTTTAAATTTATCAAATGCTTCAGTTATTTCTTTAAGAAATGCAATCCACATCATTCTTGTAAAATCATCAACAAGAATCATAAAATACCTTTCTCCATAAAATCCTCTAGTCATTGTAGGACAACTCAAGTCTGTATGAACAATCTCCAACTTCTCTGCTGATGTAAACTTATTACTGGGAAATGAGCTTCTCTTCTATTTAGCCATCACACATTCCTTGCAAATCATATTAGTAGGTTTCATAATTCTATGCAAATATCTTACTGCAAGTGTAGTACTCACTTTCACAATGTTATCAAAATTTATATGACAAAATCTTTTGTGCCATAGCCAACTATCATCAATCTTAGTAATCAAACATGTCATCTCAGTAGGATTCAACTGAAATACATTACCTCTGGTTTCTAGATCCAGTACCAATCAAATTTTCATCTTTGTCTTTTATCACACAAGTTTTCTTAGTAAACCAAACTTGATATCCCTTATTAACTAACTGTCTAACACTCAAAAGATTATGTTTCAAACCATCCACAAAGTAAACATCATCAGTATTAGTCTTTCCATCAAGAGTAATAGATCCTATACCTTTAATCAAACAAGGTGCATTGTTTCCACTCTAACAACTCCTCCATCATAATTGTTAAACTTTATGAACTTTTTCATGTCTCTAGTCATATGATGTGAACAACCACTATCTATAATCCAATCAGCTTTGTTTTCAACTTGAGAAACTAGAGCTTTTTCTTCCTTAACCTCAGTTTCAGGATTTTCTTCTTTAATTGCTACAAATCCTATATCATCATTATTCTCAGTATCACTTTCACTTAAGGTTCTCTCTATACTAGCTTCAAGTTCTTCATCATTAGCATAATAACATTCCTTAGATCTTCTAGATTAAAATTGTTTCTATATTTCTTAACTCTCTTAGGATATTTAGATGCAAAATGACCATATTCTTGACATGTCCAACATTTAAAATTTTTCTTACTGTCTGGTTCTCTCTTCACAAGCAAGGCAATACTTCTTCAATCTTCTTGTCTTCTTCATTTTTAGATCTGCTGCTACCAACATAATCTCCACTCACACTAATTGCTCTTGACAAAGTAGGGTGAACACTAAGAGCACTGAATGTTGTCTCCATTCTAGGCAAGTCTCCTGATAACCTTAGGTTCATCTCTATTGCTTCCAATCTTCCAAGAAGAGTCTCTCTTGTAAAATTCAAAGTACAAGGTATATCTTGTTCAATCATTTGTTTTGTCTACTTAAATGTACGAGTCAATGTCCTCAAAATTTCCCATATCACTTCATTCTTTGTCTTTGTTCCTCCACAAGATTTTATACCTACAACAATCTCTGACATTCTGCCAATATAACTTCTAACAGATTCATCTTCCATCATTCTTATATCTTCAAATGCACATATCCAATTATGTAATCTGACTTTCTTTGCATGTTCATCACCTTCAAAAGTAGAGTGTAAAGCTATCCAAATTTCATGAGATGTTTTCAAATATTTTACCTAACTGTACTCATTCTTCGGAAGGGCTGACAAAAGTTCTTCTCTGGCAAGTGTGTTACACATGAATAGATCACTTTTTTCATTAGTACATGTTTCAATATTATCCTCATCAATGATAGTCTTCTCATTCTTAGTAATCAACCAATAACTTGGTCCTAAACACAGTAGACGTGTCTTCATCTTTTCTTTCCAGCTGTCAAAATTCACTCCATCAAACTTAGGGCTTTCTTTCCTAAAATTTTCCAAGGATCTCCTTAAGTTGTTAAACTTTTCTTTCAAGGACCTACTGCTCTGATACCAATTGTTAGAAAGTAAAGTCCACCAAGATAACTGAGAGGGGGGGGGGGGGGAATCAATTATCAAATAATTATAACCTTTATCAAAATCAATAGATTTTAACCATATAAGCAATGTAATTAAAAATCATAGAAAGATACTCATACACAATAGCACAATGACACAAGATTTGTTGACTAGGGAACCTCTTGATCAAAGAGTAAACCTAGGTGGGAATGATGCCCATAAAAGATGCTCTAATATGAAAGTTCCTTATGAGAGGATGGACTCTGTTAGGAGTCTTATGAAATACATTCAGTACATATGAGTCCCTATTAGGAGACTTTGAATCCCTGCTAAAAGATTCTAACCCTATTAGGAGTTATGGAAGACAAAAGGATCCACTCCCCAAACAGCTTCAATGGCAAGATCACTGAACACACTGTCCAACTGATCTCTAGATTATTCAATATAATAATATCAAAATATTATTGATCTCAACAATATGTTACCTCTTCTTTGACTATGCCAAACCACACTCACTGCTACACCAGATCTCAATTTCAGATCTTTGTACCTTGCATATCCTTTTTCCACAAATTCACTTTCACAATTTCATTGACTCTTACATTGCTACTTTACAACAAGGAAAACATTCCTTCTTTTATACCACACTCAAGTAATTACAAATGAGTCGGCATCCAAATTACAAAATAAAAGTTTCCACATGTTACATCAAAATTACACAAAATTGTCAGCTTCCAGTTATAATAACTCTTCACTCGTGCGACCTCAAAGTTTGCACTGTCATCCACATCACTATCAACATGTCTTCAACTTCTCTCTAACTACGCATAACCAAATTCCATCCTGATTAGGAGATATCATCCGATTTCCACAAACTACTACTTAGGAACACTGCCTGAATACTGCTTCCACTGAAATGCTCATAACTTCCATGAATAAATGAATTACTGTCTGCGCTCTCAACCATGAACATATAACACATCATAGAGTAAGTCCTCAACATATCATAGCTTGATCTCCAATATCATACGTTTGCTAATCCAAACACTGTCTGCTCCTCTGCTAATCTTCAGTAGATCACTGTGTTGACATCAATGACAATCACAGTCATCAATGCAAAAACAACTGCTACATAATGGCTACTAATACTCCCATAGGATGCATTCAACATTCATTCTTAACAGGTGGCCCAAGGCAACCCAACCTAGGCTACTGGTGGGGGAGACATAAGATCCCATATTAAGGCCTTGATGACAAGCTATGCAAAAGTATTGGCATGAGCACTAATTACCAAGAAGAGGGTATGAATTTTCTATGGGGAGTTAAGTTTTTCCTCTCTTGTGGTACTGAGATTCTCATCTTGGAAGGTGACTCCAAACTAATTATCAATGATGTCAATGGTTTCAACACCTTGGGTTGGTCCTTGGAAGTGTATAGTCCTAAAAAGTTAGCACCCATTAATTTGGAAGCTCTAGGACCTATTGGACCTCATTTTAGTGATATCCTTGATTTTGGATGCATTTATGCTTGATTTTCTTATTTATATTTCTATTTTTCCTTGAAACTCTTAATACTTCTTGAATCCCACAAAGTTTTCCTCAAAATTTATCCTTTCAGGTATAGGTTGAACCTATTTTGATCTATACCTTGGGGGTTGAATTTTGGTGGGTTTCGGGCCTAATGCAAGGTGTTTTCATTTTCCCACTTAATGAAGTCAACCTTCACAAATTTGGACTTTGAAATCACTATAAATAGAGGCCTCTTCACCTTATTTTCACATCTCATTCCAAGAAAATATCCATGACATCCATAATTACAAAGACTACATGCAAGAAATCAAGTCAAAGGTGCTTTCAAGAGCTTTTTGGTGACTTCTAGAAAGCAAACAAGGATTTGACTCCAAGATTTGATGGTTGTCTTCCATCCATTCAAAGGAAAATCTTCTATTGATTGTGTGAATTTATCTCCCATGATGGATTAATAGAGGAATTCCTAATTGAGCTAGAAGATCCATATCCATTCTTTATCCCTCTCCTTCTCCATCCAAGCATATCAAACATACATATATCTGTAATACCCCAAAAATGGGCTATAAGTTCATTAATCTCCCACATCAACAATTTGAACGAAATCGACATCAAAGTCTTAATCTAAGGCACATCTAAACATCATCGAATCATAATTGATTATCTTAAATTCTGCATCAGGGAATATTCCTAGTAATATTCCTAATCATCATAATTATCTTTAATTTTATAATTATTGGGCAATAAATCACATTTATCCTAAAGTTTGATTAATTGAATATTTTCATAGTTAATTAATTAGATTTAATATTTGCCACTTAATTATGTAATTAAATTTAATTCTATCTATTATTAATTGTATTATTTAATTTTGACAATAAATCTAATATCATATGAATAATTGATTAAATTCTTATTTAATTAATTAAAACAAGTTGTCATTATTTAATAATATAGTTTTTAATAAAAGTTTGATTAAATAATTGATTAACCCATAAATCAATTGTTTTATTTTTAAAAGCAGTTAAGTTGGAAATAAATCACTTTATTATTAAATTAATTCATAATTAAAACATGCACAATCAAGAAAAGCAGACAACTATCAATTATCAATTAAAGCTAAACTCTATTTTGAGTTAAAACTTAGCTTTTGCATGTTTTTGTGAGTTAATTATCCTTTATTTAAAAATAACTCAAAAATCAACCTGAGTTATTTGAGTGATTTATGGCTTTTTTTCATGCACCTCCAAAGCCCTGGATTTCTATAAAAACAAGGCTCAGCTCTTCATAATTCATCTCTCAAATTTGCATCCAAGCATGTCATATTTTTGCACAATCACGCTGGAGAATTGGAATTGGGAGAATCAAAGCTTATTGCGAATCAAGGCTATTGTGAGATCAATTTGTTTTTTTTTTACATTCATTTAGATTCTTTTTCATATCATTGTTAGATCATTTTAGCATATCAATTTCCATATTAGCATAGATTCATATCAGTTTTTATCATATCATTGCATAGAAAATCTAAAAAATATAGATTAATTGCATTCATATTTCATATCTAGATCAATTGCATTCAAATCCTTCATTTAGGTGTCGTCTAGGTCACTGATCTCGATAACAATCTGAGAACATTAATCTTGCACCTACTAGAAGGCAGTAAATCGCTTGGTTAAATTAGATTTCAATTTTGCATGATTTGATTATAGCTAATCTCTAATGTTTTACTGAAGTGTTGTGTCTATAGATCAGGTACAATTTTTACACACACATTTCTGGCGCCCACCATGGGGCAACCCACCTTTGCATGCCGGTTTTGATTTTTTTGGGGAGCTAAAACCTCAAAGTTTCAAAGATTTAATTTTATCTCCCAAACGGCTTAGTGTTTTGGTCTAAAATTTTTTTGGCAAGTTGGCGACATATCAGGGAAGCTACAGTAAACATTTTGGAATTTTTTGAGATGTTTTGAATTTTTAATAATTTTTTCTTAAAATTTCAAAAAAAAATTAATATCTGACGCAAATCATCATATTTTTTTGGAAATTTTTATATTTTCGGAAATCTCTTTAAATTCTATAGGGGGTCCATTCTTTGTGTTTTAAATTTGGACATGATATAATAGCTCAAATAGTCAATTTACAAAAACTAGTCTGTTTTAATAAAACGGGTCTCTAGGGCACAAATGAAGAGATTTTTTTAAAATTTTTGCATTTTTGGAAAGATCTCTATTTTTTAGTAAGGGTCTCTATTCTAAATTTCTATTTTTGTGGCCAAAATCATATCAAAAAAATTAGATCTTGTTGACTAGGTCAAATGCAGTGCAAAAAAATTAAAATTTTGTGATGGGTATACACTTATTTTTCATATGATTCAATGCATGATATGAGTTGTCATTTGGATTAATTTTTGGTTATTATTGCTCCTAACAATTGATTTTTAGATCTAACCCTAGGGTTTTCATAAGTTGAATATACCTTGCATATCTTGTTTGCTTGTTGGCTTGTTGGAGAGTTCGTAGCTTGCTTGCATAGTAAAGCTCAACAAAAATTGCTAAAAATCAGGTAAAATTTACTAAATGCGTTGCAAGGATCCCAGGTATTCTCCTTCATCTAATGACATTTCAATTTGGATTTAAAATAAATCTCTTATGTGTCAAGTTTGTGTGCATCTTTTCATGCTTTTGATCTATTTTTACACACTTGCATAATTGATACTAGGTTGTGACCCCTTAAGGATTCATTAAGTAGTCTTAGAATACTTGTGATTGATCTTGATTGCTATCTTAGGTTATTAGACTCGCTAATTCACCGGCCCCTCATTTTCGCCCCGTGGTTGCAATCTTAGCGCCATAAAGGGGAGGGGTCAACAGGACAGAAGCATTAAGTGTTCCACTTGGCAACCTTTTTGTGCTTTTAGGAACTCACTTGTTTTCTAAGTTGGGGACTCATTTTCATCTTGTGTGAGGTGTTAAGTGTTCCACCTTGTGGACTCATCTCATAGTCGCTTTAAGCGTTAAGTGTTCCTCTTTCTATTTTTTGGGTACTTTTGGTAGATTTGCTTTCGGGAATATATCTGTGCTCACATAGTAATTAGGCCCTATGAACACTATTCATGACTCTTGATAGATTGGATTCCTAGAGAAATCTTTCTTGATGACAGAATCCTTGTAGGTAGGGAGGATACTTAGTGCGTTTCACATTCAACTTGGTTAGTGCATCTTCTCTTATTGATCGATACATTCTCTCCCAGGAGAGGTTGATAGATCACGTGGGGTTGACATCACGAGCTTTGGTGAATCAAAATTGGTTAGTGCACCTTCTCTTATTGATTGATACATTCTCTCCCAAGAGAGGTTGATAGATCACGTGGAGTTGGCATCATAGACCTTGGTGAAGCAAAACTTTGTCTTAGCGTGTCAGATTAATCTGCTTGCTTTGTTTGGGTCAAAAGTGAAAAGGTGTCAAAAACCTTGGATCTGTAGCCAAGTCCCCTTGTGGTATACTATTGTGAGTCATCTTTAGAGAGGGTTAACCGTAGCGGACAATCCCTTCACAGGGCAAACTGCGTTGACGGAACCTCAAACGGTCATAGCCATTTTCACCGTGGTAGTGACAGCCGCTATATAAATGTCCTTGTGGAAGAAATATCCACAGGTATGGTTCATTGTTGGGTTGTCAGATCTCCCTAGCAGCTCCTGAAGATTAAGTTCTCGGACTGTGTCAAAACCCTAGTGCATCGGGATTGGAGTTCACCCCTTTGGATCATAAAAGTTGTAGAGTCAAACCATTACTAAAAACCCTAGCAAGGCCAAATTTTTATTTTCTATGGTATATGTGCATTATTGCAAAACATTTTGGAACATACACAATTAGCACTTCTGAGGATTAGAACGAATAAGTCATTTGATTGTTCATGCGCAAGGTTGTTTTTGCCCTTGTTCATTATTTTCAGACATGCTTGAAATCACTTGCTTGCTATTTTGCGTGCTTGTTTATCTATCTGGTTACTGAAAAAGAACAAATCTGTTACAATCCTAAAATTTGGACATTGAAATTTGCAAATAATCCGAATCTGAAAACTCAAAATTTTGCAAAAATTGACATAAAATCCTTTTTGGAGTCAAAAGTCATCTCAGGAAGTCAGAAAGTCATACGAGTTTCCATCAAGTGTCATTTCATTACAACCCATCTGTCATATGATTGAGTACCCAGTGTTGTACGAGTTTCCATGCCAGCAAATTCTCAAAGTCAAAATCTTGCAACTGTCGTATGAGATTTTCAACTGTCATTTCATTGCATACCCACTATTGTACGAGCTTTGCAACTATCGTACGAGCTTTTCAACTATTGTTTCATAGCCTACCCACTGTCGTACGAGTTTGCAGAGTGTCGTTTGGAATTTTTTTGAAAGTTGTCAGAATTGCCAGATATTTAGCTTTTTCAGCCTATTTTCAGAATCTATCGAACAAATCACTGTGTCAAGAACAAAGCAATAGCTATTGAGAATCAGTACACATGTCTCAAAGAATCAGTACATAAGAGGAAGAAGCTCTAATCACCGCTATGATGAAGCAGCTGCAAGCTATGCAAGTTGAACTTAACAATCTTAAGAAAGAAAAGGAACCTAAAGAGTTCTCCATGGAAACTCTATGCTCTTTTCCATTTGATAAAGACTTGTACATGTCACCATGCCCTCAGACAAAATGTGAGCAATGTGATAACCCTTATGATACCTCTTCCACGGAGAGTGACACATCCAGCTTTGGAGACTATGATGACTATGACGACAGATAATGTAATGATACCTACGACACCTCTGTTCCTAAGAGTCCTCCTCATCGTGTGTTCCTACTTACTACAAATGGGCCATCACATTGGATAGATCATGATGGTGATCCATATGATTCTGATTTTGAAAGAGACTTTGATGGCTTTTGTGGACAATACCTTGATTATGATCCATCTACTACTGCTGAGGACTATAAAATACATCGTGCTAGCTTGAAACGTCAATACTATAAGGATCTCTCCTCTAAGAACTCTCAGGCTAAAAATAAAGATTACACTCTCAAGCAAGATCATGTTAATGTTGGACCTTTATCTTGTGATGGTTCCCTTCCATCCCCTACTTCCTCCAATACTCGTACATTTCCTAAAGCTTCTGAGTCTTTCAAATCTTTCATAGAACCTTCATCCGATACAAGCCCTGATACTTTTCATGCGGTTCCCTATAGTTATCCTCCAGGGCTACCTCTTAAAGAAAATCAAGCTAACCTTCACTTGGTTGCAAATACTTTCAATAATGATAAACCTAAAGAGCCTAAGCCTTCATATGCTATAATCCCTACTTCAGCTAGTCCTCCACCATCTCTTCCAAAGTCATCCATACAATCCCAACATGCTTCCTTGTCCTTAGAAGTGGCTCCATGTCAAGAGGACTCTAAAAATGATAAAGAAAAGAACATAAAAAAAGATCAAGATCAAGAACCCTCCATGTCGTCCACTCCTTTTCACGATGTCTCCTATCCGCTTCATGGTTCTTTTGATCCTACAGACCCTTTTTCATGCATTCCACCATGTCTTAAGTCTTCTCCTAAGCAAGATCAAGCTACTACTTACACTGTTGAGCTTATTGACAATCAAAATAACCTTACTACGCTTGCACTTTCCAAAGATGATACTTCTATTAAGATTATTGAAAATGGTGTTGTTACTTCTAATGTTAAGCCTATTGAAAATCAAGAAAAAAATTATGCACTTAGGCTATCCAAAGATCCTTGTCAAGATCAAAGTCTTCCATCTTTTTATTCTACCATTCCATGTTCACTTGCGCTTTCTACTCTTCCTAAGTCTTCGCAAGCTTTGAACGATCCTATCAAAGAAAATGTTCTTATTCAAGATGTCCACGATTCTATTGAAAATTTTAATGCTCACTCTAAAGATGCTGATATCTTTGGTTGTCATATAGATGCTGATGAACTTATTGATTATCCTTTTGTGTCTTCCACTTCCATCCTCGGACCTCTTCCACCACTACTAAGGACTTCATGTCTTCCTTCCATATTGGGTCCTTATGTCCCTTCACTTTCCCCTCCTAACTCTCCTAATTTTCCATCCATCTTGGGTCCTTACATACCTCCATCTCCCATCTTTCCTCAAGATCAACATAGATGCATACCCTTGAATCCTTTTCATCCACCCACCCATCTAAACCAGTCATATCCTCCTTCTTCTTCCACAAGTCCCAAGTCCTTTGGAAGTAACTTGAATGTTCAATACAAGAAAAAGAAGCAATACAAGAATCCATCAAAAAAAGAAGATCACCATGTCTCCTCTAATAGACATGGAAGCATAAAGTCCAAAGAGATATCTAAGAAAAAAACTACAAGACAAGTATGGGTTCCAAAATCCATCATTAAAGATATTCTCTCTAGATCATCAAAAGGAAATAAAAAGCCTACGACTATATGGATTCCAAAATCTCTCTTGAAAGAGTCTGGTGTTGAGCAAAAAGTGAACTTGACATTCAAGCTTCCAAAGACTTCCACTTCATCTCCCTCCAAAAATATTCTTTCATTCCACGCACCTAAACCTCAACCTCTGCTATCTATTCGCCATATCCTTCATTCACATTTCTTCCACCCTCTCGCCACCCTTCAAGGTGTGTGTTTACGTTGAGCTTGCCTTCCTTTCCACCTACCCTTTCACAATCCTTCCATTCATTATCCTTCTACCTTCTATCATTTTTTCTCATTTGCCTATTCCTCCTATCTTCCAACCTCACTCGCTTTACATAAAACCTTATCTTCCATTTTTCTCTTCCATCTCCCTTTCCCTATCAGCATCTTTGAGCATATCATTTTGAATCCTTGGCATATCATGGTTTATCCTTTCAAGGAGCATTATCTAAAAGCTTACCTTCTTCTAAAAAAGAAATTTAAAAAAAAAAATGAAAAAAAAAATAAAAAATGAAAAAAAAAATAAAATTGAAAATGTGCCTTGGTGGAAACCTGGAAACAGGCGCCTTGGTAGCAAAAGTAAAGAGAAATAAATTCATCCTATGGTGAAAACCACTCCCTTGTGGCGCCTTGGATAAGTACCTTGATGAAAACCTGGCAATCAAGCATCATGCTTAGTTCTTCTACATATTTCATCCATTCTATTTTCTCTCTTTGATCTTGACAATGTTGATCTATACACGAACATTTGGCTATCTTGTGAGCTATCTTACGACAATCTTGCTTTCATTCCCTTCCTACTTAGCCTTCATGTCTATTTTCCTCCATTCATTCTAGCCTTTCGCCATCCTTTTCCCCTTTGGTCTTGAAATAATCAAAAGAAAAAAAGTAAAACACGGTGCTATGAAGCCTCTTGACATGTCTACTCCTTTGGACTGCATCCTTTCCTACTCTTGCATTATGATTTTGTGATTTATCCTATGCTGACCTTTTATTGCTTGTCCAAATGTACTTTACATGCCAATTTTTTTTCCCTAGCGTGGGTATTCTTGAGGAGTTTTTCCTTGAGGATTTCTTCCCTTCATTCTCCTTCATTCTCTTGTCTTCCATCTCTTCCACTAGCTTGCTAATCCCTCTTGTTTTCCACCTTGCTAGACATTGGGACTGCACGATATGATCTTACTTGGGAGTTTGCAATGGAAAAAGATGCTATCAAGTATACCAAGTATCAGAACCACTATCAGAACTAATATCAGAACCAGTATCAGAATGAGTATCAGAACAAGTATCAAAACCAGTATCAGAACAAGTATCAGAAGCAGTATCAGAACTAGTATCAGAACAAGTATCAAAACACCTACTGGGGCTACACCTTTCGCTTTAGTTTATGGGTCTGAGGTGGTACTACCTATTGAGGTTGAAATCCCATCACTAAGAATCAGAATGCATGGTCTAGTAACTGATGATGACTACAGAGTGTCTAGGTTGCAAGAACTTGAACTACTAGATGAGCGCAGACAAGCAGTGTATGATCATCAGAGTATATCAAAAGAGAATGTCTAGAGGCTACAACAAGAAAGTTAGACAGAGAGAATTTTAGGTTGACGATCTAGTCTTGAGAGAAAATCCTAAAGATCAATCCCATCGAGAACGCAAGGGGAAGTTTGAACCCAACTGGCTGGGTCCCTTTGTAATCATTGCTACTTTTAGCTCTGGTGCCTGTCAACTCTCAACGACTGAAGGAGAACAGCTCTGAGAACCAATCAATGTTCTCCATCTGAAGAAATTCTATGCCTAAGGCATTCAGTCTATGGTTAAATATCTTGAAAAAATTATAAAAATCAGAAAATTCTAGAAAAAATGAACATCTTGGTGAAAACCTAGCAATAGGCGCCTTGATGATTCACAAAAAAATAAAAAAATATCAAAAGTACAAAAAAATTGGAAAAATGAAGAAAAAAAAAATGAAAAAAGAGAAAAAGTGCCTTGGTGAAAACCTGGAAACAGGCACCTTGGTAGCAAAAATAGAATCTCTACCAAGATGGTGAAAACCCGGCAAACAGGCGCCACTTGTTCCAAATGCTCCATCTATCAGCACAATCTTGGTCTTTCCCAGCTTTCAGTCTTGCTTTAGTTTGTACATATCTCCCGGTTTGTTTCAACATTTCTAGTTTTCAATAAGTTAGTTTGTACACCAATCGGCTCAAGCGTCTGTATCTTATCAATGTTTAACACTTGGGGGCAATCAATGTTATATCCTATGGTCTCCCATGTATCTTAGACGGATCATATCTAGTCAAAGTCCTTTGAAGCTTCATGTGAGTCAGTCAGTCAGTCTTGTCTCCAGAAAGGATTTTGCATCTACAACAATGCAATCAAACAATCAAACACAAATTGAAAACAATCTATGCTTTTTACATGCTTTTATCTCCTTGTATGCTTACTGATCCGCATTGATATTTTTGCATATTGTGTCCCTTCAAGCTCTTCGATGATGTCCTTTACAGGATTTAGAGAGTGATGACTAGGGGCATAATATTTTCTTTGTCTTCTGCTTGTATGTGAAAATCTAACAACTTTAGAAATTCTGGATTGAAATGGTGTCCGACTGTAAGAGCCTCTTTCTCGAATTGGATAGCCATGCGTACCTCGACCATTGATACCCAGAAAATTCAAAGCAGTTTGATCTAACTATTGTCTTTTTGAGTAAGTTCTTTCTCCTACTGTGGAACACAATCTTGCCTAAGGATGTGAACGATAAAGGGTCACTACGGGTAATTCACATTGGATTTAGAATGATGTCTTTTTGATGTGTTTGCCATGCAAGGCGTATTCAGGTCATCACAACGTTCATGTTTTGATGCTTATACAAATTGCTATATCAAAATGGACATGATATTCAGGTCATCCTGGCGTTTATGCCTTGGTACTTATATCTAATCCAACATTCCAAAAATAAAATCAATATTCATATGTCCATGGTTGTTTGACCAGTGGGGGTTGTATTGATTCTTGCGCATACAAATCAATATTCATATGTCTATGGTTTTTTTTTTAGCTAGTGGGCATTGTATTGATTTATCTGGTTACCTAAAAGTTCAATGATGATAACAAATCGACATATGATCAGTGAGTAGGTCCTAGGTCTTAGGTTGTATTTCATTTTGCATGTCTCTTTGCATTTTGCATGTTGCATGATCTCATAATGGCTAAACGAACTTCAATGCTTAAACAATTCTCCACTCACATCTTCAAATCTAACAAGAGCTGAATTTTACATGAAGGTCCATCCAACGAAATAGCAAGTAGAATCCTTTTTCAAGATTAAAATTGAAATCTGTGATCATTCATATTATTAACTGCTTGCATAATCAACCTTCCATCATCACAGAAATCTAAAATTCAACTTAACTGATTATCTTCCATCAAACTATAAAAAATTTCAACTTGGTCAACCATGGTCAACTCATGGTCAAACCTCATCAAACATGGTCTCTAGGACCTCTAAATGATGCACAATGCATTCCCGGACGTGTTTAACCACTTCTCAAATCAATTAACATGCTTCTAAACTCTCAACGCTGACTTTTCTTGTCAGATTTCAATTTTAATCCCGAAGGGGGCATGGTATTGCACATCAATTCAAAGTCTGTAAATCAAAATTCTATCAATATCTTTCATCAGTAAACAAGATAACAATCACATCTAGTTACTGATTCATCAAAAAAAAAATCCTCATCGCTCAGGGCAAATCTATCATCACTTGGGGCATATCAGATTCGTCGATCCATATCAATCTGGTATTCTTCTAATATTGTAAACTATATCAGTTTTTGCAACCATCAGATCATAGTGTTCTTTCCTTGGTTCTTCGGCAACTGAAGGGTTTGGATGTGATACCTGCTAGTTCTGCTAAGACAATCGAGTCTAGAACGGGTCACTCACTTCTTTGCAATCCTAAGGTTTGGAATCAGACATTTTGACACTTTTTCGCAATCATAGGTTCATTTGCTGCTATAGTGAACATTATCTTTGGTCATTCAGGACCTATTATCTCCATATCAAATCAATATCAATCAGCTTCTGTCTCATATCAATTATCAATTTTGAATCAGTTTCATATCTTTATCAAACACAAACTTTCTTTGAACCACTGCGCTTCACACAGTAATTCAAAGAGGGGCAAAATGTAATACCCCAAAAATAGGCTATAAGTTCATTAATCTCCCACATCAACAATTCGAACGAAATCGACATCAAAGTCCTAATCTAAGACACATCTAAACATCATCGAATCATAATTGATTATCTTAAATTCTGCATCAGGAAATATTCCTAGTAATATTCCTAATCATCATAATTATCTTTAATTTTATAATTATTGGGCAATAAATCACATTTATCCTAAAGTTTGATTAATTGAATATTTTCATAGTTAATTAATTAGATTTAATATTTGCCACTTAATTGTGTAATTAAATTTAATTCTATCTATTATTAATTATATTATTTAATTTTGACAATAAATCTAATATCATATGAATAATTGATTAAATTCTTATTTAATTAATTAAAGCAAGTTGTCATTATTTAATAATATAGTTTTTAATAAAAGTTTGATTAAATAATTGATTAACCCATAAATCAATTGTTTTATTTTTAAAAGCAGTTAAGTTGGAAATAAATCACTTTATTATTAAATTAATTCATAATTAAAACATGCACAATCAAGAAAAGCAGACAACTATCAATTATCAATTAAAGCTAAACTCTATTTTGAGTTAAAACTTAGCTTTTGCATGTTTTTGTGAGTTAATTATCCTTTATTTAAAAATAACTCAAAAATCAATCTGAGTTATTTGAGTGATTTATGACTTTTTTTCATTCACCTCCAAAGCCCTGGATTTCTATAAAAACAAGGCTCAGCTCTTCATAATTCATCTCTCAAATTTGCATCCAAGCATGTCATATTTTTGCACAATCACGCTGGAGAATTGGAATTGGGAGAATCAAAGCTTATTGCGAATCAAGGCTATTGTGAGATCAATTTGTTTTTTTTTTACATTCATTTAGATTCTTTTTCATATCATTGTTAGATCATTTTAGCATATCAATTTCCATATTAGCATAGATTCATATCAGTTTTTATCATATCATTGCATAGAAAATCTAAAAAATATAGATTAATTGCATTCATATTTCATATCTAGATCAATTGCATTCAAATCCTTCATTTAGGTGTCGTCTAGGTCACTGATCTCGATAACAATCTGAGAACATTAATCTCGCACCTACTAGAAGGCAGTAAATCGCTTGGTTAAATTAGATTTCAATTTTGCATGAATTGATTATAGCTAACCTCTAATGTTTTACTGAAGTGTTGTGTCTATAAATCAGGTACAATTTTCACACACACAATATCCATGATCTTTGATTTGGTAAGTGTAAATCTATTTCATTAGTGAAGACATCCTATATTCTATCAACATTCATTCAAGCAAGTATACATCTTTGTGGATATAGTAGATTCGTATCCATCCATGAGGGTTTGACAAGCAAGGTGAGCATTTACATTTATCTTGTTTTACATGCTTTACTTATTTCATTTCAAGGTTAATTTCTATACAGGGACTCGACCAAGGCAAGCCCCTTTCCCCCAACAATTTCTCATTTCTTATGTGTAGGTGTAGATTCATGGAGTTTCAGATTTAGATTTACAAATCTAAGGATACAATATTAGTTGTAGTTCCAAGACCTTCAATTCTTACCCTCTTAGGTATAGATCAAACTTGTTTCAACCTATACCTAGAAAGTCAACCTATATCCAAAGAATTGACCTATTCTTGTAATTCTAATATTTTTACAGTTTGCAGATTTAGTCCTTTGAGCTCCGAATCTAGAACAATTTCCAAATTTGACACAGTCTGACAAGGTTTTGCATATCTCAATTTGTTTCCTCTATTAACCCTCAAGGTGAGTATATCTTCATCATTGTTACTTTATAGTGCTTACTTTGATATAATAGATTTTATATCTTGTTTTCTATCATTGCATGAGTGTTTACTTTACTTGCATATACATTACACTTTCTTATACTACATTCATATCTTTACATTCTTACATAGATGGAGAGGACCCTAGAATCACACCATCCTTTTAGACTAGATCATGCATTATGATCCCTTCATCTACTTGGGTTGTACTAATCAGATTTAGTCCAAAGGGGTCACATTTTAGGCCCCCTTCCAATGTATGTGTGTAACTTGGTGGTATACCATTGATCACCATTTGTTAAATTATATGAAGATATATTTATTGATATCTAGAAACTCCTCTTTGGGACTAGATGTGTTTGAGTTGACTAACATGTATAGGGAAGGGAATGAGATTTTTGATGGTATGCTTGTGATTGCCTCAAAAAGTGCAAAGAATCCTCTTAGAGAAGAGGAATATAAATAATAGACAAGATGATGAACAAAATGTATGATTAGATTGCTTGGATCATTTCAACACTCAATCTAGTGGGTATGATAAGATGGAACAATGTGTTGAGTAAAAAAATGTATTAATTTTGTTGGTGGGAACCTAGATGCTTTAAGGGTTATGATGATAGGGTTTGAAGATGTGTCACCACATCAACTCTTTTGGGTCTCATGGACCACTTTGTAAATGTGGTTGCATATATGGACTAGTTTTTATGAATATGTTGAGTCGTCGATGGGCCCTTAGCTTTGATATGATGGTGTGGTGGACATATATGATGACATGGTTATTGCTTTCTTGGCTCACCAGTGTGGTTCCCACTTGGGGTCACATCTAGAAGATGGTGTGTCATCATTACATTTACCATTATACTGGCCACTTTAATGGGATTAAAAAATCTAATAACTATAATATTTTCTTAATGTTTAATTATTTTGTTGTGATAGTGTTCGCAAGGTTTTCCTTGCCAAATCCTCTTTGTGTATAGTGGGTTGGAGATGATAATTTTATTAATAAATGTAGATGGTTCCTACTAATAATGATTATTGCTATGACACACATCCCATTTCTTTAAAAAAACTTTATGTATTTTGTTGTTGTTTCTTTCTACTTGATGGATATTGCGACAATGAGAAATAAAAAGTTTGGTGCCTATTGGTAGAGTTGAAAATATGGCGGAGATAAATGAGGATTGGACCAAGCACCATGTGTAGAGTTTAAAGATAATGATACTTTGTGGAATATTTTCTCAGAGAGTGTGACCTCACAACTCATTAAATACATCAATGGTTTTGATGAAAACCTCACCATTTAGTTTATGATGTCTTTGGAGGAAAAAAGAGTGGTGGGTGATATTTCCTTGACATTGATGAGGACATCATCATTAAAATTTCTTGTCTTCCTCATCAGGGTAGGAAATGGAAAAAGTAAATTAGGATTGTGGAAAACAATAGTTTGGCCCTATTCTTTAGAGAGAGTAAAAAACCTCTTAAGCTACAAGAGGGCTTTGACTATATAGAGATATTGAGCTCATGGGACCGAAAATGCATAATGATCATGAAATATTTGACCCTAGAAGATCATTTTAACATGTAATGTTACTATAGCCTACTCATACTCAATCACCTTTCTCACAATAATTGGATTTGTTTCTCATTATTTTGGTTTTTAAATTCCTTAGAGAATTCTATTCAAGATGCTTTGAAATTGTAACATAAAAGAAAGGGGTTAAATGTTGTGATGTAAACTCACCAAGTATTTTATGCACGTTAGGGAAAGAGAAAGAGGGATACACAAATATAACCTTCAAGAGATCCCAAATTAGATTAGCACAACCCAAGTGGATGTACAGATGCTAATGCAAAACTCAAGTCCTTTCAAAGGTCTATATCTAGAGGATCTCTTTCTTATTAAGTTGTACTTTCCCTTTATTGTAATTGATTGATTGATTAATGCCTAAAGATAGTTGTTTGATTAAATGCAATGAAAATAAAGTAGAAGCACATATAATAATCAAGCATATGAAAAGTCCTAGATCTAATATCTCAAAGTAAGTACTTAAAAAGGAAATTGGATTCACCTTGAGGGATATTAGAGGTCACAAATTTATATTTGAAAATGAGCTAGCATATTGTAAGAGAAATTGAAACTACGTTGGACCTGGAACCTTCAAGCTAAAATTTTTTGACTGTGAAAATATGGAATGTAATACCCCTCCCAATTTTTACTTTTTGGTTTAATTGGTCAGACTCTTTTAGGCCACTTTTCATGTGTGTATTAGATCGTCAGATAGATTTTATGTTATTTATGTTTATGGTTTTACTGACTCCATACTTGCATGTGTATGGTTGGCATGTATGTTTTATATTTCTATTTGATGTGCCTGATGTGGTTGAGGGACAAAGTCGTAGTTGCTTGTGAGATCCACATGATCGACCGATCCTCACCATTGTCTGTTATATATTTATATATGTAGTAAATGATCATCTTCTATGCAGAATTTTAGGTACTAGACATTGACAACCCTAAATTTTTCAGGATAAGCATGCCCTATCACACTATCTCAAATGGTAAGAGAGGAGAGATAACATACATGTCCAATCTGTAATGCCCCGCCAGGGAACCCAGGAGAATTTAACCTAATACAAGTCACTATGTTTATAGAATAGTTTTTTCCTTAAGTGTTTACAAACAATGATGATAACAATGCGGAAGCAATACAAACATGAGACATAAAAAGTACTATACACAACTCAATTACAGTTAACAATCCTCAAGGGTCCCATGACATAGAATTACGTATAACAAAATAAACATTTAGATTAAGAATGATTATAGTTAAATCATATGAATAACAAGTACATCCAATACCATAAGGTAGACACAATAATACAACATCCTCTACACAAGTCATAGGGTATGTCACAATAATCGAATACAAAATAATATACAATATATGCAACTTTGAAGCACTGATATAACATATAAACATGACCATCAAAAGATAGGAATGAACAAGCCTCCAATGAAGAATAAGAAGGTAATAGGTACACGCATCCTCCAACACCGCTACAGGAATGTCAAAATCTCAAATGGTAAAAGATAACACTACCACCCGACCTCATAGAACCAAAGGTCTACTCCCACTGTGTTGAAGAGATAACAACAAACCCCACTCAGATAACAAAATCAAGAAAAAATAACTAAGCAAAGATCTTTAAGGCTTTCTAACTTAAAGGTACCACCAATGAAAGATAAACAAACATCTATTAACCAATACGTACCAAACAATACAACATAAACCACCAGGTAATAATGAGACAACAATGACACACCACCAAAGGAAAATGCAGAAACTATGGAGGAGACTTAGGCTACATGCTATGGGAGTGTCATCACATGGCCAACTACTTGAGTTATCCTGGACCGGTCTCTCTAGACCTCGGACCCTCAAGCGTTTATTAGGATGAGCTACCCTAAACTGGCCACTTTGGACCCCATACCCTCAACATGACCCATGCGGAACCATAATACCCTCTCATGAAGACAAGGAATTCTAATCATACCTACTCTCTAGGTATCATCTCATTCCCATCCTTAGCTTATACAAGAAGTCAAGGCATGGGCAAGGCATCAATGATCAATATTGTATTTAATGTTATCTTCAACTTTTATTATTAGGTTGTCACTTATTAAACAACTTACGATAGGTTACCCTGGTACTGGCCTCTTTGGGCCCAAAAACTTTATTGTAAGCCACTCCCCTAAAATGCACCCATTTAACCTCCCCTAGGCTCATGACCAATCAATAACCACATAGGTTCTAGAAAAGTGTAATGATCAAATCTCAGTCCATAAAAGACGTCAGGGACACACATGCTGGCCCTACACCAACCATCATAAAAAGTACATTTAAAAATATATGTGCAACCATAACCATGCATTCTCTAAAATAGCTCCCCAATAAAACATAAACAAAACTCCAAAGTAATAAAAAAATCACTTCCCCAGGCCTCTGGTATAACGATTCTCCCCACAAAAATTATTTCCATAAAAATAAATAAAACATTTACATGCACAACCCAAACAATAAACTCAAAACAACATGGGTCCTTTAATTTGCAATCAATCGAATAAAGTGCATTGGGGGAGGGGGGAGGGTTGCAACCCCACCCCAACGGCTACCCCACGACAGCCAAGCTGCCGCCAATAGCTTTGACTATCGTGAACAACCGTAGCTGCCAAACAGTCAAGTTGTCGTTGGTAACCTTGACTGTTGTGAGTAGTCGTAGTTGCCACAACAACCACTATTGCTGCCAGCAACCCCCTTGAGTTGTCAGGGGGTTGGGGGTGAGACCCCCACCCCCCACATAAAAATATATATTTTTAAAAATATTTTTTCAAATAATTTTGTTTTTAAATAAATAAAATTTCACCAGAAATTATTCTGGACAATACAATGCATGACAAAATATCATTTAAAAAAAATGATAGACTAAACATCAAACTTTTACACATAATATACAAAACATAGATACATACATCTTTTTTAATAAAATTGATTTTCCCAGATGGAACTAGGGTTTTGACAAAAAAACCTAATAACTATGGGACTTGATTTTACATGCACTTCCTAGTTTAATCTTCTACAACATATCAAAGACAAGATAATAATTTCCTACGATTTATTCTAGGGTTTTCAAACCACCCAAAACAAAATACCAGATCAAACTAACATCAAATTAATACAAGTTTTCACAACAACAATCCAAGATTAAAACAAGACCCAATTTCAATCAATCACGTAACCATCCCAAACACAAAGTATACAATCTTTTCAAAGAAGAATTTGCAAGGAAAAAAATGAGGGTTTCAAACCCTACCTTAACCAATGCCTGAAAATATGAAGTCAAGAAGATCCCAAGCCAACCTTCAAAAGCTAAAACTTCAAACAATCACAAAACAATGCTCACCAAAACAAGTTTTCCCAAAAGTCTTCCAATTCTTCCAAAGCTCCTCCAAACCTAATAGACGTAATGAAAATAATGCCCAAAATCCCTACATAAAAGAAACCTATCCCTCATAGGGTTTCCAAAACATGCAAACTCAAAGCAGAACTCAACTCTCTCTCTCTCTCTCTCTCTCTCTAGTTGCATGATAAAATAATTCAATAAATAATGCACTTTTAAAATAAAACTTGAACTCAACTTTTAACTTTAATTATAATTTCAATTTCACTTAAACCAAAAGTGCAACTTAAATTGCATATAATTATTTAATTAAACAATAAATACTTTAGCACAAGTCAACTATGCAAACTGAAAAATCAAATATTAAATAAATCAATTATGCCCTTTAATTTATAGTAGGATTTAATAATTAATTAAACCCTTTAATTCTAAATTTAAATATTTTAATTTAATTATTTAATTAACAAAGGTATTTAATTACCTTTAATAATTAAATATGCTCTATAACTAAAATTACCACATTCATAAAATATAAATATTCAAATCTCAAAATACTCCTTAACTTAATTAATTAAATCAAATAATTCTCACAAGAAAAACCATTCGACTCCCAAAATCCAAAAAATGACTAACTCTATATCAAACAAACACCAAGGGAGGGCTCACGAATTCATGTCACTTGACAAATTTAGATGGGTAGAAAAAGATGCTTGCCCAATATTTAGGACAATCAATGGCTAGGGTTAGGATTTGAATGTGTATGTTATATCCCCTCTCTTACCATTGAGATTTTGCGATAGGGCATGCTCATCTTGACAATTCAGGGAAGTCGATGCCCGGTACCTACAAACCTACATAAAAGACAAGCATGCACATACATGTATAAATATAAACAAGCGTTGGCGAGGATCGACTGATCGTGTGGATCTCGCAAGCAAGTAACTACGCCTCCGCCCGTCAACCACATCAAGCACATCAAACATGAATGTAAAACATACACATCAACCATACACATGCAAGTATAGGGTCAATAAAACCATAAACATTCATGATATCCTAACATATGAATCACCAAAATGAAATAACCATCTCATATAAATAACATCATCATTTGCATTTAATCAACATGAAAATAATTCAAAAGCATCTAATTTATGATTATTCAATAAAAATGCCATACATTCATAAACCTCAAAATCCCTAAAATAAAGAACACACACATGAAAATGGTCTAAAAGAGTTTAGTGATAAAACTAAAAAGCAGACTATGAGAGGGGCATTACACAATCCCAACCCAAGATATTTATTGTCCTGAATTAAAGGACAAGTTTCTGATTGAGTTTCCTATCTGAATTCGTCAAGGTGACATGAATTCGTGAACTCTTTCCCTCAATATGAATTTGGTATTTTTGGTTTAGTCAGTTATTTTTCATGTTGTCTTATTGAATAGTTTAATGTGATTTTATGTTATTATGGTTAAGTGATTTATGAGTTTGATTATGTGAATAAATAATTAAATCTAATTAAATATAGAAATATTAATATGAGGGTATTTAATTAATGAAAAGATTAATTAAATACATTATTTAATTAAATAGACTTAATTTAAAAAGTCTAATTGTGGAAATAAAAGATTAAATTAATTATTAAATTTAAAATTGAAATTAAAAGTATAATTAATGAATTGATATTTAATTATCAATTTCATAATTATTAATACATTGAGAAAATAATAAAGTTAATAAATAATTAAATTACAATTTAAGTTGCACATTTAATTTAATAAAATTGAACTAAGAATTTAAGTTTAAAGTTAAGAGTTGATAATTGAAAAGTGCATATTTTATTGTTATAATCGTAATTAATCATGCAACAAAATTTGATAAAAACAAGGTCAGGGAGTTGAGTTCTAATTTATGATTGGGAGTTGCATGTTGAGTTCTAATTTATGATTTGGAGTTGCATGTTGAGTTTTGTCTAGAGGGATTTTCATTATTAAGAATTCTTTTAGCCATTATTCATAACAAGTTTGGAGGAGACCAGAATTTAGAGAGAAATTGTTTGGATTGTTTAAAGGATTATTTTCAAAATTTAGGAGTAATTCAGAATCTTTGATTCTTCAATTCGGCCATTTGTTGTTTCAGATCTTCTTGTGAATTTTTAGGTAGGGTTTTGAATCTTATTACAATTTCTTTTTGAAAGATTGTCTTCTTTGTGTTTGCAATTGCATGTTGAAATTTAAACGTTTAATAGAATTATTGTTTGAGATTTTGGTTTGATAAAATTTATGGATTTGAGTGTTTGTAGAATTTCTAATTTTTTATTTACTTGATTTCCCATTATTTTAGTTTAATTTGGTTATTAAAATCTTGTGTGAAGAATTCTTGAGAAACCCAGATCTAGAATGTTTTATAATCTAAAATTTTAAAAATTATGCTTAATGAAACCCTAGGTTGTTCTTAGCAAAATTCTACACATTTTGGTTTTAGAAATTCATATTTTGATTATTAGTTAATTTAGATTTAAGAAAATTTCTATTATAAATGTTCTGTGTAAACCCTAGGAATTTTGGTTGAAAAATAATAAGAAAATTTGTAGATTGATTTAGTTAGGGTTGATTAGAAATTTTTATAAAAACCTTGAAATTAAAATCTGATGGAAAAAAGAAAATTATTATTATTATTTATTAATTTTGAATTTAATTTTTTTAAAAAAATTAAAATTATTATTATTTATTAATTTTTAGATTTAAAAATTAAAATAAATAATTTAGAATTATTATTATTTATTAATTTTCAGATTTAAAAATTTAATTAAAAAATTATTATTATTTATTAATTTTGAGATTTAAAAATTAAAAAAATTAAGATTATTATTATTTATTAATTTTTAGATATTAATAAATAAATAAAATTATTATTATTTATTAATTTTTTGGATTTAGAAATTAAAAATAAAATAAAATAAGTTATTATTATTGTTATTTATTTATTTAAAATAATAATAATAATTAATAAATAAATATTAATTAATTTTTTTTACATGCGAGTTTTAATATTAATATTAATATTTAGAAAATTAATAATATTATTTTATTATTAAATACATGGTATTTTGATATGCATGGAATTTTTAGTTAAATACTTATTTAAAAAGTATATATGTATGAAATTTTACTTTAAATAGATAGTTATGTATGAGATATTTATGTGAACGCTTTTGTAGTCAAATGGACTTTAGTTAACAATACGATTGCTTTAGTCAACTAAAATTTATAAATTGATTTGGGGTACTTTTGCATGTTTTGAGACTTTGATTGATTGTAATTGGGGAACTATGTTGGCTTTTAGAAATTGTATACCAGAAGCTCTGGGGTATTTTTGGAATGCGTGAGTTACTTTTTGCAATCGTTATTTTAACCTTAATTTTGAATTAATCTTTTATATGATATGTGGTCACATTGTAATTTTATTGAATGTGGTATGAAGGTTGTCCTGTATGGCTGTGTTTGGGTTACACATTTCACATGGGGAAATATGGTCTCGATCTCTATTGCCAACCTTGTTTTATTGAAGCTTATTATTTTAAGGACACTTTGAGAGTGTTATTATGTTATTGTGGTTATGTGAGAACCAATGTGTTCCTTTTGTATTATGGAATTGAATTGAGGATTATTATTATCATTCTATTATTATCAAGTTTGTGAGACTAGGTAGGTTAATTAAGTGTATAGGTGGGAAGCGGCTTGTAGTAGGCACCGGGGCCCGCAAGTGGCTGCCAAGATAACTTATTGCAAGTGATTTAATAAAGTGATAATGCAATAAAATCTACTAGGGTAGAAACATTAATGAGATGTTTGTGTTCGTCACGCATGCCTTGAGCGCTAGTATAGGCTAGGATGGTTTGTGAGATGGTGCTTGTTGTCTACATGAATTTGGATATAGCATTGTTAGTACATTATTTGTATGAGAGGATTATTGATACTGTATAGAGTCATTAGGACGCTAGGGTCTTAAGAGACTACCAAGATAACTCTAGGGTTGGTTCATGTGATGACACTTCCCCGTATGCATCTTAGGTTTCCTACATGTGTTGGTTGCCTTTAGTTGAGTATGTTTTACCTTTGTTATCCTATTACACCTTTTGAGTTAGAGATCTTTTAGGATCCCCTTCTTAGTTTGTATTGTGATTGATTTTGATGTTTGGTATCCGAGTGTGGTCTGTCATTATCTCCTTAGCATGGTGGGAGTGGACCATTTAGGTTCTACAAGGTCGAGTGGTAGTGGCTTTTTACTATTTGAGATTTTGACGTTTGTGTACCAGTGTTGGATGATCCTTGTAGTAGTTGTACCTTCTTGTTCATCATTATTGGAGATGTATACTTATGTTCCTTATATTATGTTCTTATATCATTGTATCAGTTATTTTGGAGATATCATATTGTATTTTATATTGGATTATTGTTCCATACCCCGTGACATGTGCAAAGAATGTCTTTAGTTATGGATACCTTATAGTATCAGTTGTATCTAGATTTCACATATATGATGATTGTACTTACTTACATTAAGTGGTTTAATTAATATTTACGTAATCTACATCAAGGAACCCTTGAGATTTGTAATCTATGTTTGAGTTGTACTTGTATGTTTGAGTTGTAATTATATTGTATTGCTTTTGCATTGATGTACATTGTTGTTGTGGTAAAATCTTAAGAAAAAAATATTTTCTAATCTTAGTAGCATGTTTAGGTTAATTTCTCCTGGGTTCCTTGGAGGGGCATTACATGGAAGCTCTAGGAACAGGCTGACTTGGAGTTATAGATTGCACTTGGGTAGAGGTTGAGGTTAACCTATACCTACATTGCTAAAAAATCTGAGAGTTGAGGCTCCGACAAAAATTGTAATCCTAGATTCACCAAATTCAATCCCGAGAACCTGAAAACTAACATATCTACTCCTACACACAAGAAAAATGGAATTTTTTTGGGGTGAAGGGGCTTGCCTTGGTCAAGCCCCCATTTAGGAATTAACCTTGAATTGAAATAAAAGTATGTCAAAGCAAGACAAATGTAAATATTCACCTCACTTGTCAAATCTTTTATGTATGGATTTGAATCCACTACCCATAAAGATGTATGAATGCTAGTATGTTGATGTAGAATGTAGGATGTCTTCACAAATGGAATAGATTTACAAGTGCCAAACCATAGACCATGGATATGAATATGCATGAATGGTTGAATGGTTGAATGCTTTTGCAATGTTGATGAATACAAATCTCCTCCCTTGATGGCCAACTCCACTATCTCCTTGAAGAAAGAAGCTAGATCTATGGAAGAAATGCTTGCTTGATTGAATAAAAGGAATGCCTTCAATGAATCCTTGCTTGTTTTTCTTGAACTCCTTGAATGCACCTTGGACTTGATATCTTGCTTACAAATGAAAGTATGAATTTCTTTGGGAATGTGTGGATTACATATAGAACTTGTGGATGATCAAATAAAGTGAGTAGGCCTCCTTTTATACTGATTTCAAGCATCAAAATCAAAAGGGCCGGTTGTACTGGATGAGAAAACATGAAAAATCTTGAAATGGGCCTAAGTTTTTGTGAAACAAATGCCTTAGTGACCTCGACTTGTACCCCAAGTATAGGTCAACCTCCAGTTGTTCCCAAGGAGGCACAATCCATGAAAAATACTCTAGGATCTCGGGGGTGCAAAAGAAACAGACAAAAATGGATAGAAAATGAGGAAAAAGTGGCAAATCAAGAATAAATGCATCCATGTTCTAGGAGATCAGTAAAATGGGGCCCAAAAAGGTCGTAGAGATTCCAAATTAACGTGTGCTAACTTTTAAGACAATATATTTGTCCCCTACTTTAGTGGGAGTATAAGACAAACTCATACGGTAAAAGTAGATCAAATGCATGAGATGATCTCATCAAAGCTAAGGAGACAAGGAAACATCAAGCCCCCAACAGACTTGAGTCCTTATCAAATCTGAAACTATGACAAGAGAGACATCACCAAACATAAAGGAAAAGGGGTGTGATGGCCTGGGCCTAGTAAGAATGCTTGTCATATCGTGAATGACACAAAAAGGCATGTTGCAAAACATGACATTGATAGCCTAATGGGTTTGTGTGCCACGCTAGTCAACCCATCAAGGATTCACCCATAAGGATTGTGTCTCCAAAGGGGAATTTGACAAAAAATGATAGAGGCATAAGGATTTGTGTCTCCTTAGGAGATCGAAAGGTGCAAATGCAGGGATTAGGCATTATAGATTTGTGTTTCCATAAGGTATCCAATGTATAAGATCATAAAACATAGTGCGTGTGTGCAAAATGTGAGCAGAGTGTATGCCCCCACATTAAAGTGATTGCAAATGAATTAATAGGAGAAATGACTTTATCAGAGTGTACATGCATCCGCTAAATATGTTTCCACTGTAAAATGCCTACAAGAAAGGACACATCAAGGGAAATGAGCACATGACAAAAAGAGAGCACAAGAGGGATCTACTAACTCTAGGGTCAGCATTATCGTATGATAATATATGAAATATTATGTCCAAATTAAATCTCATCATTCCTCAAAGGAAGTAGAACTACAACACAATGAAAGAAAGACACGTAAGAGTTACAAAGAAAAGTCTTTTTGGGCTAACATCACAGAGACCAAGAGGAATCAAAGCTACCATTTTGCATCATCCCAAGTAGACTACACAAAGGCACATTTACGAATATAGACACATGTACAAAACAACATCTAACAACATATAGAAGGAGTAAGGTACAAATAGAAGAATGATTACAATATTTTTTATTCCTTTATCACCTTACACCAACAAAGCAACAAGAGTCATTTAAAGAAATCTAAACAAAACATATAACAAGCAACACATCATGGGGGAAGCACATTACAACAAGAAAACACACAAAAGACTACTATGCAAGAGGATCCCATCAAGCACATCGCCTGCCACCCCCCCTGCCCTCCCATCTCGGTCTGTAGTGTTTAGGGAAGGTGGGCAACTTGTAGGAGGATAAACATCAAGCACAATAGAAGGAATAATAGCTAGTTCTAAACAAGGACAATTATGTGAAGATAAGTCACTATGCTCATTACTAGGAGTGATTGATAATTATTGTGAGAACATAGTTGGTAAATCATTGTCAAGATCAACAATTTCATATTCGTCACAATCACTAGAATGCATATCATTGTTAGCATCGATAACATCATCATGAAGAGTATCTTATTCATCAAGATTAATGGTTATAGAATCTAAAATATGAATAGAATCATCATGTTTATCCATTTGAGTTATGTTATTATTCACTTCCTATGTAGGCCCAAGTAGGGTTGGTCAAAGGAAAGTGAAGCAGGAGGTGTATGAGGTGAAGGACTTTGAGAGACACGTGCATGAGCTCTAGCTTGACAGTTTCAATGATGATCACAAGCATGTCAGTTACATTTGGTCTTGCTAGATATTTGAGGTGGAGTGCAATAAATCAATATAGGTTCCCTTTCTTCCTTAGGTGGGAGAATTGGAGGTGGAGAAGTTGACAAGGGAGTGGGTGGTATAGGAAGAAGACCAAAACTAGGATCAATCTTGGGTTTACTAAGTTCATAAATATTCTTGGATTTGAAATCTTGGTATGATCGGAAGAGATAATCAAGATGAGCTTGATGCAATTGAGGTATAGAAGGCCAAAAGAAATCAAGGTCAACACAGACTTGATGCCTATAAGAATGATAAAGAGTATGGTTAATGGTCTTGATCTCACCATCATGAGGGGATTTAAGATATTTATGAATGGGAGAAGCTATGGCTTGCATGGAGGAAAGCCATGAAAAACTGAGCTTGACTTGAAATTGATCGGAGGTAGGAATGACAATGAGGGTAGTATCCACAACCTTACCACAAAGTTCCATAGGAAAATATATAGAACCATGAGGAGGATAAAGGAAACCATTGCAAGTTTGAATGATGTTAGATTTATCAGAGGAATATTTTTGCAAGTGTTTACTAAAATGATGTTCTCTAGTTATCACATTCACCATGCAAGTGGAATCAACAAGAACACCATGAGAAGGAATACCAACAACCCTAGCAGTAATGTAAAGAGGACCATTGGGCACTTTAATTGTCTAAGAATGATAAAAGGTAATGCAAAGGTGAGGGTGAGGTTGAGATTGAGATTGAGGATGAATTTTAGGTTGAGGTAAAGGTTTGGATTGGATATGCTCAACATGGTTGGCTTCTTCAACTTTATCATCATAAATAATGTTTGTAGTAGAAGAAGAAAGTTGCACAATTATATTAGTTGAATGAGATGGAAAAGTATTAGTGTATATTTACAAATTATGGTTAGGAGGTGTAACTAATTTGTTTCCTTAATTAAGATAATCATCAATAGATATACCATTAGAATCAATAAGATCTTGGATAGCATGCTTTAATAATAACACTTTTCACTATCATGACCAGGTTGACGATGGTATTGAAAAAAGGCTTTGGAATCAAAGGATCAAGGAAGTCATTTGTTTGGATCAATTGGTTTGATAGGAGGAAGCTCAATAATATTTGTATTTAGTAACTTCGTCATCACGTTATGTAAAGATTCAGATAAAGGAGTAAAGTTACGAGAAGGTCTAAAAACAAAGGACAAAGGAGCCACACCTTTGGATGCTGCTTCCACTTGATCATCTATTGTGTTGGATGATTTGTTGATCTTGATTTAATTGTTAGGATTATTAAACTTGTTAGGATGAGTTGCAGCGTCACTCTTATCAATGGTAACTGGAGCCATTGGAGTGTTTCTCCCAAACTAACTCACATGTAGTTGATAATGATGAAGCACTATGCATAATTATGAAAAAGAAGAGAATGACACCCATCAGACCAAGGAGACTTGTTGTGGTCCCACAACCACACTCCCCTTTGTGCCTTTTGGCTCTAGGCCCCCCCTTCTACTTTCTGCTTGTCCTTTGTTTTTTCTCTATTGTCCTTTTGTCTTAGGTTTTTTCTATCTTATTTGGGTTTTTGGTCTTGTCATACTTTCGCACTTTCAGACTTCTGAAAGTGCAAAAGTCCAAAAAGGTGAAGGAGCAAACTTTTCGGTCCTCTCGGCCTTGGCATTTTTTTGGACTTGTCGGAGGTCTAGAGTTTCAGAGGTCCGACTTCCGAAAGGGAGTCGGCCTATTGGAGTTTTTGGCCTTTTAGAGGTTTGACACCCCTGAAAAGCTGAAAGGCTGATTGATTGGGGTGCTGATGTCAGCTGCTAGGATTGCCTATATAAGGCATAAGGTGGGTTTTTTTTTATTTCACCTTTTCGATCCCGCCACTTTCATTTTTAGAGTTTCTTGCGTGCCATTTGTTGCTAGCTTGTTGCCCCAGTCTTCTTTTGTCGTCATCGCCATTTTCCTTCTAGTTTTTGAGGTATGTTCCCTCCTCTCCTTTTCTTCATTTTTTTTTCTTCGTGTTTGTTTGCGGTTGTAGGTTAGGGTTTGTGTTTTGTCAGCCTTTTCGGCCCTTCCCTTAGGTCTAGGTCATTTTGGTTAGCCTTTTCAGCCTTGGGGATCGCCAAGGTAGTCGCCATGCATCCCCTTGGTGAGTTTGTGGTGAAACTCGCCATCAGACTCATTTTTGAGTCTGATTGTGAAACCCTAGTTTCAGACCTTCGAGGTCTGAAACTTTTGAATTCGTAGAGAAACCTTGATTTTTTTCCCAAGTCCTCCGTAGCTTTCAGCATTTCAATGTTGGTGCACACCAAAACATCTTGTCCTTTGAAATGCCAAAGCTAAAGGACCCAACCTTTCGCCAGCACCCAATTGTTGTTTCGGCCTTTCGGCCCTTTCACATGCCACGTACCTATCTCCCCTGCCTCACCGAAACACTTTGCAAAATCATACTAGCAAACACAACCGCTAAGGCACTCTTCGATGATTCAGAGTTGTCGGTCTGCGAAGGTTTCGCACCTCTGATTTGCCAAAAATTTGAAAGGAGGGTTTTTTAAAGCGAACTCATAAGCCTCTTTTCGGAGGTCTCATACCCCTGAAGGTCTGAAAGGCCAAAAATATCCTTCATGGCCCCTTTTGAGCTTAATTTTGGTGTTGTACTTTGTTTTTTAAATTTTTTTCCTATCATATCACTGATTCATGGATTTTTCTCTTTGCAGATATGGCCGAGAAGGTAGTAGCGTCACCAGCTATGAAGTATCAATTTAAGGGGTACCATCCACCTTCTAAGGTGACCAACTTGCATGCGGGCATAACATACACAAACATTGGGAACATGAGTTGGAATGACTACTTGACCAAGTTTCCCAACTAGTTGGATGATTAGAAGACTGCACTTCCTTGGTACACTGCTCTTTGGTGAACGCAGTGGCTCACCCAGTATCCATCCTATCGACAGACTTGATTAACACATTAGCCAACCACTATATACACGATGAGGGCATGGTGAAAAATAGTATTGGCAAGATGGTCTTGGATCTAAGGCCAGATAACATCGAAGATGTCTTCCATTTTCCCAAAGGGGTGGATAAGTTCTTCAATTCCATATCAACAAAGGGATGGTATTTTATAATAAAGATGTACAACATTCCCATAACATAGTAAACAACGAGTACCTCATGCAGTCCATGCCCAAAAACAAACTAGATAGGATTGACATGAGAAGGGGATATATGCAAGAAGATATCCAAGCTGCAATCACTATGATCAACAAAGTGTAGGAGTTGGCAAAGTCTTCTCAATTGAAACCATGAATGATCCTACTCATCCAGAAGATAAGGGAAAGACAAGCAAGGTTCGATTGGGCCTCCATTCTAAGTGATAATATTGATGAATAATTGGTTTGAGTAAAGATAGATCCTCATTTCTATAGGACATCATATGTCGTGTATCTGCTAGCCACCATGGTAGTCTATCCAGGATTGGTCAAAGTTGGGGCAATGGGAGAACAAAACACTTGGCCATTCACACTATATCCTCAATTGGTGAGGAAAGATTTCTACACACATAACAACCCAGACTTTAGAATTGTTAATGATGCTTTCATATTTGCCATCATATGCTCCATTGAGGGAGATTATGCCAAGAGGTTGTCTGTTGAAGCAACAACAAAAGTAAAGGCCCTTGGGGCATTCTATATATAGTTCTGGACCTTCACCTACATTCGGGTGGCAGGAAGCACCCTGGCACCAAAGAAGTTACCAAGATACCCTTCTGACAAGGTAGTTCTCCTGGAGATAGTGAGGCAATTATCTGATGCCCATGAACATATCAAGCATAAGAAGAAGCATTGTTGGGACTTTCCCATTTCTATTGGCCCCCACTATGTGCCAGACATGAAGGTCTACAAGTCTCTGACCTAGGAATGGGATGAATTCCCACTAACAACCTACAATTTGGTGAGGCCTCATTTTGACCTTGTTGGTACTTTCATCCATATAATGGGAAGGCACTTTGTCCATGAGCCGCATGTGGAAGATCATTGGGCAAACTGTGTGGATGACTACGAAGTAAGGATCCGTGACTACTGCTGGATGAGTTTGGAGTTGGCCCAGACTGCTCTATCATTAAGAATCCCTCAGAAGGCAATAGATGTCAACTTTGATGACATCCTAGATTCCATATACAACACAGATAACGTGTATACAAGGGCTATACTGAATGCAGAGGTAGACATAGATGAAAATGATGATATTGAGTTCAGAGCCCAATATGTGGTCAAGGTGACCAAAGCATGGATAGCCCATCCGTACTAGATGAAGTCAGTACTGATGAAACAATTACCAGAGCATCCCTCTAAAGAAAAGAGGAAGCAAGGTGAGAAGGTTCTAAAGCCACAATTTAAGAAGGCTGCTCCTCTCAAACCAGAGATGATATATAGACATAAGCGCCCCATTGCATATGGCCCAGCTACTCACTCCAAGAAGGTCAAGACAAAAATGATGGGGAGTATAGCGCCTCCAAATGCGCCTTCTTTGAGTGGTCACGATTCTCCAAGCACGACAAAGAAAACAAAGTTCAAAATCATAGGACCCAAACCAGCTGGAGTCATCAAGGGAAATATCTACAAGAGAAAGAAAGGCTCAACGCCCACACAAATGGATACCCTATTGGAGGAAGATGAGGATGAACTAGATGAAGTACCTCTTAGTAAGAGAACTTAGTCTACGGGATTCGCGAAGAGAAGGAGAGTAATGGACAATGATCTTGAGAATGCTAGAGGGGCTACAAAGGGAGAACTAGTAAATCTGGATGCCCTTGGTGATGATGAGTTTGATATCATGGATTTCATAGGGTTGCATGGCTTCAAGGAGTCTAAGCTACAGGTCCCTACTCAGTTCACAAGCCTTCTTGGTGACATGAGAGAGGATGTCCAACAAAAGCTTCAAGAACAAGTTGATGTTGAGATGGCCAAGGTTCAAAAGGAGACTCTAGAGCTTGATAAAGAATCTTCTATTGGGGTCACCTCTGAGGAAGATACAACTACACAGGTCCCTTTGGTCTCATCCATTCCACCTCCATCTCCACCTCCATTTTCACATCAAATGCCACCTACCACTCCGCTGCCCCAACAACCTTCATCATCCCATGTTCCCTTGCCAACTCCGCCACCTCCACTAGTTCATTCAACCACTCCTCTTGTGTCTCCTACGTCTCCCATGCTTAATATTCCTCCCCAATTTCACATGCCTTCACCTCAGGTCCAAAATGAATCAATGCCTCAGAGCTTGCAAGAACTAAAGAAAGAAGCAGAGGCCACTGGTGAGGAGAAGATGAAAGAAGGGCACACAGGATTTGAGGAGCTAGATGAAAAAGGAGAATCACAGGCTGAAGAAGAGCCACACACTAAGGAGGAAAGACAATAGACTGATACAGAGGAGCAAATGGCTGATGAGTAGCAGACAACTAATGAAGAGGAACAAACATAGGAGGAAGGTGAGTAGAATATAGGAGATGAACAAGAAATGGAAAATGAAGAAGAGAGTCAAGTAGAAATGGAGATAGAGCACCCAACAACTTCTTCCACATTGGCTGCTCCATATGAGCCATTGAATGCTTTCCCCAAGCCCACTTGGTTCACTAAAAAGATACAACCAAGGGTCAGAGTGTACATAGATGATGAGGCTGATATGACTGCGCTAGGGCAAGCCTTCCACCAAACATCATCAATCGCCCGAGCTAGAACATTGTCTTATGTAACACAAGACCAAGTGGATAGGTGGAAGGCACAGGTGGCTATTCCCACAATGGATGTCAGTACAAGTGAGATCACTCTAGATGACTATGTGTTGGAGGAGGTAGACTTAGGGGAGCCAACCAGAGAAGGAAGCAAGACCTTGGCTGCCCTTGGACTGAAGCATGCTCTTAGCTTCATGGATAAGGATGAGGAAAGAATAAAGGGTTTGGTAGAGTAGAACGAATCCATGAAGAGGTTCATTTTGAAGATAGTGGGTCCCATTGACCCTGATAACCCTGAGGCCTCATTACATGCAATTTTGGAGAAGAAAGGGGAAATAAATATAGATGTTCCACATTCTTTTATACAGGCATGTGCTGATTGGAAGCTGGATTTTGAACAATTCACTAGTCCATCTCTTAGGAGGATTCTAAGGCCCCTTCGAAGCATTTTGGCAGGAATAGCTTCCTTGATGGAGATCATGAGTGAGGAAAATGGTGTGGAACAAACGATCCTAAACTGGCAAAAGGTATTAGATGAGTTGACAGTAATAAGGAAGCAACGCTTCCAAGTCTTGGTAAAGATATATGAAGGCTCGGAGTTGGATAGTTTTGAGAAATGGATCCAGGAGATAACAACGGCATTGGCCATATTTGAAAAGGTCCTCAAAAGATTAAATAAGAGAAGAGACAACAACATGCTCTTTGCGGAAGAGTTGCAAAAGTTCTTTGAGGGTCCGAACCTAGATCTGTTCGATGAAGAGGATGAGAAAACTATGTATTCAGTGAATGATATCATCAACCAGTACTTAGAGATATTTTGGGGAGTAAAGACTAAAGAAGACCTCCAACAAATGTTTTATCAGAAGGAGGATATTCAGAAAATGCTATCTCGTGAAGAGGAAATAAAGGCTTTTACAAAAGAGCTGGTTGACTTCCGAGATAGGCAGCAAGAAGTCCTTCAAGGGATTAAGATGCCTGATTTTGATGAAGTGCTAGAGATTGTGGATAGATTCAAGAGAGCACATCCAGAAGTTCCCTCCAGCCAATGAGCATTCAGTCCAAGTCTAGCCAAATTTTGTGTACAAAAAATGCAGTTTTGACACTTAGCCCTTTTTGCAAAGCTTGATTTTCGGCATTTTGGCCCTAGGGATTTTTCGGCCACCGATAAGTCTGAAGTTTGAAATTTTGGAGATGGAGGGCTTAATACTTAGTCAATTTTGGAGCTTGAGTTTTTTTGACCAACTGTCGAGATTTGGGCATTTTTTATCACGTCTGAAAGTTAACTCCAGTTATCTTAGAGATCATTTTCCAGTCAATTGGGCTTCTTTTTTGGGATCGTTTGTGCATGATTTTGGAATCTCTTCCAATTGGGTCCACGTGGAGAAGCCAGAGCCAAAGATCAAGGGCAGAAACATGAAGATTATCAAGTGCATGCATGAGTTCCAGCTCCATTTTGAGTTATTTAATGCATAATTTATTCAAAGCTTTGTAATGCATGAAGTTTAATTTCGTGCTAGGGTAGTTTAGCTAAGTTTTAGCAGTAGTTTCTTTAATGCAATCTCTAGTTTAGATTTACTTTCAAGTTTTAGTTGCAGCCAAACCCTAACTACGAAAATAAGAGCATGGCTCTATAAATTGTAATAAAATGATGTAATAAGGGTCGATTTGATCATTAATACAATATATATAGTTGGTACTTCATTCATGGTGTGATTTATCTGCTATGTATGAAAAATTTATGAATGTGTGAATTGCTCATTCTTTATTTCAAAGACCCAATTAGTTGTTTAATGATTTTAAGTCTATGATCTTTTAGTTTGGTGTGTGCTGGTATCATATTGTTGTGTTGTGACAAATTTCTGAGAAGATTATTCTTTGGTGCTTAAAGATTAACTTGTATCATGTGTGCACACATCTGGGGTGGCTTCGTGATCTAATGAGTTTTGGCTTATCATACGTCTGCATTTGTTCGATTCCGCTGATGATTGCATCCATTTAGCTGAAGATTGTGACATGATCTGATCTCTGTTTTGTGGGTTTCTTCATCTTCTTGGCTATTTAATTCACATGGTGGTGTGATGCTAGCATATGTCCATTAGGTTTCTTTTCAGCAAATTCATTCAAACCTCTTGTTACCCTACATCTTCTAACCTTCTTCGCAAATTATTTGAACAATAGATCAATTAAATCAGCATTGCTTTGTTTCTAAATCTAAAAATTGAATAAAAAAAGAGACATTTTGATTTCCTAAAGTTTGTTTTACAGTTTCCCTTGAGAGAAGAACCAGCAAAGGCCTCCTTGTTAACATATTCATATTTGTCTTCCGTTAAGCTATCCAAGCAGTTGAGACCTAGCTAGAAGGAACCTTGAGATTAATTTCATCAGTCTTCCAAGAGGGGAATTTGCTCACGTAAATTCCTAGTCATTGTCTTTGTGTAAAAATGATGCTCAACAAGACTAACAACCACACCAATTGCCAAGCCACTAAAATGGATTTGGAGGCTCTAGAGAAGAAGATTCCAAACCTAGAGAAGAATATGGCGAGCCTCTCCCACTTCAGCTTGAAGGTCATGCATAGGTTGGCCACCATGCTTTGCCTGATGCAGAAGAAGGTATTGGGTAAATATGTTGAAGATGAAGGAAATTACAATGATATTTTAAAATTATTTACTAGGGATTGGGGTGGTCTATTTTCTTAGCCACTTATTGATTTTTTCATATTTTTTTAGTTTTAGTTTTTAAAACTCTAAGACTTTATGTTGTATAGTTTTGTATCTCTAAACTTATTTTGATATCATAGACTGGTATCCAGTTAATGAACTATTAATTTATTGTTAATGGTTTGTTGAAGCTACCTTAGGGTTATTTTGTTTACAAAGTCAACACCCTTGTTTTGCTACTTTTAGTGTCAAAAAATTAATGGGAGTTTATTGTCTATTATTTTATGATCTCACTTATTCCTATCATTGAATATATTAATAAGAGGTCTTGTTTGTCCACTAGTTCCTCCTCAAATTCTCAAGTTGAACATCAGAAACCATAAAAAACATAATTAATGATGTGATTAGGTTTATATGGAGTTTTTACGTCCTATATTTAATATCAATTGATATGGAAAATCGGGAGATATTTTTTATTATTGTTCATAACAAAAGAAAATAACATGAATTGGAATAATTTTCTTAGAAGCCAAAAAATATTTATTATAAGTTATGACACATTTTGTGTAAGAGAGATATTTTACAAAAAATATTGATAACCTTAGAAAAAAAAGATATACATTGATTTTTTATCTTTATGTTAATGTAATCTTCAAAATGACCACCACCATCCCAAAGTATGGGTATATAGGGCCTTTTGAACAAGCACATTTGCTACATATCTTGTAATAATTACAATTTAGGAGATTTTTTTTATAGATATTTTATTAAACAATTATCATGTCTTGGATCTAACATTCTTGAATTTTCAAGATTTAGAATTATCTCTTATACAAGAATTTTGACATAAACATAATACAACCCTAATTCAAGGATTATTTTTTAGGTTCTTCATCTTTGTGTTTATTTTGTCATTGATAATTGGCATTTTGATAAGATTGTAGAAAAGTATTTGATTATTAAGTAGATTGAATTAGAATCATTAATACATAAGAAATGTTGAATTGTAGTTTCACCCAATTTGTTTGACAAAATATCGAGTTCATAGAGATAATTATTTGGAAAATACAAAGATTGTGAAATATATTCTTCAATGGGATCTTCTTTGTAGGGACTTGGAGTCATTGCCAATAATATCTTCTTCAACAAGATCTTCTATGTTAGGACTTGGAGTCACATTCCTCCAATTGAAGAGTTTGTACAAGAAAGACAAAGACCTTTACATGTAATAAAATTGTCCTTTAGATTTGCTATTTTTGGGAGGAGGAGGGGGGTATGGGTTAAAGAGACATTTTTTTCTTCAGGAACTTATAAACCTACAATGTTTCCAAACTATTTTTATCAATTACCTAATCTCACATATACTTACCAATGACAACAAAAATAATGGGGTCATTGTAATACTCATCATTTAATTATCAATTCAAGGTAGTGTCCATGGTTGTATGTAAGAGACAAAAGAGAGAACTCATATGACAATCTATTAAATACAAAACACATGCAAAAATCAAACCTACTATGTAGTATATTTGTGAAAATAAATCTACTCCACCTCACACTTTTGTAACAGGAAATGACTAATTTATCTCACACTTGTAGGAAATAAGATGCTTACTAGAATCAATTTTACTCTAGGAAATATGAAAATATAATTTTGGAAATGAAACTAAAAACAATCATATTGCCTCAGGGTAAACAAGCCTTTGTGATCCCCTCTTTGACAAATTATTTACAATATAATTCTAAAATACTTATTCTAGATCTACTTAATCAATCTACCAAAAATGTGAATATGAAATCAAATCCTTGAGGAGGCATTTATCAAAATCTAAATAAACTGCAACTAATGCCCTGAATTACACCACCTTTAATGAAATAATTTTCTATCATTAACAACTTGTTTACTATTATGAATCTCTTCAAATAATTTTCAGCATTTGTTTCTCATGTTTTAAGCTTTCCAAATCATTTTAATTTTTTTAATTTTTTCAAGAAAAAATGGAGATATCTTTTTTTTACTAAGATTATGTTTTTCACTTCTACTCACAGCATGATTTCTACATAGTCTTCTAGTTCTCCATACGAATGGAGGAATTGTTCGTTGGTTCACTTGACCAAATCATTTCTTATTATCACAAAGAACATGCCATTATTATGCAATGCCACTTAATTACTATCGAAATGCAATTTATCCTTGGTAGAAGGAAACGTGAAATCTAATAACAGTTGGATTTCTAGACTCTACATGGAACAAATACTTAGCCCATTGATTTAGGAAAACTAATGCTCAATGATCTTGCAAGAATATTTAAGTGTATTGTAAGTCTAGAGGAATCTTCTCCATCTTCTCACAATGTCTTCAAATCCTTCTAAAGCTCTATGGAGTTCTTTGCTATTGGTGTCGTTGTACCTCTCTACTGGTAGTCTCTCTGGAGCCTTCTACTTGGCATGAGTTATTCAATAATCTATTCATCTATATCGTATCATCTCACACACACTCATGGATAAATATTAGAAGCAATTTGTATCGCATTTAATACTAATAATAAGCTAATCATCTACTTTATATTTTGCATTAAATAAGATAAATAACTTTCACTTATTACTCAAATGCACTTCATCACCAATTTATTAAGAATAAACATAAGATTTTATTGGGCTAAAGATGAGGTAATTTATGGCTTGGTCATAACTCAATGTATTACCACACAATGTGAATAAGGATGATGCTAGAACACACTATTGTTTCAACATATTGTAGGTGATGATAGTTGCTAATGGTAGGGGGTTGGGCTTGAGAACATGATTCCACACATGTATACACAAAGACACTTTTGATATTGTTTCTCTTAGTTGTTGACTAGTGTGGGGATGCTTGTGCACATGTAGAGAGAAACTCATGTTTTCTACACTCAGTGGTGTTTGATAGCATAGGAGAGTGTCGTGTAGTGTTGACATTTGTCTATATAACATGTGGCTTGAGCATGTCTTTTTCATTAAGCATATTTCTATGCAACAAGTGATGTAGGTGTATCTTTTCCATTAGGCATATTGTCATGTTGTGTGGGGCATTCCATATGCTATCAGAGCCCATGTTTCAATATTGGGGACTTTGGTTGATGTTCTTGATCATGTGATTGGTGTTTCCTTGATGTGTAGTTTCTCAAGTGCTCGTGATTGCAAGATAGTTTGAGGAGTTCTTTCTTTGCATACCTCAATGTGGTGTTTTAGAGGGTTGGTGTGTATCCACCCATGCTTATGTTTGTGGAACAAGAAAGCCTCATATTCCTTGCAATACTCAATAGGATTGAAATGATTACATTAATCAAAAGTCTATTGAGGTTAAGAGTGACTTGTCTAATGTGTTCTCTAGTTGTGTGTAAGCATCTGTAGTGTCTTAATGTGTTATGGAGGTTGTAGGTAACATGTGTGTTACCTTTTTATTAGTGTTAGGTCATTTTATTTAAGATAAAGACTTTAAAGTAGAACATTTTGTATGGAAATATTAAGGCGGCATGTATCCTAACCCAAGAACCAAAGAGACAAGTATTTTTTTAAGTTTGTATTGCATCTTGAAAACCATTTGCTTATTATACTTCTAGAACTATATTTTTATAACAAGGAAATTTTTGGTTATAATATAAAGCAATGAATTTACTTTAGATATTCTATTTTTTGTTCTTAAAATACGCAAATTAAAATATTAACAAAGCTCAACACAAAGTCTTGTTGAGGTGAGTTTTATTTCACTACAACATGCAAAACTGAATGCTCAATATTTCGAATGGAATACCAAACCTTAAATATCTCTTGAAAAAGATACCTTATATGCTAAAGATTGCAAAAAAAGATCACTAAGGTGACTCCAAGGTTCCTTCAAATGATGGATACTCACTTAGTAGTAATGGTGTGATATGTTGGTATCACGAGGGGACTTATGCTAGTTCTCTAGGACTTTGCCAACTTGATTACAAATGGCTTGACTTCACAATGTGCAATGATAATATAATGACTTCTTCTTACTTGTTATGAGCTTGAACTTATGAATATAGATTACTTTCTATTTCTATCCTAGGATGCAAGAAATTATGGATATCTTTGTGACTCTACTAGATGTAGTCTTGTCATCAACTCCACCCACATTGTGCATTCTTCTAAGGTATACTTGAAAGATGTTCAAATCACCATTGTCTCACTAACCCCATAAATGGATACAAATTGTTGAGAGTGCTAATTGAATTTAAGCATATCATTTTATGTCCTTTGACTACAAAAGGCACACTTACAAGCAATAAACAACTAGTGGTTTATTCTAAATGAGTGCACTAAAGATAATTCCATAACAAGTCTTATCCAATATAAACTACTAAGTACTTAAAGAAAATTCTAGTCTAAGTGAGAGATGTAAAGAGCCATGCAATACTCCAAAATTATCATAAATATTCACCATGCAAACATAAAAATGAATAGAGAGCAATTTTAGTAGTACTTTGGCAACAATTCTCTTGCATAACTCTATTACAAATGAAGAGAGCAAGTCTTATATACAAAGATCAATTACAATGAATGGCCAATATTAAACCAAAATCAATGACCTTGATTAATCTACATGAGCCCTAAATAGGGTTTCCATAAACACCACTAACAAATATTAAATGTTGCCTCTACTGCAGCTGCTGAGGGGGACCTGCTTAGGGTTTTAGTGGCTGTTCTTCTCATTCATTGGGCTTTCAGCCTGGCTCCCTTATCTTTTGTTGGGGATCTTCATTTGTGTGGTCTGGCTTTTAGGGTTGGGCTCAGATTTGTGAGGGAAGGTCTTTCCCTTTGTGGTAGAGTTGCAAAGCATCCTAGGCTGCTTGAGGGTCAAAGGCATCTTATGGATCTATCTGTTGGGTTGGACTCATCTTGGGATGGCTTTTCTCCTTCCTTTGTTGCTAGGTCTGTGACCCTTGTCTCTTCTTCTCCCCTATTTCTGGAAGCTTATTCTTACTTGGAGAATGGTTTGTTTCCCTACCTGCCTTCTGGTGTAGGGTACATATTCATGAGGGATGGGCTTTTGTTTTGTGATAGTTTTGCAAATTATTTTAAGATGCTTGAGAGTCAACGGTACTGTAAGGAACCATTTTTTGCGGTTGATGCTGCTGGGTTGCTCTCTGCTTGGGCTAGCTATACCTATTTCTCTTTTGCTGGGTATGTGACCCTCGTGTTTGTTTCTCCCCTGATTTTGGACGTTCCTTCTTTCTGGGAGAATGGTCCGATCTTGCCTATGATGGGGGATTATTTTTTGGGCTGATATCTTTTGTGCTATACTCCTTTTGAGGTGGAGTATACACCTATTGAGGTGGGGTCTGTTCTGGTGGTTATTTGGTGGTAGAATCTCTATTTGTTCCTGCTCCCTTCACCCTTGAATCCTTTTGAGGTGGAAGTCATACATCCTATGGAGGCAGTTTGTGTTGGCTAGATGGAGTGTTCTCATGGGATAAAAATGGCTTCTCTCCCTTATAACTACTTGATGAATGGTAGGATCCAGTTGGGTAAAGGTCCTCTTTTCGAAGACCTTACGAAAATGGGTTTCAAATTTGATCCAGTGGCCATGGGCAAGGGTCTGGTTGGTTATTATGGTTATGGGAGCCAAGACAAAACCCATATTATTGGTTTAGGGAGCCTGGAAACCCTAGATATTTCCTATTGATGTAAAGATTTGGCTTTTGGTTTTGAGCAGCTAGAGCCTTAATGCTTATTCTTCTTGTGGCTGCTATTGTTGTGTTGGTCTGGGATTGCTGGTAGTTCTGTTGGTAATTTGTGTTGTGGGGGCACTATAAAGCCTATGCCTTTGTCCCCCAGCTATCTCTTTATGGTCGGTGCTTATATTTCCTATCTTCTTTAGCTATTGTATAGGGTTATGGTTCCCTTCAAAAATTGACTCTACATGGTTTTGGGGCCCATTCAAAACCTATTTTTACCTTAATCAAAACAAATATTAAATGTCCACCCAATTACAATTAGGCACCACCATGTGGGCTAATAGAACAATAGCATTGCTTTTCAAGGACCAATAAGAAAATAGAATGGGCATAACCACTAGATATGATGAGCCAATAAATGATCCAGTGAGAAGAGAGAGCTTGTAAAAGGTATACTCTCACATCGCCGACCATTGTCTAAGCTTTGGCCGCATCCTTGCACGAGGCGTATTTACAACAAAAAAGTCTTCCAAGCTCCTCCAACATGTCACATGTCCCTTTTAGACACCCATGCTCATAGGGACCCACTAGTGCATATTCAAGGAATGTGCTCCCACATAAAGATTCCCACAGCCAATGACATTTTCAACAACTATCTTAAGCACAGTTTTTTGGTTGGTTCGTGCAATCGTGGTCATCCTTGATCAAGTTTTTGCAATTTATTCTCTTAAGCCCAACTGGCGCACATGTTGAGAATAGCCAATAAAAAGATACACTTTCCAATAACATGGGAGATTGAGAAATCCATACTTGATTTTTTGGCATACCAATTTTTTGTAACTAAATGTAATGATTCCTTGATCGTGTCGATTGAGGGTTGTTCTATAAAACCTTGGAGAACTATAAGAAGAAATAAGGTTGGAACATTGGACTTCTGTTCAATGAGTTGAGAAATACATTGTAGTATTTGTAGAGGTTTTAACTTCTGAGAACAAGACCCTATGGCTTGTCGACCAAGGGTGAATACTGTAGCATTTGTATTCTGGGACATACTCTCTCTCCTTGGCATGTTTTCTCTTAATAAATCACGAGGACTATTCCTTTGTTGCCTTTTCATTTTTGTTAATTAAAGTGTCATGTGCTGATTCCTTATGAGTTTGGTCCAGTTTAATCATGTCCTCAGTTTTCTCCTCAAGAAGGTTAGTTTTAGAAGTGAGGTCTTTTAATTTGACCCTTATATAAACTATTTCCATCTATTAAGAGATAGTGGCGTATACCATGTCCGTGGGAAAAAAGGTTGCATTCTCTTTAGGATTTTTGTGTCTTTATTTGGACCCTTGTAGGTTCTTCCCACAGCTAGGATAAGAATGTTTTTTCCCTACGTCTGATGACTTTGGTCTCTTGGTCAACAATGAAGGATCTATGGTGCACCATGTCATTGTGAATGAAGCTATGAATCCTTTGACTAAAGGGTCAAACCCTTGCAAATACCATCTAACACATTCTCAACCCATCCAACAAATCTTTTATCCGACGAATTGCCTCCCTTATCTTAGGTTGTTTGTAAAAGGTTGTCCCCTTCCTTTTTCCCCAAACACCACTCATGAAGAGTTGACTATTGAAATCTAAAAGATAATTTCACAAGACACATCCTATCCCACACCTATGAAGATTCCCAAATGTGTTTATTTAGGTGTGAGCCTCTTAGGGATCAATAATATTTTCTGGCATGCCTAGTGGGACAGAACTGAATACAATCACTAAAGTTAGTTCATGCTTTGTATTTTCTAGCTTGAATGAAGCCAACAAGTGCATACAACAAGAAAAAAATGGGGTATAGTTGGGCATGGACCCAAGTTACTACAAATTCCCTGATTGGATTTCCCATCAACCTTTTTAGGGGAATCCAGTTCCTAGCTCACGGGAGATACATCTCAACCTTCAATGCAAGCTACAAATTATTGAGCTTGAAAGATAGAAAAATTCCCTTTGGTATTCTCTGAATGCACTAGAGCCATCTCTCGAGGAGCCATATATGGAAGAAAGGTCGGTCCCTAAGGACCAACTTGTGCATGCATACTATCCATAGGACTCATATCTAACGGGAGGTGAATCTGATTTAGATGCATTTTTAGAGTTCTCTTTCTAGTGTCTAACACCATATATGATTTCCTTGTTTGAGGGTGGACTAGTGGTTTGGTGCTCAAGGTAGAAAAATGAATAGGATTAGCAAGACTTAAAATTGACACAAGTGAGCGTAATTCATGATGAAGAAAGTCTTTCCTTTCCACATCCAAATAAATATGATCTGAGTACTCTCTTTTTTGAGCTCCCCAATTTTTTTGAGGATGATGAGGTTTTTGACACGTAAGTATCAAAGATTTCAAAAATCCCTTCAAATGAGGCATCACCCTAGGAGCCTTCTCCCGAGCCCCTTAGCGAGCAAGGAGAAGTGGAGGACAAGGACATGATTTTCTAGGACAAGCTTGAACCTTTGTGCACAACACTTGATGAACACACTCCAACCATGTGGATGGACTCCTCCTAGGATCCCAGGTAACAGAGCCACCAGTTATTGAAGTTAAGGAATGCATGAATACATCCCCTACTACAACCTACTCCAAGAATGTCTGTGAGTGCTCACTTATGTATTATTCTGAACCCATTACTTACCAGCCTAACCAAGTCATGCTCACGTTAGAGCATGAAAAGAGCTTTTGGAAATATTTTGAGACCCTGTGTCATGTGATGTCAAAGGAGGTTCCCAAAATGAACCATTACGTTGTCGTCTCTAACGAGTCATGCACAAGAAGGGTAATACCCATGTTTCCTTTCTTTTGTCAAAATATTATGGAGCCATTAATAAAAAAAAGGTTAGGTCATAGGGGTAGCTACTTCTCCATTCTAGTAAATGGGTTTTTGTAATAAATTTAGCCATTAGGCTAGTGTAAATAGTTGGGTTAGGTTATTTTTTAATAATAAGTGCTACCGCACAAGGTGACACATTGTCGGTGTCCTGTGTATGATTCAAATGATTACTATCATCACATAACAAAGTTTTTTAATTTTTTATTAAATGGTGATTTTCTCATGTTGCACTAATCCCCTTGCTTGTTAAGAGAAAGTGTGTGAACGCATCAAGTGTTCTCCATTTCCATGCGCACCAATGGAAATGTATTTTTTGACCTAGTATCGTTTGTGTGTGATAATGAGGTCCCTTGTTATAATATGTAGTTACTTTGTAAGTAAACATTAATGTCCATACTTTAAGCCTTAAAGTTACATAGTCTTTAAACAAAGAAATGATAATAAATAAATAAATACACAGATAATACATCAAGGAAAAGTCATATATTATTCATTTATCTTTGCTATCTATTTACATATCAAAATTTGTAAAAATCAAAATATTCTATTTCATCATTTACATTTCTTTATATCATATTAGGTTTTGTTTTTAGGTTGGAAAATAAGACATTTTTAACACCACAAGCGATGCGTCTCTAGAGCTAGGTTCGCTTCCAGCCGAGTCATCCCTACTATTGTCAGATCCATCTTCCTAATAGGAATACTTTGTGTTGCTCAACTCGGTAGATGAATTCCATGCTCTCTCAAAGAGAACCCTTTGGAAGAATTCCTCAAGCCACTCCTCATCCATTTCCACATTGGGATCCATGTATTTCTTCAAAAATTCAACCTCGTGTTGTGCATAGCAATGATACACAATGAGAGGCCTGGAATGGAAGTCTGAAACAAAAGGATCCCATGGTACTTTCATTCCATTCTCAAGGAAAATCTTCAAGTTAGTTGCCAACGACAACTTGATGCCATAATGAGCCATAACCAACACATCCTCAAGGCCCCCACAGTGAAATCTTTTGAATATTCCCATAACAAGATATTGTATTACATTCCTAGGTTCCCCTAAATCTAATAGAGAACCCATGATCCTGGATGAGATGTTTGCATTGAGCATATAGTGGTCATCATTGTGTAGAAAACCTTCACCAAGTATTTATTTTAGGGCAGAAAAGACCATGTGATCATTGGTTCCTATCAATGTGGCTAGCCCACTTTCATCTATGAGCCCTAGGAAAGGCCTGCAACAGGGTGATGGTCAATCTCACTGGTGTATCCATCTCTTTGAGCTATTATTTAAAATCTTACAACTATAGCTTTTAGCTTCTGCCGAAAACCTTATGCCACCTTTTGAAAACATTATCCTTTTTTTAGAGAAAGAAACCAGCGAAGTATTGTACTAGACCAACTAGAGTAGTGACATCAATGACAACTAGATAAATTAAAAAACTCTCCTGCTTTGTCACTAATGGAAAACCAAAAAAAAATGGCAAGCCAAAAACTCCTCCTATGTGGGATAACCTTGTTTTTGTTCTTTTTCAAAATCTTTTCTTAACTTATGTTTCTACTTATTATACCCCCTTTTGGCATCAATGAAAAAGGTGTATCTTTGCAAAAACTATGTACATCGTCATAGATTAAAAAAAACTCAAGCCATATTAGGTTTTACTAGATTTTTCTTCCTGGAAAGTTTTCTTCATCTCATGTAGTTTTGCAACCCATTTGTTCTTGTTGTTGTTCTACTGCTAGATAGCTTGTGTCAAAACATGAGTGTGTACATGAATTGATGCTAGAAGATTTTCTCCATCTTTAATGGAGCTAGGATTAGTCAAGGTAAATTGTTGTGCTTGTAGAATAACATGACTCATTAAGGTGATATAATTAACACACATTTCTTGAAGATTTCCCAAAGGCAAAATAATATTCTCTTTGTTGTTTTAGTGTAAAGAACTTCTTGTGGAACTACTCAATAGTAGTCCTACCGACACCAATTAAGCCTTTTGACATTATCAAGGAATGGTGTGCCTGTTGGATAGAGAGCTTTATAGCTTCAATCTCTTCACAAATTTTATTAGTAGCCACATGCCAATGAAGACTGTATTCATATAGAAAGTTACCATCCTCAAGAAGATCTTATCCTTCCCAAATAAACAAATGAAGACCGGTAAACGCCTATGCACAATCATTCAATTCTTATAGCAACTTGTTCTTTATGGCCTCTTCTTTCAAATGTACTTTTTCATCAATGGATGTAGTCAAAAGTTTTACTACATTGACATCTCTCCTTTAGACTACTTCATCCACCCATGGAACAATCAAGTACAATGCTCTGAAGAGCAACAATAGTTTCTTCAATGCTCTTTTCTTTTTCTTCTAAGTCTCTTTTGGCCGAAGCAAAAATGGTCTCACTTATTTTTAATTTCTAAAGTGGGATGACCTTATTAAAATTAATAAATAGATGGGAAGTGGTGACCAACTGAATCATGAGGGGTTAAGAGAGAAAGTTCCTCAAAGAGTTATTGATCCTGTACTGGTGATATTACTAGCAATATCTTCTCAGCTGATTATGATCTCAATTTTTGGTTCTTTGTCTTTCCTCTGTTGCACTATGTCCTATACTGATTTACTAGTATCAACTACCTCTGCTTTTTCTCATTTTATTTTTCTTCTTCCTTCTCCTTTTTCTCATTTTATTTTTCTTCTTCCTTCTCCTTTTTCTCCATTTTTATTTCAGATCTTCCCTCTACTTCCTTCTTGACTCTTAATTCTTCTTTTTCTTCAACTTTATCATCTTGTATTACCCCCATCTCCATAGATTGTCCCACCAGATCAATGGTCTTAATTGGAGAGTGAGGATGCTCTATTTCCAGAGGATTTTGATCAAGGTTATATACTTCCTCATCATTATATTCCGGAATAGGATTTTCTTCATTCAAATCTTTATGAGATGATGTACGAGTATCAAATGATTGACCAAGCTCAACACCACACAACATATATAGCTTGCCGGCCATACTAGTTAGTTCTCCACTTAATCTTCCTTGAAACAAATTACTTTAGATTTTCTTTCCATAAGAACATGTACTCTTATCCTTGTTCTGCCTAACTCATCTTTAGCAACATATGTTAAAGTTGACAAATATTCTTTATCTACAATCTTGGATACCTCAGCTATGGCAGTTTTGAGAATATATTGATCAATTTGTTTTACTTCCATACAAATTTCATTTATTTCTTCCCACAAAGCATTTGGAATTTCTTTTCTGAAAGTATCTATATCTACATCTAACCCAACACAATATTGTACAAAAGCATGTATAATGTTTTCCTTTTCTTTAGGAGAGGTAGGACCATATAGATTACCAACTTCCTCTCTACCACCATTCGAAAGCATATCAAATAGAGTATTAACACCAAAAGGATCTTGACATACCTTTTTATCTTTCTTCTTATGAACTTGAATTTGAAGTTGTCATTTATCTAATTCTTCTTCTGATTCAACTAAACCTAGATTATCCTTGGTTAATTTGGTTTTCATTGTTTGTACTTTCTTTGATGGTGTAGGGGCCAAAAGACTCTTCTTCCTTTTGTTGGAGGGACTTTCTTTCTCTACCTTCTCAATCTTTACAACTGGAGGAGGAGCGACCTCAGGAGTGGTGTCAGAAGAACTGCCAGTGGTGCTCCAAATGATGCTCTTAAGAGTAGAATACTCTTCATTTATTAGACCTCCTCTTTCCTTAATTTCCTTCATATTTTTGAACCTTTCTCTTGATATATTTGGTGACCTTTCTCCATAAATATCACTACATTTCTCTTGATTTGTACCAAACCTCTTCTTAGAGGTATCCATCAAGCTTGCCATAAGCACCTTTGCATAATTCTCAACCAATTATTTGGAAACTTCATAACCAAGAGTCAGTATCCATTGTGTCTTTGGTTCTACAACCTCCATTATATATTTATCCACAATTACAATAAAGGTAATATCATTATTATACTTTTCCATAATTGATGTAGGGATCTGCTCCCGATCATGCATCCTAATTTGCAATTGTACTGCCCTAAAAAATTAGCACCCATTATTGGTGGCTTTAGTACCTATTAGATCTCATTTTTGTGATTTCAAGATTTGAATGTCTTTATACTTGATTTCTCGCACCTTTCATTTTCTCTCACTGAAACTTCTCACACTTCCCAAGATCTGGATCCACTTCAAAATTAACAATGCTGAGACTAGGTCAAACTAAGTCGGACTTGTTCTAAACAAGGTTGATCCAAGTCGATCTTGTCCTTAGGCATTACATTTAAGTGGGCTCTGGGCCCAATGTGGAGTTTTTACTTCTTAATCTTTATTTGTGGTTGGCTCGACAATATTGAATCTTTATTTGTGGTTGGCTCGACAATATTGAATCCCAAAATGAATATAAAAGCACATTAAGGCACCTCATTTTGAAATCCATACAATTACATGACATCCTTATGCAAGCAAGTACTATTAATTGATCAAGTGCAAGAAAGTCAAACAATTCAAGTTGTGTAATTGAAGTGGTGGATTCAAGATTTGAAGGAAAGCATCCATTTAAGATCTCAAAGTCTCCATCTCTTCAAGATCTATTCAAGAAAATGAAATATTCCCTAGTTGATCCAAGTTTCTCTCTCATGATGGCCAACTAGAGGAATTCTCATGATAGCAAGATGATTCATTCCTCTTCTCAATTCAAGATTTCAAGCATACACTCATTTAAGCTCTAGGATTGGCAAGTGTAAACTCATGCATTTGTTAAGGAATCCTTGATTCTACAACACATTCTAAACATACATTCCAAACATCTTTATGGATTTGATTGATTTCTACATCCATTCATGAGGGTTTTCCATTCAAGGTAAATATGATATTTATCTTGTTTACTTATGCAATTTTTATTTCATTTCAAGGTTGATTCCTATAGAGGGGCTTGACCAAGTCAAGTCCCTTTCCACAACCTTTGCCCCTTATTCTTGTGTGTAGGAACATATTTTCAGAGTTTCATATTTGGATTTCAGGAGTTTCAAAACCTCTTGTAGATCCTTCATAGATTTCATCAAATTTGGAGTCTTGAGGACAAAGTCGACTTTGTTTGACAATGTCTTCTGGATCTAGAATTTTCATAGTTAGAAGTTACATGTGTCAGAGTGATAGATCCAGAACCATTTCTAACTCCAACAGCTCTACGACAATCAAAATCAAATCTAAAGTTTACTCCTCTTCTCCTAGCTTCAAGGTGAGTTCATTCCTCCTCTTTTCATCTTGCACTTACTTTTATACATCAGATCTGATATCAAATCTTGGTATTTATCATTTCATTTATCATAGTACAATTCTTTTTATACATTTGCATATCATTTTTACATATAATATCCATCTTAACATTCTATCATCAGAAAATGGAAGCACTTCCATTTAGGTCTGGTTTAGCCTTCTGAGTAAGTGGTCTGGGGTCATGTCAAGCACCTTGAATAGGTCTTTGACTAGATCTGACTTTTCCCCCTATTATGCTTCTCTCTCCACCTATTTCCATCCTTTTTTTGGCACCTGGTCCTTAGAAACTAAGATCTATGACCTCAAGGTCAAGGTCAACCTTCTGGTCAAGGTCAACCTTGACTCTGACCTAGGTCAAAGTCGACCTCGACCTTGACCTTGGGTTCAAATTTCAAATTTTAGAGGTTTCAGGATGTCGAGCTTCAGAAAGTTTTATTTCCCGCTTCTGGGTCGACTATTTTGGATTTTGGAATGGTAAACTCTTAAATTGTATTTAATCTAGGTCCATTTCTAGGGGTTAAAGCTTAATTGAAATTTAATTCTCCTATATCAGCCTCTCTAGAAGTTTGTGCCCTACACTAGTATAAAATGAAGCCTTCCTCTTTCATTTTCATATCATCCTTTCATAATCTCTCAAGCAAGTGAAATCAAGAAATCAAGAGATCAAGAAAGCAAGAAGGAACACATTCAAGCATTTATCCTCAAGCATTCAAGTATTCAAGCATTCATCAAGGAGATCTATTGATAGCCATTGAATGATTCAATCTCTTTGGAGCCCTCTTGTTGAAGATTTCTCCATCCATTCATTCAAGCTTCTTCCTATTTCAAGATCCATTCAAGATTGGTGTTGAAGGTCTAATGCAATTGATTTGAGACATCCTACATACAATTTTACATTCATTTGGAGCATCCATACTTGTGGATTCAAGGATTCAAATCCTCCACAAGGATTTCAATATAAGCAAGGTGAATAGTTCCATTTACTTTGTTTATATATTGCAATTTCAAGTATACTTTAAGATTGATTCCAAACTGGGTTTTGACCAAGGTAAACCCCTCATCCAACAAACACAACCCTTTTTCTTGTAGGTGCAGGTGCGGGACAATGAATATCAATGCAGATCCGTGTACCCTTTTCGATGAACTTCCAAGATCTGCAAAAAAAATTTCCGTTGGAGCTATGCAGGTCAAGGATGACTTTATGGGGTAAGATTGTACCCCGGGGTATGATCTTACCCCGATCCTGAGGTCAAGGATGACCTTGCTCTGAAAGACAAAAGGTTCTTGGGTTTTCTCTGTTTTGGCATTTCTAGGCTAGATTTGGTTGCAGAATCCCCCGAAATTGAGCACAGACATTAGAAAATAGTGTTTTCAGATTTACCCTATTTTGAGGTTAGTATTTGTCTTCAATTCAATCAATTTTTCAAATACACACTTTCTATAATGGATTATAAGGTTTTCTCCTTTCTTCATATTCTCCATAGATTGATTCATTTGTGCATTGATCACTTCCTTGTGATTGATCAATTTAGATCTCTCCTTTGAAAATTTGGATTAAGAAGTAGATCCTATATTCCCTCCACCCTCCTTTTTATATATTACATTTTGATACTACAGACATACATCCCCTATTCCAAATTTTTATATGTTACATATTGGTGAACCCACGATACACAACTCTTTCTTTTTGGTGTTAGATTTTTCTTTATATTATCTCGTGTGTTCACCTTCAATCTTACATATTGGTGAACTCGCGATAGACAACTCTTTCTTTTGGTGTTAGATTTCCCTTTATATCATCTCGTGTGTTCACCTTCAATCCTACATTTTGGTGAACCCGCGATAGACAACTCTTTCTTTTATGGTGTTAGATCTTGCATGTATTAGATTTCTTTTATGTGTTTGCATCTCATATAAAATCAAAATACAAAAACATTCATTTATATATGCTTTGTGTTTTCTTAGTTTAGTTCATTTGCATTGCATTGGTATATGAGCTTTACTACCTTTTGTCCTACCTATAATATTCTGGTTAAATGAAGTCATAGACTTATGGGTGCCTTTGATCCTGAGTCTTCCCCTCCTTTCCTTAGGATCCTAGACGACAATTTGATTATTCATGATTCCAATCCTACTATGGAGCAAAACTCTTCTCACTCATCTTATGACAAGGATTATTCTTTAAGAGTTCCCCTTGATAAAGTCCAAAAACTTTCAACTGAAGCTGGTAAAATGGGTAATTGACTTATTCAAGAAAACCATAATCAAGATTCTATTCAAGCTATAAAGGATCTTAAGAAAGTCCTTTGTGATAATGATCAAGGTGTTAATCTCTTACGTGGTATTAATCATCTCGTGCATTCAAATGTTAAACCTTTAGCTCAAGAAGCTCAAGATTTAGGATTCACTCCTCCTATCACTACTGTGGAACCTTCTTCTATTCCTTTACCTAGTATTCCTACTTATACTCCTCGTTTGGTGACTATGATGGTACCCTCTCTTCCTATGAGTGTTCCTCATGTGTCCCTTCCTACATCACAACCTTCTTATCATAATGTTCCTTTTATTTATTCCAATCCTCTTCCAACTGTGGTTCCAAGTGTTCCTCCAGTTGTGTCTTCCATTCCTGCTACTTCATACACTTTACCTACTATTTCTAATGTTGCTATGCCTCCTATTTCCTCTAATGATTCAACAATCATCAGTTTGGCTCAAACCCTGTCATCTTTACAACAACTTGCATCCTTAACTCAAAAAAAGTTTAGCATTCCTACATGTGACATGGGAAGTCCTTTATCCCTGGATATCATTTGTGCTCCTATTCCACAGCAAGCCGATATGCACCATCTTGAAAATTACAATGGTAAGGGAGACCCTGTTACTCATGTTAAAACATTTCAAATCCTTTGTAGTGATTATGCTCATGACCATAGGATTTTAGCCAAGTTGTTTGCTAGAACTTTTAGTGACAAGGCCTTACAATGGTATTGTTCCTTACCTTCTTATTCTATTGATTTTTTTCCAAAACTTGCTAATGCCTTTATTCAACAACTTCAAAATAACATTGGTCTGCAAGTGTCTTTAACTGATTTGATGCATTGTAAACAAAACACTAAGGAAAAATTGACTGAATTTATTGGTAGATTTAAGAATTTGTATGCTCAGATTTCCTATCCTATTCCTGATATGGATATTCAATGTATGTTTATTTCAAATCTGCAAAAGGATATTAGAGATAAGATTTTGCTTAATGAATTCATCTCTTTTCAGCAACTTTGTGCACCGCTTCATCATTATCGATTACAAGTGAGTCAATTTGAGAGCAACCCTCCAATGGCTCTTGTTCTAGTTGATAAGAGTGATGCTGCTCCTAATCCAAAAAAATTTCAAAAACTCAACAACTATGTCAAGATAAACAAACAAGCAAATGTAGTTGCTGATTAAGTTGTTGCATCCCACAATGCCACTTCTGTATCCATTTCTTTTCGATTCAATCATATGTTTACTCCTCTTTCTAAATCTTTACATTCTATTATGAATAGGTTGTTAACTGCTAATATGATTACTTTACCTCCTATTTGACCTCTTTTACCTGCTACAGTAGCATCCAAATCCTTTGATCCTAAAGCTTTTTGTCAATATCATCATCAGAATGGTCATGATACTGAGAAATGTTATTCTTTAAAACATAAGGTCCAAGACTTAATCAATTTTAATTCTTTATCTATTGATAATATTGATGGTAGTGGAACAAATTTGTCTCTCCTCCTAATCAAAATCTTCAAATCTATACGAATCCTTTACCTACACATGATACTAATACCATTTCTCAATCATCCTCTATGGATATTGTTTATGATTCAAAGATGGACGATCTTAATCTCATCGTTAACCATGTGGAGCATGTTGTTTTGTCTCAATCTGTATCTACACCTCAGCCTCAATCTCAAGCTCAACCTCAAGCTCAACCTCAACCTAAACTGAAATCTCAACCTAAACCTTTAAAACAACCTAAGAATAAAAGACCTCGGGAACTTTTGATTACCTTCGATGATTCTGAGACTATTAAAGCTCCTGATGGTCCCCTTTACATTTATGCTAGGATTTCTAAGATACCTATGTTTATAGCTGAATGTGGACCTCTAATCCAGCCATATACACAACATAGTCATTGCTTGATCATCAAATCACAAAAAGGAGTATGAATTACTCAATTTGTAAGATTCTATCGATTCAACCTGTTGCCTCCTAATTAACCGGGGTGTTTGAATTACTCTCAACATGAGAGCCAACAACCAAAAGACCAAGCTAATACGAAGGATTTGAAAGATTGAAAGTGTTAGAATTTAATCTTTCCTTGGTAAATATGTAAAGATAAACCAAGGTATCCTATTGTATTCGTCCTCTAGTCCAAGTGGGAGGACATGTCATATTTGTAATTTTTTTATTAAGAAAAATAGATATTCCTCCTTATGAGGAATCCTACACTTGTCTCACACATTAGTGAAATGTGGCATACATAGAAATGGAAGTTACAAGTAACTCCTTTCTCACATCTCTATTAAAAGAGATGGCTCTCCTTCTCTCTTCACATGAGATTCTCTTTCTTCTTGAACATTGTATGAGCTAAGCTCTCACTCTCTCTCTCTATATATATATCTCTCTCTCATTCTTAGACATTTTTGCCACTTTCATTATATCACAGGGTTTTTTTAATGCTTTTCTCCCTTCAAAATATTGTCTCTTTTGTTGCTTTTCTCTTTGGTGAATGCTCTTGGTTTTGTGATTATTCATGGTAAATCTTCTTATTCCTAGTTCATTGTTTAAACAATTTTCTATCTCTCTATATTTTGTTATTATTTTAACATGGTATCAGAGTAGGTTGGTTTAATCATGTTTTGAGTGTGTAGGTAAAAGAGCTACCATATCTTAGTGCACTCCAAATTCGGAGACATCACCCCTAGAATATTGGTTTTCTGTTCCTACTGTTTCTGCTCCTAACACTAAGGATAATACTAATAAATAGGATAATGATGAACATAAAGATAGTAATGATACTCCTAATGAATTTGTTCCTTCTAGTAGTAGCAGTGATGATGATGATGATGGTAATAATCTGTTTACTCCTAGTAATATTTTTGTTAATTCTAGGAGAAATCCTAAATGGTTTAAAGATTTACTTAATGAAGGTGATGATTATATTACTATAATGGGTGGACTTAAACCTAGAAGGATAAACTACTGCAATTATGCTCTTATGACTTCTCTCTCTAAATCTAATGATCCTCAAACCTTTGATCAAGCTAAAAATCAACCTCATTGGAAAACTGCTATGCAAGAAGAATATGAATCTTTGATTTCTAATAACACTTGGGATCTTGTTCCTTTACCTCAAGGTAAAAATCTGGTTTCTTGTAAATGGTTATATAAAACTAAGTTAAATGCAAATAGTGATATTAGTAAGTTTAAAGCTAGACTAGTAGCAAGAGGTTTTTCTCAAGTTGAAGGAATAGACTATAATGAAACCTTTGCTCCTATTGCTAAAATGCCTACCATTAAAGTTGTTCTTTCTTTAGCTACTAAAATGAATTGGCCTATTCACCAAATGGATGTTAAAAGTGCCTTCTTAAATGGTGATTTGCATGAAGAAATATATATGTCTCAACCTCCTGGATTTATTAAACAAGGTAATGAACATTTAGTTTGTAAACTCAAGAAGTATATTTATGGTTTAAAGCAATCTCCTAGAGAATGGTACTCTAAAATCAATTCTTTCTTCATTTCTCAAGGTTTTGATAGAAGTAAAAATGATCCAAACTTGTACATTAAGCATACTGAAAATGACATTGTTATTATTATTTTATATGTTGATGATTTAATCCTTACCTCTAGCTCTACTACTTTAATTTTTGAAATTAAATTTTAACTCAATCAAAACTTTCAAATGACAGATTTAGGCATCTTGCACCACTTCTTAGGCATGCAAATTTGGCAAACTTCTAATGGTATATTTGTTTCTCAATCTAAGTATGCTCAAGATCTCCTACAAAGATTTGATATGACTAATGCTAATGATGCCTCTATTCCTTGTGAATTAGGAACTAAGTTAATGATAGATATGCAATCTCCTTTCATAGATGCTACTTCTTATAGAGAACTTGTAGGTAGTTTAATTTATCTAACCCTCACTAGACTTGATTTATCTTATAGTGTAGGCTTAGTTTCTAGATACATATCTAAACTTCAACAATCTCACTTAAAAGTTGCTAAAAGAATCTTAGGGTATATTAAAGGTACTCTAAATTATGCTTTATTTTATGATGCTAATGTTGATTTTACTATTAAAGGTTATTCTGATTCAGATCTAAGAGGTGACCCCAATGATGGGAGATCCGCTAATGGTTACCATTTTTTCCTTGGTTCAGGTGCAGAAAAGTAAAAAGCAACAATCAGTTTCATTATGTTCTACTGAAGCTAAATATAAAGGATGCACTACTTCCTCTAAAGAAGCTCTAGAGCTTAGAAGAATACTTGAAGATTTGGGTCTACCTCAACAAGAACCCACACCTTTATACTGTGATAATCAAAGTGCCATTGCCTTAGCAAAAAATCCAGTTTACCATGCAAGATCTAAGCACATTGCTCTCCATCATCACTTCATCGGAGAACACATTCAAGACAAACAAGTGTCCCTCATCTTCTGAAGAGGAGAAGATCAAGTTGCAGATATCTTGACAAAGCCTATCTCTAGAGAGAAATTCTAGATTCATTGTACAAATTTGGGTTTAAAACCCTTTGATTGTAAACCTCCAAGTAAAGATTAAAGGGGGGTGTTAGAATTTAATCTTTCCTTGGTAAATATGTAAGGATAAACCAAGGTATCCTATTGTATTCGTCCTCTAGTCCAAGTGGGAGGACATGTCATATTTGTAATTTTCTTTATTAAAGAAAATAGATATTCCTCCTTATGAGGAATCCTACACTTGTCTCACACACTAGTGAAATGTGGCATACATAGAAATCGGAGTTACAAGTAACTCCTTTCTCACATCTTTTATTAAAAGAGATGGCTCTCCTCTCTTCACATGAGATTCTTCTTCTTCTTGAACATTGTATGAGCTAAGCTCTCACTCTCTCTCTCATTCTTAAGAATTTTTTCCACTTTCATTATATCACGGGGGTTTTTTTATGCTTTTTCCCCCTTCAAAATATTGTCTCCTTTGTTTCTTTTCTCTTTGTTGAATGCTCCTAATTTTGTGATTATTCATGATAAATCTTCTTATTCCTACCTCATTGATTAAACAATTTCCTATATCTCTATATTTTGTTATTATTTTAATAGAAAGATGAACAAAGTGCAATTAATCTAAGATAAATATGCCATTAATCTAAAAATGGAGTGTAGATTTTAATCTAAGAACTTTGAAAGAAATATGAAGATCAAGCTAATAGCTGTACACACTAAAATGGTGCATTTCTATGAACCATTACATGCAAGGTTGCTCAAGAATGAGGCCTCACAAAGCGGCTCATAGCTCTCTATGTATGGAGTTGCAAGATTGAAAATTGCTCTCAGCTAGAGCTATGAACTCATGACCTTGCTAGTCAACCACACAATGAGAGATTCACAATGGAGACAAGGGCAACAATGCCAATATCTCCAAGAATCAAATATGAAATGCAATGCAAGCTATATTAAAATGATTATGCAACTAGAAATGGAAATGCAATCTAATCTATGGAGTGAAAGTACAAACTATGCTATGAAAGGAAAGAACAAGTATTACCAAGCCTTCCTATTTAGATTATGTGAGCTTATTTTATTGCATAAAAGGAAATCTATACTAAGAATGCCATTATTATGCAACTAAGAAAGAAAATATGCAACTAAATGATGAAAACAACAAGTCTTCAATATCTTCAAAAACTCCAAATGCACCTAAAACCTGCAGCATAACATTAACATAAAAACATGGTATGCAAATGGAGGAGAGAGCTTTCCTTTTATAAGAAATGCAAAGGAATGGACCATCGAGATTAAGAGGCAAAAAGTCTTAATTAGCAGTGGAGGTTGAAAGAGGAGCAATCCATGTGCACAAGTATCCTCCAATGAGAGTGAAGTGTTGACTTTTGAGCCTCATGTGAGACAAAAAGTATTTTTTTCCTTTTTGTAAAATATGAATAATGCTTTATTTTGTGCAACTTAGGATAAGAGGAAAAGTGGGGCTTTTTATTTATTAAAAGGGGAGGAAATATTCCTTTTAATCAAATAAAGGCTTAGGATAAATGGTTAGCCCAAGGATAAAAATCCAATAAATGATCGAAATTAAGATTTGATCAAGAAATTGATAATGTTGAAAATATTGATTATTGATCAAAATGATTCAAGGTTGATAAATCAAATAAATGGGGCCCAAAGTTTAGGCGACCATTTTAGGGTGCATATATTTGCCCCTCTTTGACTAATGTGTGATTGATTTGGGAACACATGTAGTCAAAGAATGAAGTTGAAATGTGAGATCGATCTGGGATCACAAAACAACTCAGATGTGAGGCCGATTCGGGATCACACCCGGACAAACATAAACAAAGGCCTTTGAATATGAGGTCGATTCGGGATCACATTCAAAGTAAGAGATAAAAATCTCAAATTTGAGCAAAATCTCACAAAAGATGTCTGAATCAGGAAAATCAAGGAATTAGAGATGAGAATCCCATAAATACTACCCCCTCGGAATCGAAATTGAAATCAAGTAGAGGAGAGATAGAAAATCGATAAGGTTGATCAAATCATAATAAAATCACAATCGAAGGTAAGGGTCAATAGGTTAACCATTAGGCAATGAAACATGCCCCAGTGAAAAAAATAGAAAGAGGGCGAATGACAGACTAGAAGGTTGAAAGACATGGAAATGAAGGAATTCCACCAAAGATCGGAGAAGTATGCCTCAAAAGGTCAATCAACTGCGTAGAAGGAAAATTTTTGAAATGCGATTTTGACTATCAAGATGACCTCAAATTTTGATTTCGAGTCCGAAAATGGATCTAGGACGTCGAAATTAGGTAGGGGTGCAATTTTTGCATAATTTTGAGGGGTTTTGAAAATTGGTCAAAAAGTCAAAATGCTATAGGAATAAAAAAGTATGTGATATGAAAGTCAAGAAGTGAAAGACATGAAGAAATAGAAGGTGAGCGCAGTTGTCCAACAGGTCCCCATAAGATGAAAAGGAGAGCTCTCTCCATATGCAAGAATGCAAAACTATACTAACATGAACCTAGGAATGCAAACTACTATGAAAAGTGGTTGACTTGCAAGGTTACAACGCTTATAGATATCTAATTATCATCATCGAGCGTTATTGGTAGCGTCGTAAGATCATACAATGCACACTAGCATAACTATGTGGATATGAATATGATCTTTATCAGATAGAAATGTGGAAATCTCACCTAGGCATCAAAGACATGTAGGTCAAGATGACTAGTGCAGTGAGATCACCTAAGTTTGATATGGCGAGATTATGCTTGCATCAAGACACATGAAAGTCAGGATAACTAGAAGCATGCACTCGCAAAATAGTCAAGGATAAGACCTTGTCAACCCATAGTGTCAAGTAAGACCAACATAAATGCTCATGACAGTTAGGACTAACAAAATATACCCACAAGCAGATAAAGAAATAAAACATGTTCTCATACCCTCAGTCTTCTAGCTATGCATCATCGAAAACTTCTCAAGGAGAGACCACTCATCAAAGAAATCCTCATAGACAGCACACAAAGAAAATAAAGTCAACATATCTCAAGCGAGTTGATTGTTTAAGTGTGTGTGTGTTGGTCATAGAGTCAAACTCTAAGTATCACATTTGCTTAGTGAGAAATATCACATTACACTTGGACTATTGGGTAAGACATCTGATAAGTGTTAAGAAACACTCGACGCAAGGGTAGTATTGAAAAACACTGTTTGGGGTGGTGTTGAAAAACACCTGTTGTGAAATGCCCCAAGAGACAAACGCACCTAAAAGACCAATGCTAATAGTTATGCCCCCTAGACAAAGATAAAGACCAATTCCAGACCAAGTCAAATAAAGTCAAGGCATGATGGAAAGTGGCTCAGTGTCGAGGACGCATGCTAACAAATAGGAGTGCAAAGGCCTCAAGTAGCGCCTGTTTCCAGGTTTTCACCACTTGGAATCTTTTTTTATTTTTTATTTTTTATTTTTTTTTATATTTTTGCTACCAAGGCACCTGTTTCCAAGTTTTCACCAAGGCACTTCTATGAACCATTACACGGTGGGCGCCAGAAATGTACACACTAAAATGGTGCACTTCTATGAACCATTACATGCAAGGTTGCTCAAGAATGAGGCCTCACAAAGCGGCTCATAGCTCTTTATGTATGGAGTTGCAAGATTGAAAATTGCTCTCAGCTAGAGCTATGAACTCATGACCTTGCTAGTCAACCACACAATGAGAGATTCACAATGAAGACAAGGGCAACAATGCCAATATCTCCAAGAATCAAATATGCAATGCAATGCAAGCTATATTAAAATGAGTATGCAACTAGAAATAGAAATGCAATCTAATCTATGGAGTGAAAGTACAAACTATGCTATGAAAGGAAATAACAAGTATTACCAAGCCTTCCTATTTAGATTATGTGAGCTTATTCTATTGCATAAAAGGAAATCTATACTAAGAATGCCATTATTATGCAACTAAGAAAGCAAATATGCAACTAAATGATGAAAACAACAAGTCTTCAATATCTTCAAAAACTCCAAATGCACCTAAAACTTGCAGCATAACATTAACATAAAAATATGGTATGCAAATGGAGGAGAGAGCTTTCCTTTTATAAGAAATGCAAAGGAATGGACCATCGAGATTAAGAGGCAAAAAGTCTTAATCAGCGGTGGAGGTTGAAAGAGGAGCAATCCATGTGCACAAGTATCCTCCAATGAGAGTGAAGTGTTGACTTTTGAGCCTCATGTGAGACAAAAAGTACTTTTTTCCTTTTTGTAAAATAGGAATAATGCTTTATTTTGTGCAACTTAGGATAAGAGGAAAAGTGGGGCTTTTTATCTATTAAAAGGGGAGGAAATATTCTTTTTAATCAAATAAAAGCTTAGGATAAATGGTTAGCCCAAGGATAAAAATCCAATAAATGATCGAAATTAAGATTTGATCAAGAAATTGATAATGTTAAAAATATTGATTATTGATCAAAATGATTAAGGGTTGATAAATCAAATAAATGGGGCCCAAAGTCTAGGCGACCATTTTAGGGTGCATAGAATAGCAATAAGCAAATTACACTAGTATGAGAATGCAATTACACCAAAAATGAAGATTAATCTAATGTGCAATAAAAGCTTGAAAATATGAAGATAATTGAGACAAAATTTTTCTATAGTTTATGTGCTCTCAAATTGCCTTTTTTCGAATGAGGAAGAAGGTTCATAATATAGAAAATTCGGGAGAGAGGATAAAGAGTTTCTTGAAATGAAATGGTCAACTCTTCATTTCCCATTGAGACAAATATTGAGGAATTACTTAATTAAAAGAATGAATTATTGCCACATATGGGTGACCTTTTGAATAATTTGAATTATTAAATCCAAATAGGATAATCCATTTAAATAACCAAATAATATTAATTTCTTTTATGTGAATTAGCTAAAGGGGGTGAGTTTAATTTAATTTAAAGCACTTAGGACTTTAGAATTAAATCAATTTATCATAGGGATTATTTAGCTAATAAAGTAAAAAACTTAGGAATTAATTATAATGTGAGATTAATGCAATTTAGGGTTTTTGCAATTGACATCTAGTCAAATAAAGTCAGGTAGGAAAGAGAAGATTGCCTAGTAAAATAAGACTTTGATGATGTAAAATTGAAGAAATGCACCAAAATTGATTGAAATTATAAGGTGCCAATTTTGGGGTATTACATTTTCCCCTCTTTGAATTGATGTGAAAGCAGTGCGTTGATTCAAAGAATAGTCTGATACAACATACGAGGTTTCAAGATTATCCCCAAAATGAAGCTTAACCCTTGAAAGTCAAGGTTAGGATGCCAAGACACCGAAATAGATTGAATTGCAGAACCACCTCCAGAACAAGGCATGATTCTCCGAAGTCTAAGTTAGATTGCAAAGACAACAATCTAATGACAACTTGAGAGGAGACTGGAATTGGGGTTAGATTGCCCCAATGCCTATTGATGAAGATTTAGGACTATTTCTAGAATCAGGGTTAGATTGCCCCAATATGAAGCTTAGCCCTCCGAGACCGGGTTAGATTGTCCAAATAATGGTCCAAAAGAGATTTCAAGAGTCATCTCCAAAACAAAGCTTGACTCTCAGGAATTAGGGTTAGATTGTCCCAATACCTAGAAGATTTCAAGAACCATCTCCAGAACGAAGCTTGATCCTTGAGGATCCGAGTTAGATTGCTCAGATACCTAAGAGATAGATGACAAGATCCGAGGCACAAAGATGCCCCTAGAGATGAGATGCTTCAAGCGATGAGGACTTTGATTTAGATCAGATTGATATGAGATTGGTTCGACAAGATTCAATTAATGCAACCATCCTGCCCCCTCGAGAGCGAAATCGAAAGATGACATATCAGAAGGATGGTTGTCAACAAGAGGTTGCAGAATAGAGCAATTAGACTATATTCAAGAAGTTGCAGAAGCAATTTGGAGTAATTGGGAGGTTTTGTTGACCAAGTTTGACCATGGTTGACTAGAGTTGACTTTGATGAAAACATTGAAGATCTCAAGAAAATGATGAGGAGATGAGGATTTGGTAGGAAAATGACACTAGAGGGCTGACTACACAAGTGTCCGATCCCAAAGGATCCTAAAATTTAAAACACGATTTTGAGCTATCCAGAAATGTTAGATTTTGATTTTGATCTTGAAAATGGATTCAGAGTAGTCGATTTAGCCAAGGGTGCAATTTTTGTGCAAAACATAGTACTTTTAAAAATTAGGTGAAAAGCTATATAAGGCCCGGAGGGGTCATTTTCAAATCATTATTCACTTTGTCTTCTTGCAATTTGAGAGATCTGAGAGAGAAATGGAGGGCATTGCAGTGTATACACATCGATTTGAGTGCTCCTAACGCCATAGTTGACCACCAGACTATGACGCACTTGTGAGTAGACGATAAACCTCCTTGCATTTCAATTTTTAATGCTTTCTAGGTCGTTTAGGCTAGATTTAACACATTTTTAGGTCTAGTTCTTCCAATGTTGCATGAGGAAATAGTTTCCTCATGCAACTTAGGGCTTCTTCACCTAGTGCCCCTCTGTGATCTCACGCGAGCCTGTTGGCGATGTCGTGTGAAACTTCACCCCTGGGGATGAAACTTCAAGTGAGAGAAGATCCTGTCTCGCACGAAATGCTGCTGTAGTTTGCAAAATCTTCATCCAATTTTTCATAGAATCAACCAATTAGAACATCCCAGAGTCTTGTTTAGGATATATGTGTAGTCTTACATGCTGTTATTACTTTGAGAAACCATCATGTTGAGATACTGATCCAATGTCATCACTTGCTTTGCAGGTTGACTTCCCAGATGTCGCATTCTGGTCGCATCATTCTATCATCACCACACTAGTACAGAGATTGACCGATGCTGAGGGTGCCCACATTGATAGGCTAGGTTTGACATACTTACGTGATATACCTGACATTCGGGTAAATCATGGTCTCTTAGGTGCACTTGTTGAGCGTTTCCATTCAGAGACGAACACATTTCATTTGCCGATGGGGGAGATGACAATCACTCCCGAGGACATCTACAAGCTAATGAGGATACCCTTCTACGACGCTCATGTTGAGTATTGATATACAGCTGAGGGTAGGCACACTGGCTTTGAGGGCCATATTCAGAGATGAGTTATTGATGGGTCGGTCCATCTCATGGGATGAGCTAGTTAGCAAATATGGTGGTTCTCATTGATTGGCAATTGTCTTAGCCATGTTCCTGAGTTGCTACTTGGTTCCAGATAGGGGACAACATGGGTTGGAGTGCGGCTGGGGAAAGATGCTGCAGAGGATGCTGGATAGGCCAACCACCAGATTCGGATGGGTAAGTGCATGCTTGCCCAAATGTACCATGAGATGCACGAGGTCATGTATCGGGGGGCCAAGACTATGGCCACTGGAGTTTTTGTATTATAGATTTGGACCTAGGAGCATCTCCCTATTTGTAGGCCGATATTTCATGATACTCAGCAGCATTTGGAGCCCTACATCTATAGATATGCAGGTCCTATGAATTAGCCAATGTTGGGTAAGACATAGCAGTGGCGAGGATAGTTATATGACATGGAAATAGTTGTGTGGAGACCCTAGGTAGCCATAGAGCCATGGGACGATGCTCAATGGGAGCTTTCACATATGTTCATCTAGCATCCACTAATTGGATGCACTATTTCTATTATTGAGAGATTCTTGCTGACATGAGTTATGAGACAATTTGGGAGATATCAGGACATCTCCCAGGAGTATGCCACATATGCTCGCTTCATCTATGAGATGAAGAAGGGTTGGCAGCCTAGGTTAGATCAGGGTAGATGCACTATTGAGGCATGAGTACCTGCAGCTCATTGGGACTACATGGTGGATGTCACCAATGTAGGGATGACATCTGCATATTGAGATTATTTCTTGGCGCACCCCTTCCCTAGATTCACAGATCCTATCGGCATGGGCCAGGGGGTGCAGCAGTAGCCAGTACAACAGTAGCCTTCACATCAGCCATAGGGATAGCAGCAACAGGTACCTACCCAGTAACAGATACCATTACAACAGCCCAGGAAAAGAGCATTGAGGCCTAGGACAAGGTAGACAGACATCCCTGCTAGACAGATGGGGTCAGATGCAGGTGTTGGGAGCAATGAGACCCATCAAATGTCCACTAGACAAAGGACAGGAGATACCTCTCGTCAGTCGCCTCCTGACAAGGAGGCACAGAGTGATGATATTGACATGTCAGATCAGGCCACATAGGGGCCAGTATAGCTAGCACAAGTACAAGAGGCTCTCAAGAAGAGCTGAGAGAGAGTGAGACAGGTGCAGCAAGAGAGGGATGATTACCACACCCAGGTCATCATCCAAGAGACGTGGGTGGCTGACAGGGAGTGAGAGGAGCTAGCGAGGTCATGACTAGAGACTAGATATGAGTCTATTTAGGTAGCCTACTACTACGTGACATATATTGGGGTTGTTACAGATCTGTCAGAATAGGTGCCTCCATTTTTTGAGTATGCCAGAGCACCATAGGGAGCTCCACCATAGGCACCTCCACAGGCACCACCATAGAGACCGATGCCTCCTCCTCAGAGACTGATGCCATCTCCATAGACACTGATGCCACCTCTACAGACACCACCATAGGGACCACTACCACCACCTCCTCCAGGTGGCGATGGGCAGAGTTAGCTCATTTTGACATTCATATTGTAGCCCATTTTGATACAATGCTCGAGTAGAACCATTTTTTGTACATTGACATTGATCGACTGATATATATATATATATATATATATATATATATATATATATATATATATATATATATATATATATATATATATATATATATATATATATATGACATTGTCATTTTGATATCATCATACTTGTTTATATATTGCTTTAAAGTTAATGTTCATGTTTTATGAGATGTTTCCTAGATGATTTAGATGTATGGATTAGATATGTATGAGACGTACATGCTTTCTTTTATGATATGAATATGCACATGTTTAAATGCGATGATAGATGGTAGATGGATATATAGATATAAAATGTATGCATATAGTGAATGAAATGTGGAATGCAAAATGTAATGTATGATTTGATTTATGTTTATTATGGATGCACATGTATATGTAGATGTAAAATGTATGCATATGGATTTATGATAATGCAATGTATGTGGTACTAATCATCTCATGCAGAATGTTGAAATATATGATAGGTACTAATCAAAAGATATGTCTGAAGATTGAGATGAGGACTAGATACTTGTGTAGCCAAGAGAAACCCGGGACAAAAGATGAGAACCTTCGATGAAGAGATCTAGAAGAATACAATCAAGAGAGCACCAAAACACTATCTCAATGCAAGCCTAAAATGAAAATGCAAGCCTAAACTAGACGTAACCCTAGGACTTGGTTGTTGGACTCATCGTATTATCATCATAGAGTTTTTAGCAATGGACATTTGCAAGATGCCATACAATCCTCACTAACATTGGGTGAACCCACAATAGTGGGTTACACTTTTTTGTCTGAATGGACACTAAACTCTACATTTAAAAAAAAACTTTGAGATTCAGATACATATTGTCGTTAAACCATTTGAAACTAGAAGATGAAGTAAATTAGAGTCTTTTAAAATTTTCTATCTAGATTCTAAATATATTCTTTCTTTTTATTTTTGAGTTTATTTGAATGGATTTTTCTTTCTCCCACAAAAATTGGTATATTGCTGAAAATGTCATTTTCAAAGAGTTACATTATTTTCATAGAGCATAATTTTTTTTCTAAAATAGATATCAATGTGCTTCTTTTGAATTTAGTTTTGTAACATCCATATGGCAGGCATGCAATTGGTTTGATGACTTTATAATAATTATTTCATATTTTATTAATGTTTGAAGTTGACTAAATCGTAATTTTGACATACCTTGACTACATAGCTTATAACTTGATGTGTATTTGTCCAATTTCATTTCTATTTTTTTTTATAGAAAGAGAACTTCAATACCTAGGGATAGATATCTTTTAGAATTTTTTTTCTCTCATTTACTATTTTTCCATAAGCATCAAACATAGAGGTATACATACGGTGAAATATCTATGTTTAATAAAACTAAAAATACAAAATCATAATGAACTTAATATATATTAACATTATAATCATTGGAAAGATTTTTCTCAATAGTACCTTACTACATAGATAGGTTTATCAAATGGATTCATTTGATTTGCCAAAAGATAAAGTCAATGTGATTTTTTGTTAGCATTTTAATAGGTGTGAAGGAGACTCCATTATAGGTATGAATAGGGAGTATAGATGTTATATCAATCTTTTTTTTTATCTAAGAGGCTTTGAGCTAACCATTTATAATTATTTACTTCAAATGGAACCTCTCAAGGCTTAAATCATCATATTTTATTAAAAATGTGTTATTTCAGCAAAAATCAGCATGTCTAAAAAAGTGTAACCCACTATTATGGGGTCAACCCATTGCAATCATGAGAATATGAATATGACATAAGTTTTAGAGTTGTCGGAATGAGATGTAAGAATTAAGACACAAGAAGCCAGAATGACCTGAACACCTATTCCTTTTGATTTAGCAAGTTAACATAAGCATCAAAGCACAATTGCTAGAATGACCTGAATGTTGCTTGCGGAAAAACACACCAGACACACGAGAGTTCCTTCTTTTTCCAAAGAATGCTCGCAGTGACCCTTACATTCACTTAGCAGGACGAGTGTTTGCAATTTTACTTGTAGCAAAAAGAAGTCACCCAAACAAATAAGGAGAAGAACCAACCTCACCAAAGCATCCATATAAAAGGAGTTGAGGTACACATGGCAATCCAACACGAGATGAAGGCTCTCACAGTGGAAAAACCTCTTATATAGATTCTTTGGATCATTGGAACTATACCAACAAGTAGAAAGCAAGAAAAGGTCATGCCCCCAGTCTTCACATTTCTCAGTCAAGAAAGACGTCTTAGATTCGCTCGAGAGGAAATGACAAAATGAAAGAACAAACACACAAAAGAGAAAAGCTCAACATGCTTCAAAGAAACACAAATTTAGTTTTAGTTTTAGTTTAAGTTTGTGTTCAAGTGGATTGAAGTCAGGTCGAGGATTATAGTGTGAACAGTCATCTCAAAGAGAAAATTGGAGTGCTAAATGAAGTATCGGCAGGCAGATGCAACAAGAAATGCTGGTGACCGATACAAGAGAGATCCTCAAGGAGAGATATCTCAGAGATGCTAGCAAAATATCAGTAGGTAGACACAGTGAGAACCACTGGTGACTGATGTATAAGGGATCCTCAAAAGAGAGATCCAAGCGATAGCTAGGTATCAGTAGGCAGGCATAGTGGAAACCATTGGTGACAAATATATGAGAGATCCTCAAGGAGAGAGATCTCAAAAATAGTTGGGCATCAACAGGCAGACGTAGTGAGGACCACTGATGACTGATGCAAGAAAGCATCTCCGAAAGCAATAGGACAATCCCCCCCAGGCTAGGAAGATGCTCCCAAGTGTGACCAGTTCCAATCCAAGTAGAGTCAAGGAAAATCTCGAAGATAGGTGAAAGTGAATGCATGAACTAGAAAACCAAAGTAGGAAATGAACTAAAGCAGGAAACAAGGAAAGCAAACTAAAGCATGAAATGCAAGGAGACTAAAGCTGAAAAGCAGGAAAGCAAGAAGAAACTATGTAGAGCCAAATGGTGATGAGATGATAAATAACTTCAGGAAACAAGATGCGCATGTTTACCGGGTTTTCACCATCTTGGTAGAGATTCTATTTTTGCTACCATGACGCCTGTTTACCAGGTTTTCATCAATGACACATTTTTTTCTTTTTCAATTTTTTTTGTACTTTTCTCTCTCTTTTTTTTTTTTTTTTTGTTATTTTGAATATTTCATTTTTTGTATTTTTGTATTTTAGTATTTTTTCAAAATTTTAATTTTTTTTGGTATTATCAAGGTGCCCGTTTATCAGGTTTTCACTAGGATAATAGATACATCAAAGTGCCTATTTACCAGGTTTTCACTAAGATGATCATTTTTTCAGGACATTTTGCAATTTTTAGGATTTTTGACTATATCATTTTTTTGGATTTTTTCAGGATCAATAAGTATGTACAAGAGCATATAGAGAATATCTTAGTTGTAGAACTTTTTCAGATGAAGAGCGTTGATCGGCTCTTTGATTTTCTCTCCTTCAGTGGTGGAGAGTTGGTAAGCACCATACCCAAATGCTACAATAATGTATGGACCAAGATAGTTTGGTTCAAATTTCCCTTTCTAGACCCGTTGCTGCTAATTCTTGGGGTTTTCTCTTAGGACAAGATCACCCACTTGGAATTCCCTTCGTTTGACTTTCGTATTGTAGGCTTTTGACATTCTCTTCTGATATGCTCGAAGATGATTGAATGCCACCTTCCGATGTTCATCCAGTAACTCTAGCTCTTGTAGCTAGGATATTCTATTTTCTTCATCAGTGATGAGGCCCCTCAAAGAGACTTGCAATGTAGGAATCTCAACCTCAATAGGCAATACTGCATCTGCTCCATAAACCAAGGCAAAGGGCGTGGACCCTATTGGTGTTTGAATGCTTGGTCTATAGGCCCATAAAGCTGGATTAATCTGGAGGTGCCAATCTCTACCAGATTTATGAACTAATCTATGCAAGATTTTGAGAATTGTCTTATTAGAAGCTTCTGTTTGTCCATTACCTTGGGGATAATAGATAGACGACCAATGCTGAATGATCCCGAATTTGGTGCATAACTCTTTTAGGTCCTTATTCTTGAATTATCCCCCATTGTTAGTGATAATGGATGAGGGTACACCATATCTACAAATGATATAGTTTAGTATAAACATAGCCACAAACTTGCCATCATCTATAGTCAGAGGGACTTCCTCAACCCATTTAGTAAAATAGTCTGTAGCTGTGATGATAAACTTATGTCTTCTTGAAGAAGAAGGATGTATTTGACCCACCAAATCAAAGGCCCATTGTTGAAATGGCCAGAAACTAATGAAAGGAATAAGCTCTTTAGCAGGAGCATGGATCAGATTTCCGTGAAATTGACACCGTTTACAAGTCTTGGCTTATTGAACAGCTTCTTTCTCCATATCTAGCCAGTAGTAACTAGCTCTAATAAGTTTACGAGTTAACGTCAGACCACTCGAATGAGACCCACAGATACCTTCATGTACCTCAGCTAACGCACGTTTGGATTCATCGATTTCTAGACACCTAAGGAGGGTACCGTCTAGACCCTGTCTATACAAGTCATTTGCTATGATGACATACCGTGAAGCATTACGAATTAGGTGATGCTTTTTATTCTAAGTATAGGTGTTCGGAATGATTTGGTCACAGAGGTAGGAATAGATATGGTGGTAGTGAGATGAATCATGTCCAATGACTGAACAAATCATCCTAGATTCAGTAATGTCATAGGCTGGGTAGCGTAATGTCTCCACCAAGAATTCATGTCTGAAGTCATTTTCTGGCATCTGTAACATTGAGGCAAGAGTGGCCATAGCATCATCTACTTTATTGTCTGCCCTTGAAATTTGCTAGAAAGAAATGTGTGCAAAATACTATTTGAGATCATCCACCATTCGTTTGTAAGGCACTAGCTTGTCATCCTTTGTTGAATAGATACCATTAACTTGGTTGATGATTAACTAAGAGTCTCCAAAGACCTTGAGCTCATCCACACACCATTCAATGGCTATCTTCATACCATTGATGAGAGCTTCATATTTAGTGATGTTGTTTGTGTAGGGAAACAACATTTTATAAGCTTTGGGCAATGAGTATCTTTGAGGTGTTATAAACATAATGCCTGCACCTGATCCTTGCTGAGTGAATGATCCATCAAAGAACATGCTCCAAGATTGATGTGTGAGAAGCATGATGGATACATCTAGGAATTCAATGTTCAAAGGCTAGTGATCTTTCAGAGGAGCCTCCGCCAACTGATCAACAATTACTTGTCCTTTAATATCTTTTCTTTCCACATACTCAATGTCAAATTCACTGAGTATCATAACCCATTTTGCTAGTCTACCCATGAGGGCAGCCTTGCTCACTAAGTACTTTAGTGGATCAATCTTTGCAATGAGCCTTGTAGTGTGAGCAAGCATATAATGCCATAATTTCTATGAAGCAAACACTACTGCTAGACAATCTTTTTCAATGACAGAACAGTTCATCTCATAAGAGACCAATGTTCTCCTGATGTAATAAATGGCTCTCTCTTTATTGTTCTGATCTTCTTGAGCTAGGAGGGCACCCAAAGATGTGTTCGTGGCCGAGATGTATAGTATGAGCAGCTTCCCATGTATAGGGGGCATCAATATAGGTGGATTAGCAAGATAGTGTTTTATTTGAGTGAGTCCCGTGTCACATTCTTCATTCCATTCATAAGTCACACCCTTATGCAAAGTTTTAGTGAATGGTTGTGACTTGTCAGCCAACTGTGAAATGAAGCGCCGAATAGATTGTAGCCTTCCCTGAAGTCCTCTCATTTGACTAATGTTCTTAGGTCGAGGCATGTCCATGATAGCTTGAGCTTTCTCAAGATCAACCTCTATGCCTTTAGTTGAAATGATGTAACCCAAGAGTTTCCCAGAAATGACACCATATGCACATTTTTTGGGATTAAGTCTGAGACTAAATTGTTCCATGTAGTCAAGTATGGGACCCAAATCTGTAAGATGATTTTTTCATTGCATGCTTTTGGTGTCCACATAATCCTCCATTGTTTTATGCATCATATCATAGAAAATGGTAGTGACAGCTCTTTGATATGTTGCTCCAGCATTCTTAAGCCCAAAGGGCATGACATTCCAGCAAAAGGCTCCCCAAGCACATGTGAAAGTGGTCTTTTCTTGATCTTCTAGCGCAATTTTTATTTGATTATAGCCAGAGAATCCATCCATCAAGGAATACATTTCATAGCCTGCTGTCATATCCACTATCATGTCAATATTGGGTAGTGGGAAGTCATCTTTTGGACATGGATTGTTTAGATCTTGGAAGTCTGTGCACACACAAATGGACTTATCATGTTTGGTGACTGGAACAATATTTGAAATCCACTCTGCATAGTCAATAGTTCTTATGAAACCAGCCTTAAGAAGCTTTTCCAGCTCTGCTTTGACTAAAAGTGCCACGTGTGGATGCATCTTTCAAAGTTGTTTGACAGGCTTAATACCTGGTGCAATGGACAGATGGTGCATGATTAGATTAGGGTCTAATCCAAGCATATTAGAGTAAGTCCATGCAAAGTTTATTTTCTTTCTTTGAAAGAAGCTAGTGAACTCTTCCTTTTCTTTTGTAGATAATGACTGTGCTAGATGAATAATTTGTGGAGCAGCCTCTGTACCCAAATTTAATGGTTGTGTTGGTTCAATCAATACTGATGATATCTCTTGAAAGTGGCTCGGGAGTGTATCAAGTATCTCATCCTTGGGTGCCTCAGAGAGGTTTTCACCCTGAGATACGTCTTTTATTTTTACTATTTTTAGCTCTAATATTGCCACAATGTGGTTTTCACCATCAGAGCATCTATTTTTTCTTATTTTAATTTTTTAACTAAGATACTTGATATCTACCTCTATCATGCTGACACTGCCTTCGCTAGTGGAGGACATTATAGGTTCAATAGCATGGAGGTAACATGCTAGAGCGTAATCATTCTGGAACATTAGGACTTCATTGGATGAGGAAGGGGAGTTTCAGTTTATCAGCTCAGGATTTTTGAGTGAGAGAGAAGTAGTGGTTGGTTCAATTGCATTAATGGTATAATCATCAAAAGCACAGATGAGAAAATCAAGACCTAGATGGATTTCATCCAAAGGAGCATTCAAATCCCTATGAGACCCCACGTCAGAAGTAGAGGACAAGTTAACACCGATGGTGTCTAATTCGTGTGTCCTAACACTAGACCCTTCACCTACTTCAAGAAGGTTTTCATATACATGAATAGCATCTATGTCTACATCAAAAGTAGCATCAGATAGAGAGTCAAACTCATACTTATGTGAGTCAGTGACACTTGACATGGGAATTCCATCAGCACTGGCTATATCACTTGACTCATCTTCATTCCTTGTGGCGTTAATGGTTTGTTGAAGTTGTTCATGTTCAAGCCGCTTTTGGAAATGTGGCAGCCTGCATTGTTCACCTTAAAAACTGGGGCCGTCAATTAGTGTTGCCTTCCATTGATCATATGTGAATTGATGCATTGAAGCAATGTCATCAGATTCAATATCAATCTCTACCAGATGGACATGTATGATAGGCTCATCTGGTTCTGCAAAGAGTGTAACAAATTATGGAGGAATAGGATATGGGAAAGTATCCTCATCAGAGCTGGCCTCTAGATTTACCTCTGGAGTAGTATCTTCAAATTCAGGTTCAGGTTCAAGTTCAGGTTTTGGCACAAATTTCTTTGTCCCTAAATGAAAGGGGATCTTTTTGAAGCCTAAGCCAGTAGTATCTTTTGTGCGGCAACCTGTAGCTTCAATGGGTTTCAACAAAACTTTATCATTCATTCCTATAGGACCACTCCCTTTGTAGCCGAAGCGCTTCATGATATTGAAGGCCTCACTGTATGGTTCTTGCTCTAAGTCTGGAGGTGGAGTTGTCATTTTAGATGTTCCTTTCCCTTTATAGATCCAAGCTGTGATAGCTCTTTCTTCATCCTCATCTTCTAAAGGTGTAGATGTCCGTACAAAGGTGCCATCATAGACCATTTGAGTAGAGTCATCAGAAGGTCTCCCATAAAAATGTGGAGATGGAGGGAGAGTAGCTAGTGATAGAACATGTTCAATTCGATATTCTCCCATGCCTGTATCCTTAAGTTTAAGAGTCTGTTCCATTTCTTTGAGCTTGGCATCATAGAACTCAGTAGACTCTCTAATAGTTGGAACCAAACTTTCTGCAGATTGCGCGAGGGTATTGCAAGAGTAGTTGGTATTAACAGGCACAGTGACTTCCGCTTCATGGAATGGAAACTTGACACATTGATGGTATGTAGATGGAACAAATTGCATCTCATGAATCCATGGTCTACCCAACAAGATGTTGTACGCAAGAGGAATATCAAGGACTTGTAAAGTAACATCTCTCTCAACAGGTCCTACGTGGATAGGTAGCACAACTAAGCCTTGGGATTTACATTCCTCTTCATGATAAGCTTTGATAGTAATTTTCTTGCGAGAATCTATACAATCCTCATCATAACCTAGCTGGGTAAGCAACTTAGTAGAACAAATATTGAGACCAGCACTATTGTCTATAAGCACTCTGCAGACATGCTTAGGGCCTATCATGACTTCTATATGCAAGGGAGCGTTATGAAAATGGCTTAGAGAGTGATCATCTTCTTTGGAGAAGGATAAATAATGAGGCAAGGTAAAATGACCCACCATAGATTGGAACTAGTTGAGATCAAGATCTTTGGGGACGTTTGCCTCGGTAAGGGCTTTATCGAGAATCTGCCTATGAGCATGCAAGATCTTCAACAACTCAAAGATGGCGATCTAAGCGTTGGTTCGCTGGAGCTTATCTAAGATGCTATAACTAGCAGTGCTAGGCCCAAGGACCGATTTTGAGGCTTTGTTGGTAGGACCAACAGTAGTCTTATCCACAATTTGTTTTGGAGTAGATACAGGAGGATCGTGACCTTTCAAAACAATCCTTCCACGTGATCGAGTAACAACATTGGCACAATCCTGAGATTGTTTAGATTCAGACAAATGAGACGTGGAACTACGCAAGATGAAAGGAGTCTTAGGTTTGGGAGCATTGCCACTCCCCTTGAAAGTGATCATATCGCAATACTCAACTTCAACAGGTTCAATCATGTTGATGACATTATCATTAGCAGTGTACGTGTAGTTAACCTTGACATTTGTATTCTTAGCTATGGAAGATTCACCTTTCTCATGAGGAGGGAAGGGATCCTTAAACGCCCGATGATTTGAATTTTTGTTATGGTTGCCCACAACAATGTCACCGTTGTCAATTAGATCTTGAACCTTATGTTTTAGCTGGAGACAAGTAGAAGTCTTATGACCAATGTTTTGGTGATAGTCATAGTATGCGTTGTCATTCCACCAATGAGGTCATGGTTGTGGGTCATAGAGATGCTTTTCCAAAGGAGTAAGGATCTGATTCTGCATGAGAGTTTTATAGACCACATCAAGAGACTCTCCCAAAGAAGTGAATTCACGCTTGGGTCGAGAGGCCCAAGGTTTGTTCTTAGAAAATTTTGAGGCTTGCTAATTATCCATTGTGGTCTTTTCAACAACCTTAGCCGCTTGTATACTAGAAGTAAGATTAAAAATAGACTTTGAAGGCTTCGCGGTGACATTATCAACCACTCCATCATTTACAACATCCCTATTTTTGTTGACAGTCTTTCCTTTATCCTTGTTAGAGGAGAATTGTTGCTTATTATCCTTATTCAAAGTTAATTCTCATTTTTTAACCATAAAGGCCTCTATCCTCACAGCTTGCTTGATCATGTTGTCAAAAGTCAAAGGACCTTATAGTTGCACCTGATATCCAAAGTCTGGGACAAGATTGTCCAAAAAGATGTCAAGTTTCTCAGACTCAGGTAATTTACGAGGATACTTCATGCAAAGTTGTCTCCACCTTTAGATAAAAGACAAGAAAGGCTCTCCCTGTCGCTGTTTCAGATTACACAAATCACAGATGTTGACAGGGTGTTGTGTTAATAATGTTGGAGGAATAGATTAGCGATCTCGTCAAAAGTCTTAATCCTAGGGGGTAATCAGCAAAATCACTCCATAGATGACCCACCCAAGCTACGAGGAAAGAGTCTCATAAGATAAGTTTGATCGTGTATAAATTCCATGGACAAGGCACCAAACTCCCTTAGATGATCTTGGGGATTAGTAGTACCCATTTACTTATCATATTTTGGCAACTCCACTCCTTTTAGAAAAGGAGGCATGTGGATACTCTTGTCAAATGAAAAAGGGCATATGCTATCCATTGTGAATTGTTGTGTGGGCTTATCCTTTTCCTTTGCAAGTTGACAAATCTGATCTTGCATATTCTGAATCATCTTTTGTAACTTAGCGGTTTTAGTATCTTCCTCTTTAGCCACAAGCATTTCAACTTGATAGTTTGGAGGTAACTTGGCCCCTTGTTGGGCCAACTCAAGAAAGTACTTCTCATTTTCTTCTAAAAGGAGGATTTCCATCATTTTGATAAGACTCTTATTAGCTTTAGCAGTAGCTATATCATTTTGAGTTATTACATCATCTTCATTACCAAGAATCTCATAAATGCTTACGATTTGGCCTTGTTACTGATCATCTTGGTTTTGGTCATATGGAGGAGGACGATAGTGATATGCTGGTTGAGCACCTTGAGGTTTGTTTTGAGCTTGGTGCTAATTCTGATCATTTTGGAATTGATCATAACGTTGCTCATTTTGAGGTTGAGCACAATGTTGGTCATTGGAAGATTGACCATGATACTGGTTGTTTTGAGATTGATCATAAGTTTGGTTGTATTTACCTAGTTGGAAGTCGAATGGATCTCCCATCTTGTCAATGTAGGACTATGCAACAAGTGAAGCCTTAGTAAAATGATATGAACGATGCCGAAAGGGCACAGCTAAGGTAACTTTTGGTGCATGAACAAGATCAAGAGGATCAACAGGTTCAAATGAGTTGCTATCTTCAGCAGGATCGATAGATTCAATAATAGGACTAGTCTGAGGAAGTGGTCTTCCAAAGTTATGAAACAATGAGTTGTTTTGGAGGAATGAGTTGTCTTGTTCTTGGAATGAGAAACCAGGTTGCGCTTGAAATAATGAATTAAAACACTCTTGGAACACCAGAGGTGATGATTAAGACAGGCTATCTTTCAAAGTACTCAATGAAGAACTTGAGGATCCCTCACAATGCTTAGATTGCACAATAGGTTCGAGATAATCTATTTCTTGATTACGAGGTTTACCTCTACCTTGACTAGTATTACGAATGGGGTAAGTGTTGCCACTTCTAGTCGTGATAGTCATAGACAAAGATGTGACGAGAGAAGACTCTGGATAATGCTAAAACTTTGTCTCTAAGATAGTGAAAAGGAGATAAATGGCTACAATAGACAAAATGTGAGATGGACCTGGCATGAATCATCAAGAGAATGGCTAGAATAGCCAAGATAAGACTATCACGATGCAAGGTACAAAAGCATAAAGAGATAAGATAAACAAAGGAGAGACAAAATGATTCAAAGCAATAATTGATCAGTTCCCAACTCGAGACACTCAGTTTTAGACAGTGAACGATAGGAAAAAAAGTAGACAGACCCTAGACAAAAATTAGATTAGGTAGAAGTTTGACCAGTCAACAATAAATAGCTTGCTATTTTTGAAAATAGGGTATAGGTTCATGTGAGAAAGTGCAGGGTCGCGCGAGAAAATGTTAGGCTTCATGCAAGAGAATGTAATCTTGCGCGAGGAAATGCTCATTTTTTGAAACTTCACGCGGGAAAAGACCAGTGTTCAACATTTCAACATAGATTTCGAGATAAAAGACAGGTTTCAGGACACTGCGTAAATGGTTCTTAGATAGAAAATCTAGTTTCCAAACAGGTTTCAAGGACAGTTAATTCAACAATCTCAGTTTGAAGGTTTCAAGCATTCGTTTACAAGCATGAAGTTTTTGATCAAGTAATGGTGACACAAGAAGTAGTCACAAACAGACCTACCAAGAAAAAAGCAACTTGGAAGTATCATGGGAGTCTTTGTTTAATCATGATGGACAAGTTTAAGACTTGATAACAAACACATAGTTATCCCTACAAAACAAAATGGTGAGAAGACAAAACCTTTGCCCCACTGCTTATGTGCATGCGTTCACCTCACACAGCCGTGTCAACCCCTAAAGGGCACCCATGTTTTTGGTGTTTCCAAGGACTCAATAATATATGTTCAAAGGTTACCCTTCAAGAAGGGGCCAGTGTCATATACCACCTTCAAACATCCAAGTGCATGCCTATGGTGAGAATCTATGGGAGAGATTCTTCCCCCTCCCTGCGCAAAGATTATGTCTCCTTTTGGAGGTGATCCAGGTAGGCAACTAACTAGGGAAGGTTTTTAGTGGGCTTCCATTCACACTAACCTTCAGTGCCCCCAATACAGGGCTAGGGCCTCATAGCCAAACCAACACTTGAAAGTCATACACCCCCGCAAGAAGGGCTAGGAGCGGCGCCGCTTAGTACAAGAGACAAGGCCTTCTCAAGATGATAGTCGAAATGATGAGAAGGAAGCTAACATGGCTTTGGAGTCTTTAGACTCAACAAAGCATTCTTTATTATAGTGAGGTGGAATCACTAGTGATAGGTGTGTACTCACTTGGGTCGTTCCCGGAGGTTCAACTTCCAGCAGGCCCTCTAAAGGTGACTCAAGACTTGGCTCGGATTTGAGGGTCAGATTTTCTGATTCTCTCAAAGAGAGAAGAACATACTTCTCTACCTCTTCACCTTACCCAAACACATCAAGCATATTCATCACCGAGTTAGTTTCACTCCACCAAATCTACAAGCTTTTGGGTTTCTAGTTCTCTCAAAGAGAGAAAAGCATAATCCCCTAACAAGTAGATGTGCTAAAGATTCACTACCTTTACCTACTTCCCCGAGTATCTTTCATATTAGTAAGATCTGGGTCTTGGATTCATCCATGGGCATCACTTCCATGTAATGAAGAGCCTATTACCCTAGATCACTATCAAGACCCTTAAGAAATTTTAACGGGGCCCTAGTTATACTATGTGAATGAAAAACAGTAAACAAGCACAACGTTTTTAAATGATCTTCGACAACTGTTTTGCAAGCAAATTGTTAGTAAGTTTTATGATTTTTGACAAGCGACCTATAGACCACTGTTACGCTATAGCAAAAAATAGAAATATGAAATCAACAACAAAAAGTAAATGTTAGGAAAAACTAACGGTAAATTACAGAATCTGGAAAATTTAACGACTGATCAGAAAACTTCGTGCGAGAAAGTACTGCATTGCGTGCAAGAAAGTACAAGGACTTGCATGAGAAAGTGTTTCTTTGTGCGACAGAATGCTGTTGGGAGCAAATCTTCGCATAGTACGCTTTGGAATCTTGCGTGAAATTTTGTACACAGTGAAGTACGGACGCACGATAGAGTTCAAATTCCTTATTAGAAAAATTCGAGAGTGAGGTCAAAAATGATTTTTTCTGCCACACGGTGGGTGCCAAAGTGTTTATAGCTGAACGTGGACCTCTAATCTAGCCATACACACAACATAATCATTACTCGATCATCAAATCATGAAAAGGAGTATGAATTACTTAATTCATAAGATTCTATCAATTTGACCTGTTGCCTCCTAATTAACTGGGGTGTTTGAATTACTCTCAGAATGAGAGCCAACAACCAAAAGACCAAGCTAATATGAAAGATTTGAAAGCTTGAAAGATGAACAAAGTGCAATTAATCTAAGATGAATATGCCATTAATCTAAGAATGGAGTGCAGATTTTAATCTAAGAACTTTGAAAGAAATATGAAAGATTAAGCTAATAGCAATAAGCAAATTACACTAGTATGAGAATGCAATTACACTAAAAATGAAGATTAATCTAATGTGCAATAAAAGCTTGAAAATATGAAGATAATTGAGACAAAATTTTGCTATAGTTTATGTGCTCTCAAATTGTCTTTTTTTGAATGAGGAAGAAGATTCATAATATAGAAAATCCGGGAAAGAGGATGAAGAGTTTCTTGAAATGAAACAATCGACTCTTCATTTTCCATTCAGACAAATATTGAGGAATTACTTAATTAAAAGAATGAATTATTGCCACATATGGGTGACCCTTCGAATAATTTGAATTATTAAATCCAAATAAGATAATCCATTCAAATAACCAAATAATATTAATTCATTTTATGTGTATTAGCTAAAGGGGGTGAGTTTAATTTAATTTAAAGCACTTAGGACTTTAGAATTAAATCAATTTATCATAGGGATTATTTAGCTAATAAAGTCAAAAACTTAGGAATTAATTATAATGTAAGATTAATGCAATTTAGGGTTTTTGCAATTGACATCTAGTCAAATAAAGTTAGGTAGGAGAGAGAAGATTGCCTAGTAAAATAAGACTTTGATGATGTAAAATTGAAGAAATGCACCAAAATTGATTGAAATTATAAGGTGCCAATTTTGGAGTATTACAACCTACACGCAGTTGTCTTGTTGATCCTACATCCTTAGTCAATGTTATTACTGCAGAAAATCTTTTTATGAAAAACTTGCAACATGATTCTTATGATACATCGGATGTGTGGATTCAAACTTGTAATGGTTTTTTTTTATCCGTCATTTGGTTCCATTAATTTGCCGGTTGAACTTGGTGGTAAAATTGTGAACACTACCTTTGTTGTTGTTCCTACTTTTGATCAATTTCAAATTAAGCTTGGTTTGCTGATGAACTACAACTGATTGAATATCTGAATGACTTGAAGATCAGTGATTAGATAATGTAAGATGATTAAATTAGTAATGTGTTGTCATTGATGTCAACTAGTTTTGACAGTACTTATCTTGTAAGTTACAAATACCTAAACATCTGTAGAAAGGAGAAAAGAGATGAAGAACATAAATATCTACATGAGGAAGATGGATATGATAGATGAGGATAAGGAATACTTTGGGTAACTTATTGATGAGTCTATGACCTTATGTTATTGACTTGATTATGTTGCATTCATCTATGATGAAGAAGAAAGCTAAAAAATAAAAAGCAGTGTGGTTGGTAAAAGAAGCATTCCAGTATACACTGAGCCAGTGTAGTGTATATCGAGCGATAGTATTAACCGAGCTTATTTGCACCGATGCATTTCTTTATCAACTGAGCATGGATAAAGGAACTAAATGATCAGTTTAGCCGACAAAAATTGATGAGCTAGAAAGTGTATGATTTTGAGGTTGAAGATAATGTTTGTTATAAGATATACGACTAACAAAATTTGATGAAGATCTAAAGGATGAAAATAAAATGTGTTATTGACACACCTGTCGAGAAAGGTTTAAGTGGCAAAATCAACGAAGGAGATTAAGCAGCAAAATATGATGGATGAAAAGAAAATAGTTTACATGTCTATTTAAGAGACATCGATTTCATTGTTAAAACACATGCCGGAAGGAAGAAGACTGCAAAGATATCGTGTGAACACAACTTCATGCATGCCTGATCAGACTGGTTAAAGAAGAACCGAATTGCAGAGATTATTGAGTGTTAGAGAGCTATTACTGAAGGACAGTAAGTTATTGAATATTTGAAGAACTGAATTGATATATTAATCAGAGGATTTGAATGAGCTTAGTATAGATCTAAACATCTGCAAAAGAAGTTGTATTGTTATCAGATCATCTACTGTTACAGTTTAACTATTGTAAATAAATAAATCTCTTAACTGAGTGGACTTGAAAGTCTTGTATGTCATTCATAGAATGTACATTATTACCCTGTCAACCCCATAGTGAATGCTGGTTAGACGATAATTGTTAGTCTTAAATCCTCTAACAAGGTCACACCTTACAGTGTGTTTTGTAACCTTTAACAGGGTTGGCTCTTCACTGAGCTCACTTCAGAAGAGTGAACAATATTTTATGTTGTCAGTCCCAGGTGGTTTTTCCCTTTACAAGGTTTCCACATTAAATCTCTTGTGTTATGTGTTTCTGTGATGATTGTTTGGTTATCATACTTTACATGTTACATATTTGATTTGGTCGGTAATCACTATGAGTTATTAACTGGTAATCGATAAAAGCACAGATAGTTTAAGTATTTTATGTTACTGAGCTGCAGAAGTTTTCTGAATTTGTTTAAGGATCTACATTTTGTATTTGGGACTATTGGATAACTGATCTAACTAATTCACCCCCCCCCCCCCCCCCCCAAGTTATTCTAACAATTGGTATCAGAGTATTGGTTGCTTGGATCAGAGTTTTAAGGACTTCAACACAAAGATCACAAAATGTATAAGAGGGAAGTGCCAAAGTTGAACAAGGATAACTTTACAATATGACAAAGCCGAATGAAGCTGCATATATCTGGAATTGGGAATGCTGCCCTCACTCTATTGAGAATGGCTGCCTAGCACCGTGTACTGGACCTTTGACTCTCGATTAGTTAAGAGATCAACATGAGCATAATATTACCATGATGGAGATTGTTGTTGGTCTGTCTGATGCAGAATTTGAAGATGTCAAGGATTGTCTTACTTCCAAGGCAATGTGGGATAAACTTGCTCAAGTTTATGGTGGAGATGAAAATGTGAAAAGAGCCAGAGTTCAAAGCCTAAGAGGGAGATTTGATGATATGAAAATGAAAGAAGGTGAGAACATAGTGCAATACACAAACCAAATAAAGGAGGTAGTGAATGCTATTCAAGGATCTGGTGGTACTATTGAAGAAGATACAATGGTAAGAAAAATTCTTAGAACCTTATTGCCTGCATATACAATTAGAATATCTACAATACATGAAATGAGGTCTGTACCTAGTAGTACTCTTACTCTTGATAATCTGATTGGTAAGCTGACAAATTTTGAGCTTAACAACTTTGATAATAATGTTGTACTGTTTATTGAATATGCTTTGATGTCTTCTCTGAAGATCAATAAGTCTAGTAGTAGACATGATGATAATGATAGTAATACTGATGATGAGCTTGATGAACTTGAAGCTTTTATGGCCCGAAGATTGCCTAAAGGTAAAGGTAGATATAAGGGTAAATTACCTTTAGCATGTTTTAACTGCAAAGAAGTTGGTCATATTGTTGCTAGATGCCCAAACATGAAAGAAGATGATAGAAACAAAGATCAATCTGGTGAAGGAAGCTATGGAAGGAGAAACAACAGAAGTTACCGACACTACAACAGAGATAACCGAGACAACAATGATAAAGGTAAAAAGGTATGTTACATTGCTAAAGAGAATGATACTGACATTGATTTAGATGATTGTGAAGTAGTATTTGTTGCAATGAAGGATGATTCTGAGGAAGAAGAAAGGCATGTAGAGACAACACTAATTTCTAAAGTTAATACAAATGATACATGGATCATAGATAGTGGCTGTACACATCACATGACTGGTGATGAAAAATTTGATCATCTTGAGCAATATAATGGAGGATCTGTAAAAATGGGTAATGATACACCTTGTATGGTTAGATGAAAAGGATCTTTACTAATAAATGATAAAATCAAATGTGATAATGCCTATTAGGTAGGACTAAAATATAATTTGCTAAGTGTGGCACAACTGAACAATTCAGGTCACCGAATAGCTTTTGAGAGCAAGAAGGTGAAGATATTTGATGATGGAGGAAAACTTGTTGGAATAGGAGCACAATCAAAAGGTAACTTGTTTTATCTTGATAATGCAGAGTCTTCTTGTTTAATGATGAAAAATGAGGATGCATGGTTGTGGCATAAAAGGTTATGTCATGTGAATTTTGATAACATGATTAAGATCAGTAAAAAGAAAAAGGTTAGAGGTCTACTTAACTTAACAAAGTCTGATCATATTATGTGTCATGAATGTCAGAAAGGTAAAATGACAAAATCTAGTTTCAAAAGCAAAGACTATTCAACAAAGAAAATATTGGAGTTAGTTCACACCGACCTATGTGGTCCCATGAGAACTCAGAGTTATTATGGAGATAGATATTTCATTTTGTTTGTTGATGATTACACTAGATTAATGACTGTAATGTTTTTAAAAGAAAAATCAGAGACATTTAAGATGTTTAAATGGTACAAAGAAAAAGGAGAGAAAGAAACTGGGAAATAACTGAAATGCTTAAGATCTGACAGAGGTGGTGAGTTTATTTCTGATGAATTCACTAATTATTGTAATGAGCATGGTATATTTTTGCACCGAGAACACCTCAACAGAATGGGATTGCTGAAAGAAGGAATAGGTCAATTGTTGACTACGCAAGGACACTGATAATAGAAAAGAATGTAGCTCAGACATTCTGGAGAGAGGCAGTTAGCACAGCTGTTTATGTTCTAAACCGAGTACAACTGAAGAAGGAAACAAACAAAACACCCTATGAGTTATGGTTTGGTCACAAACCGACTGTAAGTTACTTCAGAATTTTTGGTAGCAAATGTTTTATTCTGAAAGATGATAGAAATAGAAAGTTTGACTCTAAAGGTGATGAAGGGATATTTCTTGGATATTCTACTAAAAGCAAGGCTTACAAGTGTCTAAATAAAGTCACTAACAAAATGATTGAAAGTGCTAATGTTAGAGTTGATGAATTTGATGATAAGAATGAAGAAGAAAGCACAAAGGAGTCGAAAGATTATGGTAGATTCACTTACATTGAACATCCAGAGTATCTACCGAAGCCGTAGACTGTGTCAACCGGTCACCAGGAAAATAACACTGAAGAACAACAAAGAGAATCAACAAGCATGAAGGACCTACCGAGCAAAGAAATGAACCTGCACGGGATGAACAACAAAGAAGAGACCAAGTATTGACAAGATTTGTCAAAAGACATCATCTTGAGAACCAAATCATTGGAGAAAGACAAGCTGACATGATGACAAGAAGTAAGTTAAGACAAGGTACATGCTTAGTTTTTGAGTTTGAACCGAAAAATGTAAATGTCGCACTGGAAAATGATGAATGGGTAAATGCAATGAAAGAAGAGATAGAATAGATTGAGAAAAACAAAACATGAACTTTAGTATCGAGGCCAAAAGATAAGAATGTTATTGGTACTAAATGGATTTTCAGAAATAAGCTGAATGATAATAGAGAGGTTACAAGGAACAAAGCTTGACTAGTATGCAAGGGATATGCATAGGAGGAAGGTATAGATTATGGTGAAACTTTCACACCTGTTGCTAGACTAGAAGGAGTCTGCATGTTACTTGCATATGCTGCACACAAAAAGTTTAAAGTCTATCAAATGGATGTTAAGTCTGCTTTTCTGAATGAGATACTAGAAGAGAAGGTCTACATAGAAGAACTAGAAGGGTTTGTTGATCCAGACAAGAAAGACATGGTATGTAGATCATATAAAGCTTTATATGGTTTGAAGCAAGCACCGAGAGCCTGGTATGAAAGGCTACATAATTATTTGTTAAGTATTGGTTTTGTTAGAACTAGTGAGAATAACAATTTGTATATGAAAGGAGATTCAGATGATACTATTTTGATTGCTGAAATATTTGTGGATGATATAATTTTTGGAAGACAAGATTATGTATGTAAATCATTTGCTGATGAAATGAGAAAAGAATTTGAAATATCTATGTTTGGAGAGATTAAGTTCTTTCTAGGCTTACAGGTTATTCAGCAGAATGATGGAATATTCATCACACAATCAAAGTACATAAAGGAAGTATTGAAAACATTTGGCATGGAAGATGCTAAACCAGTCGGAACACCAATGGTCACAGGCTGCAAACTGACTAAAGATGATGAAACTATAGAGGTAAACTAGACATTGTACCGATCTATGATTGGTAAATTAATGTATATAGTGCATAGTAGACCAGACATTGCACATGCTGTTGGGATAGTTGCTAGATTTTCTGCAAATTCTAGGGAGTCACACATGGTTGCTACAAAGAGATTCTTGAGATACCTAAAGAAAACATAAGATTATGGATTATGGTATCCAAAGGAAGGCAAGTTTGAACTCAAAGTCTACACCAACGCAGATTGGGCTAGAAATATAGATGACATAAAAAGTATAACTGGAGGAGCATTTTTCTTTGGTGAAAGACTTGTTACTTGGACAAGTAAGAAACAACCTTGCATTTCTTAGTCCACTGCTGAAGCAGAGTATATTGCTGCTACTACAAATTGTTCAAATATTGCTTACATCAAGCAAGTGTTGGAAGGTATGAATGAGGTAATCACCGAGCCGGTGATTATATATTGTGACAGCACTAGTGCAATAAATATTTCAAAGAATCCTGTAATGCACTCAAAGACCAAGCATATTTCTATTAAGTATCACTACTGAAGGGAACAAGTACATGAGAAGCAAGTCAGATTGGAATATGCTACATCAAAAGAACAACTTGCTAATATTTGTACCAAGCCTCTACCGAAGGAAACTTTTGAATACTTGAGGACTAGACTTGGGGTTCATCCCCTGTCTACCGGTCACTAATGTGATCTAGAGGTTGCATTAACCTAATCTTATCAGAAGATCATTCATGTTGATGCAACATAGTTCACACTTTGGATTTTATCTAAGGTTGTGAAAAGTTTGAGGAACTGGAACAGGTTTGCATAACAGTATACATAGATACACAGTATGTACCGAACAATAGTGAGTTACTTGGCTACTACAGAGCTGTATGTTTTATATTGTTCTTTGGCATTGTTGCCAAAGGGAGAAAAGTCAATGAAATATTTGATAAACAAAGGGAGAGAGATCTCAATATGAAATAGGGAAGAATAAAATAGGAGAGAGATCTTGATATGATTAGTATGGACAAAGATCATGATACATATATCTAAGGGAGAGATAAACTGAAGAAGTCAGGGAGAGTATTGAAGATTTGTTCCTGATAATAGAAGGAATGAGAAGCTGAAAAGATCAAATCTGCATAAGAAACCCTGCACATGAAATGCTGTTGTGTAACATAGTAATTAAACACATTAAATCAAGCTAAACAGAGCTTACCGAGTTACAACATTTGTTTACATAGTTGTAGAATACATGTTTGGTATGTGTATGACATATTTCATATTACTTGTGTTGCCATCAATGCCAAAGGGAGAGATTGATGAACTACAACTGATTGAATATTTGAATGACTTGAAGATCAGTGATTAGAGATCACCGAGTTGCTGATTAGATAATGTAAGATGATTAAATCAGTAATATGTTGTCATTGATGTCAACTAGTTTTGACAATACTTATCTTGTAAGTTACAAATACTTAAACATCTGTAGAAAGGAGAAAAGAGATGAATAACAGATATATCTACATGAGGAAGATGGATATGACAGATGAGGATAAGGAATACTTTGGGTAACTTATTGATGAGTCTATGACCTTATGTTATTGACTTGATTATGTTGCATTCATCTATGATGAAGAAGAAAGCTAAAAAGTACAAAGTAGTGTGGTCGGTAAAAGAAGCATTCCAGTATACACCGAGCCAGTGTAGTGTATATTGAGCGATAGTATTAATCGAGCTTGTTTGCACTGACGCATTTCTTTATCAACCGAGCATGGATAAAGGAACTAAATGATCAGTTTAGCCGATAGAAATTGATGAGCTAGAAAGTGTATGATTTCGAGGTTGAAGATAATGTTTGTTATAAGATATACGGCTAACAAAATTTGAAGAAGATCTAAAGGATGGAAATAAAACATGTTATTGACACATCTTTCGAGAAAGCTTTAAGCGACAAAATCAACGAAGGAGATTAAGCGACAAAATCTGATGGATGAAAAGAAAACGGTTTACATGTCTATTTAAAAGATACTGATTTCATTGTTAAAACACATGTCAAAAGGAAGAAGACTGTAGAGATATCGCGTGAACACAACTTCATGCATGCCTGATTAGACTGGTTAAAGAAGAACCAAACTGTAGAGATTACCGAGCGTGCGAGAGCTATTACCAAAGGACAGTAAGTTATTGAATATTTGAAGAACTGAATTGATCTATTGATTAGAGGATTTGAATGAGCTTAGTATAGATCTAAACATCTGCAAAAGAAGTTGTATTGTTATCAGATCACCTACTGTTATAGTTTAACCATTGTAAATAGATAAATCTGTTAACCGAGTGGACTTGAAAGTCTTGTATGTCATTCATAGAATGTATATTGTTATCTTGTCAACCCTATAGTGAATGTTGGTTGGATGATAACTTTTAGTTTTAAATCCTCAAACAAGGTCACACCTTATGGTGTGTTTTGTAACGTTTAACAGGGTTGACTCTTCACCGAGCTCACTTCAGAAGAGTGAACAATATTGTGGGTTGCCGGTCCCACGTGGGTTTTCCCTTTATAGGGTTTCCATGTTAAATCTCTTATGTTATGTGTTTCTGTGATGAATGTTTGGTTATCATACTTTACATGTTACATATTTGATTTGGTTGGTAATCACTATGAATTATTAACTGGTAATCGGTAAAAGCACAAACAGTTTAAGTATTTTATGTTACCAAGCTGCAGAAGTTTGCTGAATTTGTTTAAGGATCTACACTTTGTATTTGGGACTATTGGATAACTGATCTAACTGATTCACCCCCGCCCCCCCTCACCACCCCCCACTCTTAGTTATTCTAACATTTGCCATGGTTAAAAGCCATGCATGTTGTTGCTTCTCCTATTCATAAGTGTCTTAAATTTATTCATGATGAAGAAGTGAAGACGATTAATCATAGTTTATATCAACCTTCTAGGCCCAGGGATTGTGCTACCCTTGACTTCTTTTGGGCTTCAATACCTAATTCATGTCCTTCTCGACCTTATAATCTTTTTTTTTCATATCAAGCCTAAGCATCGTAAGATTCTCGAGTTAAGCATGCCTCCGCTAAATCTTAATCATGGTCTTTTGCCTACACCTTCCATACCTCCTTTATCTATGGCTTCTAGTTCTGTTAATCAGGCTCCTAGTGTTCTTTGTCATCCTACTAATCCTCCTATAGAACTTGTGAAGGATCTGGTAGTTTTTCTTCGTAGTTCTCAACATATTTCAAAAAAGACAAAACGTAATCGATCTGCTAATGAACGTCGTAAGAAGCATCGTGCTCAAGATAAAACCCAAACTTCTGTTCTTCAAAATTATTTACCTTCTTTTGACAAGCCTATGCATGATGTGTTAGAAGAAGTTATTGCTAATAATGATGTTAAGATGCAAGATAACGATGATTCTATTCGTATCTTAGATCCTATTTTGATTAATCTGGATGAGGAAGATACTCTTGATGATACTAATGATGTTAATGATGAATATGAGACTATTGACATTGACATTGATTTACCTAATATGCTTTCATCACAATTGACACTTACACTTAGTATCGAACATTATGATTCTCAAGAGGATCCTTGTTTGAAACTGACTATTATTCCTACTATGTTGGATATAGTCCCTATTACGAGTTACCCACCTTCCCTAAATGATATAGAACGAGATGGGGAGAGTAGGCGGCGCACTTGATTGGCTTGTCCTTTATGGTAGTTTTTTGTGTGTTTGTCTGTTCTATTGTACTTCTCCCATGATGTTTTTGCTAAATGTTGTTAGATTATTTTATACGATCCTTGTTGCTTTGTTGGTGCAAGATGATAAAGGAATCAAACCTATTGTACAATTCCTCTATATGTATCTCTATTCTTCTATATGTTGTTTCATGTTATGTTGTACTTGTGCTATTGTTCGTAAATATTTCCTTATGTAGTCCGCTTGGATTTGTGACTTGGTAGCACTGCATCTTCTTGGTCTCCATGTTGTGCCCTGAAAAGTCTCTTCTTCGTATCACTTATGTGTTCTTTCCTCCATTGTGATTGTAGTTCTACTTTCTTTGGGGAATGATGTCAATTCATTTGCAATAATATCATATATATATTATCTTATGATCATACCCCACGTTAGGTAGATCCCTTCTGTGTTCTCTGTATGTTTATGTGTTATTTCCCTTGATTTGTCTTCGCTTGGGGGCATCTCGTAGTGGAAACGTAATCAGTTGAGTTGTTTATGTTTATGTTAAAGTGTTAGCAATGACTTTAACGTGGGGGCATACGCTCTGCTCACCTATTGCACACACACACTTTCAATGTACATATATTTTTCAAGGTACTTCTCTCCCTTTATGGATTAGTGACTAATCCTTAAAGCATGGATTTTTATTTTATAGGATCTCTTGATCCCTCTAGTTTCAAAATTTTGATCCCTTAAGGTCGAAGGTGTGCTTAAGACTAGATCTCTTTTTGCTTTTGGTTTTACTCATGGAATAGAATATCTTGAGCGGTTCGATTCCATCTTTCCAGTTGCATTGTTTCCTTGTGTGGTTCACAATGGGCCATAAGTTCTCATTGGGCGAGGTAATCACACCCCCTCTCTCTCTTTCTCTTTTCTAGAGATATCTCTCTTACTGTAATCTTGGAGTTGACGAAGACTTGAGTCCCTGGGGGCTTGAGGATTCCTTTGTCCCTTTGATTTCAATAAGATTATCTTTTCCTTATGATCTCCTTTACCAAGAGTTTGCATCGAGTCCATACTCTTGCTAAAGTGGGGGCTAAATGTATCATTAGAAAATGGAAGCACTTCCATTTAGGACTGGTTTAGCCCTCCGAGTAAGTGGTTTGGGGTCATGTTAAGCGCCTTGAATAGGTCTTTGATTGGATCTAGTTTTTTCCCCTTGTTCTGCTTCTCTCTCCACCTGTTTCTAGCCTTTTTCTGGCACCTAGTCTTGAGAAACCGAGATCTATGACCTCAGGGTCAAGGTCAACCTCAACTCTTACCTAGGTCAAAGTTGACCTTGACCCTGACCCTGGGTTCAAATTTTAAATTCTGAAGGTTTCGGGATGTCAAGCTTCGAAAAGTTTTATTTCTCGCTTCTGGGTCTGCTGTTTCAAATTTCAGAACGGTAAACTCTTAAATTGTATTTAATCTAGGTCCATTTCTAGGGGTTAAGGCTTAATTGAAATTTAATTCTCCTATGTTAGCCTCTTTAGAAGTTTGTGCTCTAGACTAGTATAAAAGGAAGCCTTCCTCTTTCATTTTCATATTATCCTTTCATAATCTCTCAAGCAAGTGAAATCAAGCAATCAAGAGATCAAGCAAGCAAGAAGGAAAGCATTCAGGCATTTATCCTCAAGCATTCAAGCATTCATCAAGAAGATCCATTGATAGCCATTGAAGGATTCAATCTCTTTGGAGCCCTCTTGTTGAAGATTTCTCCATCCATTCATTCAAGCTTCTTCCTATTTCAAGATCCATTCAAGATTGGTGTTGAAGGTCTAATGCAATTGATTTGAGACATCCTACATACAATTCTACATTCATTTGGAGCATCTATACTTGTGGATTCAAGGATTTGAATCCTCCACAAGGATTTCAATATAAGCAAGGTGAATAGTTCCATTTATTTTGTTTATATATTGCAATTTCAATTATACTTTAAGGTTGATTCCAAACTGGGGGTTGACCAAGGCAAACCCCTCATCCAACAAACAAAACCCTTTTTCTTGTAGGTACAAGTGTGGGACAACGAATATCAGTGCAGATATGAGTACCCTTTTTGGCGAACTTCCGAGATCCGTGAACAAAATTTTCATCGGAGCTGTGTAGGTCAAGGATGACTTTTTGGGGTAAGATCTTACCTCGATCCTGAGGTCAAGGACGACCTTGCTCCGTAAGACAGAAGGTTTTTGGATTTTATCTGTTTCGGCATTTTCAGGCCAGATCCAGTTGCAGAATCCCCCAAAACTGCACACATACATCAGAAAGTAGTGTTTTCCAAATTTATCCTATTTTGAGGTTAGTATTTGTCTTCAATTCAATCAAGTTTTCAAATACACACTTTCTATAACGAATTATAAAGTTTTCTCCTTTCTTCATATTCTCCATAGATTGATTCATTTGTGCATTGATCACTTCCTTGTGATTGATCAATTTGGGTCTCTCCTTTGGGAATTTGGATTAAGAAGTAGATCTAAAACATAGAAAGATAGCTCTATTCACAATTGAGAAAACCTTAGTTTGCATTGACTATTTTTCTCTTTAGCACTTTTGAAAACCTTTTTCGCTTTTGTGAACATAAATGACTTGTCCAATTCCCTTTTAATAGCAACTTCACAATAAATGCCCTTAATCACATTTAATGTGTTGTAGGCCCACTAAGTGACCAATTTTTAACAGTAAAAAATGACGTTCACCAGATTTCCTTTGCCATTTTGTTTCTTACTCTATCTCTACTAGAGACTCTTTGATGGAGTAGACCTGACATTTTATTTTCTTATTTGCAGGAAAGGAGACAACCATTGAGTATTTCTACTCTTGACAACAACCGAAAGGCTACTAGTTACTGAAACAATTGTTATCCTCCTTTTTCCAAATCTTTTTCATTTTCGTCTTTACTTCTTTATTTATCCTCTTTACTACTTTGGTTTGCTTGAATTCAACAAACTTGTAGAATCTTGCTATATGTCCAAACTCATTGCACTTGTAACACTGGTCAGTCTTCTTTTCTTGTCTTGACCTACATTGGTTAGCTTTATGTCCATATGCAAAACAAGTATAACAATAACCAACAAACCGATTATCTCTACTTGGTTTCCTACATTAATTTGCCTTATAACCATAAATATTGCAATTATAACATCTACCAAAGTACAATCTATTATTTTGATTGGTTCTATTTCTACAATACAATGTTTTATGTCCTAATTTACTGCAATTGAAATAATGACATTAAAGGAATACGATTTCTTACTTACCTTGGGGTTTACTAGAACCTTACCTTTGTCCTCCTTGTTAGATTTGGTCTTATATTCTCTTACCTTCAATCTAGTTCTGCTATGCGAGCATTCACCAATTTCACAACCTAGGTCTTTCTTATCTGTCGGAGATCTTTGAGCATTTAACATTACATAGAGCTTCTCCGAGCTGGTTCAAAATTTATCTTCACTTTTCTTTGACTCTAACAAATTTGCTTTGAGAGACTTAACTTCTTGTTCTAATTTCTTGCATTTGTCATATTTTCTTTTGATTATATTGTTCAGATGCTTCTTAGTCTTTTCATCTTCTTCACTTTTGGCTCTTAGATCAATGATGGTATCACTTGCTAGCTTGAGTTCATTGCTCACTTCTTTATGTCTTAATTTGAATTTACAGATTTGTTCTTTTAACTTTCAAATGCAGTCATTGGTCATTCAAAGATTTTAAGATAGTCCCTTATTCTTATCTTCAACAGATTCAAGATCTGCATACACAGACATACACTCATTTTAATCCATGGTGGATCTAGGCAAAATATGTTCAAGATTTCAGATTTCCTTCGAGCTTTTAGACTCTTCCAAAGCATCTAGCTTTGATACTAATTAGTGAGCACCCAAAATACTGAGAGAGGAGGGATGAATTAGAATTCCCTTGAAAATTTAAAATATTTAAGTAACTGTCCACATAACATAATTTAAACAATTGTCTACATAACTAGAGTAGTGACATCAATGACAACCGGATAACTTAGCAATACAATACCATTCTTAATCATCTTCTTAATTGACTTAGATTGTTTGATTACATACATTCAATCTCTTACTGGGTTCACGTCGAATGGCCCAAGGTTGGTATCACCAATGTTTTTCCATGTAGAGGCAAAGCTTGATTAAGGTATCATCTCTAGCATGCCAAGCTTCATTTGCGTTGACCTTTGTGCTTTGGCATTTTCACTATTTTTGGCTCTTTTAGCCTTCGTCATTTGCTCATTTCCTTCTTTGTCTTTTGTTGGTGGATCTTTCTTTTCCTTGGCTTTGACTTTATACTTTGGATTTTTGTCACCTTTCTCCATGATTAAGCCTACAACATCAACCCTTAGTTGGATTCTAACTTTATTTCATTAGAACTGAATTAGATCCTAAATTCATTAGTTGTTGGACTTCTAAACTTTTACATCAATCTTTGAAACTACTAAATCTATGACTTTAACGGTATAAAATAAATTGGGAATTTAATTATTTTTCAATCCTAGACATCATGCCACCCCCACCAATTTGATTTCACTCAGTTGTTAATGGAAAAGGGGTTATTGAGATTTGAGAATAAAGCCTGGTACAAAATTATGTAACCTTGAAAAAGATTTTAAACCACTATATACAACAACAATAACGTGGCAAGGAGATAGAGATTCAAGTTTTGAATAACTTTTGCTTGATTTCAGGCCATGAACTTGTTGGAGATGATTGAAGTTGGACCCTTTTCTACTCGTAAACAACTAAAATCAAAGTCCTCTTTGTTGATAATTGCTTGAAATTAGGGTTCCAATCGTTGGTAAATAGTTGAAATCAGTCACCCTTTTCATGAAAATTTGAAGGAATTTGATGAAGATTGAATCCTACCATCATCACCATATAGCCCTGCAAACAAAATGATTAAAAAAAATTCTTGAATCTCCTCTTGATGGTTCGAATTACTTCATATGCCTACAATCAGACTTGAAAATAATTTCTTTTGAAGTGTAGAAATGACATTGCTTATATAGGTGACATTGAATTGATTTCTCCTTCCAAGGCTACAAATATTTAATTTTTACCACCAAACATTTAATGACACATTGATAATGGATCTCCTTCTACATTGAATTTATGGTCTTCTTATTAAATTCAATCCCCTTGCATTCAAATTTATCCTCCTTGGATTGGATCGAACTCAACCTTTTATGCAAATGTAAGCACCTTCTCATTAAATTTGAGCTTCTAATGGTTAAACTCAAGGCCATTGGAATTGGTTTTGATGCTTTGTATTTAAAATTAAGGCCATGAATCAATCATTATAGATCCACATGTTTGCTTATTGGCCAGATTTGGGGCCTTGTTTATGTCTTGCATCTAGATTAAGGCCTCTTACATTGGGTTTCAAGCCTAATTTATAAACTGAAGGCCAAACGTTTGAAATAAAACCACCTTAGGGCCTGCAAATTCAAACCTAAGGTCATAGCTATTGTTTTAGGCCCATACATTTGTTGATGGGGCCACATGCTTGGTGATTAGAACCTGATTTAGACCCATTGTTATTGGATTTAGGCCTCATATTACCAGATCACGGCCACATGTTTGAATTTGGGGCTGCATTGAATGGTTTTAAGGTTCGCCTTATGGGTTTCAAGGCCACACACTTCATTTTGGATGACTCAAATCGGATTAGGGCCTAATCTATATCAAATCAAGCTCACACATTACCTTATGGGATTGATTTAGGTCCTGTTTTCATTTGAATTTAGGCCTGATTTGTAAATTCTAGGCCACGTGCTTCATTATGGGGCCTTCATCAAATTTCATGCCCAGATTTGGGTCTTACCTCATGGAATCAAGGCCCATATGTTTTGTGTTTAGGGCCTAAGCTCACACGTTTGAATTTAGAGCCAAATCTACATCAAACTAAGCCACATTCTAATCCAATTAGGTCCACATGCCACATGTCAAGGTCTAATTTAGGACCAGGTTTATGTTATTTGGGTCCACATGTTACCTTGTTGAGGCCCACAATTTTCATTGGGGCCATACTTAGCCACCTTCTCCATTGAATTAGGGCCTAGTTAGGTCCACACACTAAATTTTAACGTAATTACTTCCCTCCAACGATTGAATTAGGGCATGACTTGATTAGATCAGGTCCACACATTATCTAATGGGGCTGCTTTGCAATTATTTTAGGCTCTAGCCTAGAGCTTTGAGCCATACGTTTCAGCCTAGGTCCTATTCTAGCCCCCCATTTGGATTGAACTTGGGCTAGGCATTGGTAAATGAGGCCCATGAGTTTTATTTTAAGGCCTTGCTGATTCACTAAGGTTACACACGTTCAACATAGGGGTTGCAAATTGGGAGTAGGCCCATGATTCTCCATTTGAAGTGAATTTTAGCCTCTCCATGACTATTCAAACTTGATAAAGGGGGCCTTGGTTAGTGGTTTAAATCTTCATACATTTCCCCTTTGCATTGTTCTTTGTTCCCTTAATTGATTTCACCAAGTTGAGTTGCCTTCTTTTGTCTAATGAACATTACTTTACCTCCTTGCCACTTAAGAAAGTGGATTCCAACTTGTTATTGGTCAAGTTGACAATTAAGAAAGTGGATTCCACCTTTTTATCTGACAAGTTGCCACTTAAGGAAGTGGATTCCACCTTTTTATCTGACAAGTTGCCACTTAAGGAAGTGGATTCCTCCCTTTTATCTGTCAAGTTGCTACTTAAGAAAGTGGGCTCCACCTTTTATTTGTCATGTTGCCACTTAAGGAAGTGGATTCCACCTTTTTATCTATCAAGTTGTCACTTAAGAAAGTGGGCTCCACCTTTGATTTTTCATGTTGCCACTTAAGGAAGTGGATTCCACCTTTTCATCTGTCAAGTTGCCACTTAAGAAAGTGGGCTCCACCTTTTTATCTTGCAAACTTAAAGAAGTAACATTTTGACCTTTGTTTTTCTTTATGGCGATTTAAATGAGACAAATTTACAAGGCTAAATCATACATTGGCTCAATCCTTCTTTTAGCTTCTAATTCCCATACTGAGCCAAATTTCACCATTTTTCAAATTTTTGGACACTGTCATTTTTGGGAAGGCTTGAAAAAATTCCAAATTGTTGCCAAACTTGCTGTACCACCTAGACCTACCAACAAAAAGAGGGAGGTCCCCATTTGCAAGGCAATGTCTAAACAACAAACTAAAACATATACCTTACCAAGGGGGACACTTGTTTTTTTTTCAAACTTCGGTTTGGTTTGCTGTTTAGCCAATTCCCATTTGGAATGGGGCAATGGTGGGAAAACCTCACAACAAGTCCCAAGTATGCACTTTTCTATATTACATGCAATGTCCACTGACATCTTCAGAGCTATAACTCAAAATTGGAGTACAACTAGTCCATGCAGAGGTGCTTATATGTTCAATATTAAATGTTATCACAGTGTTAAATCACAGGGAACGTCCAGAAAGCCAGTCTCCACTAAGTTGTGAAATAATGCAGGCAGCAGAAAACAAAACACCCTACACTAAGTTGTAAAATTATGAACTCCACATACTGAATTTTTGTTAATACATACACAACCATGTTTATATTATTTGGTCTTTATGCTTGTGTGCTCTATTGTACATTATGTTTTTTAAGTTTCTTAAGTATTACAAGTATCTCTCTACTGCAGTAGCACAGTAGTACACATTTGAATCCCAACCATTTCAAATGTAGTCCTGTGGAAAATGTTGGATCTAGGTCGGTTTAAGGCCAAATGTAGTATGCACAAGAGGTAGAAGGTCAAAGGTCAATTATGTTTCTCCAATGGTTAACTCTACCTCACAAATGTGGATCTCTCTTATTCTGTGTTTATTTACCTATTTCTTTAATTAACTACCTTTTAAAACGAACTATCTTTGAACATAGCATGAATGAATACCCAAAGAAAGATGTTGCAGCTATAATAGCATGAGTTGCTATGTAGCTCAAAGTGGGTCTGATTCATGGAGCAATGTGGAGCACTATGAATTAAGTTGTAGAGCTAAGATACCTGTTTACAATAGCATTGAAGAAAAAGATTCATAAATCAGTTGATTCATAGTGCTCCACATTGCTTCAACCCACTTTGATCTATATGGCAACTTATGCAATTAGCTGCAATCAATGTACACACAGCATAGCTGGTAACCATGCCTACACTGATATTAGAAAAATCCAATTCTCTCTTCTAAACAGCCCATGGGTGTGCACCAACTCTATGGTCTTGACTCTTCATGTTAGAGGACAAGTCTCCTGGGTCGGAGAAACAAATTTGACTTCAGTTTATTATGAGTTCACAACTCTCACTACTAAACAGCCAATGGGCATGCACCAACTCTATGGTCTTGACTCTTCATATTAGTTGACAAGTATTCTGGGTTAGAGAAACGGATTTGATTTCGGCTCATTATGAGTTCACAATTCACTCTACTGAACAGCCCATAGGCGTGCCCCGATTTCATGGTCTTGACTCTTCGTGTTAGAGGACAAGTCTTCAGGGTTGGACAAACGAATTTGATTTCAGCTAATTATGAGTTCACAACCCTCTCTACTAAACAGCCTATGGGCGTGCACCAACTCTATGGTCTTGATTCTTCATGTTAGAGGCCAAGTCTTCTAGGTCGGAGAAATGAATTTGACTTCAGCTCATTATGAGTTCACAACTCTATTAAAGAGTCTATGGGTGTGCGCCAACTCTATGGTCTTGATTCTTCATGTTAGAGGACAAACAAATTTGACTTCAAGTTCAGCTCATTATGAGTTCACAATCTTCTCTACTAAACAGCCTATGGGTGTGCACCAACTCTATGGTCTTGACTCTTAATGTTAGAGGACAAGTCTTCTAAGTCGGAGAAATGAATTTGACTTCAGCTCATTATGAGTTCACAACTCTCTCTATTAAATAGCCTATGGGCGTGCACCAACTCTATGGTATTGACTCTAGGTTGGAGAAATGAATTTGACTTCAGCTCATTATGAGTTCACAACTGTCTCTATTAAATAGCCTATGGGTGTGCACCAATTCTATGGTATTGACTCTTCATGTTAGAGAACAATTCTTCTGGGTCAGAGAAACAAATTTGACTTCAGCTCATTATGAGTTCAAAAATCTGTCTACTAAACAGTCCATGAGCATGCACCAACTTTATGATCTTGACTCTTAGTCATGATAGACGACAAGTCTTCTGGGTCAGATATGAATTTGACTTAAGCTCATTGTGAGTTCACACCTCAACCAACTATTAGACAACTATGTTACTCTATAATAGAGAGAAAAGTACATCAAAAGGTTTGAAAAGCATGTCAATGGAGAGTTCAATTATATGTATCATTCTCTGCAATCATTCAGGGGATTGTAGAGCATTTTAGCTACTGTTTTCTATGAATGAAAATTAAATGGCCTTATTTTGGAGAGAGTGCAAAGTGAACGTCACAACAAAATTTCACAGTTATTTTCAAGATAAGCAAACTCGATGCTTGAATTTATTCGGTTGTCAATAGCAATTTTTGCTTGAGTAAATACAGTGCAGCATCTCCATACCTCCTCCAACTCCTGGTGAGGAAAAGAATCTGATGCTCAGGAACAACAAAATATGAGCTACAACAATTAACTTATTGCATGAGAAGGGCAACTTCTATCTTCAAAGAAGCTCACTGGTTCACATGATCCACAGAAGATTTGCTGGTGCTTTGGAAAAAATTAAACTGGAATTACAGGAGGGTGTTTAGATAAATCACAGAGGCACTCATGAGGATTAGCATAAAAGTAATCCTCTTCTTTGGGTTTACTTGCTATTACTTTCCTCCATGCTGGTGCTCCTATTTGATTCTTGTGAATCTGTCTCACTCTCTGTGCAAATTTATCCCATTGCAGCGAACCATTTCCATACATATCAATCAACTCAACTAGCTTCCTCCGATCAAGGGATACAGTTTTCCGAAAACCGAGATATCTGAAATGCAACATAGCACAGAAATAAAGTTTAAGCTCTAATGCCAAGGTTATATCCTTGTGTACTAGCATCTGACTAAATGAAAGCTTCGAAATGCTAAATCCTTGAGTGTGCCACAAACCTCCTATGTCCTTCCACAAGCTTTGCCATATTCCCATAATAAGTGGGAATAAAAACATCACTTGCAATTGAAACCAAATAGTCTAAAGCTGCCATTTGCGATGAATGGTTCTGAAATGGTTTTAGATCAGCTGGACTCAACAGGGTTTCCTTACTTACCTGAAGTCACATAATAGGTAGAGAACATACGCGGTTAATTATCTTCCTTATGATAATAAGTTACTTTCAACATCAAGAAAATATAGAAAGGATTAGGGTTATTACAATTTTGTTGTGTATGGCATGCAAAGGTGCCATTCTTCTTTCACCTTTGTATATCCTCCCAGCAGCAATATAAATTTGTGTATTATTTTGGAAATTTAAAGCCTTCAACACCAATGCAGTCTCCTCTGGTGTGAGTGGACAGAGACCTTCCAACCGCTTCTGTTCAGATATGATTTCCTTCTCTTTCCACCAACGATATTCATACCTGGGGTAAAAATGCAGTTTGTCAGTTATTGTAGACCAAAGGAAAAGTCTATTAATTGTGATGCAGCTTTACAAACCTCATTCTAGCTAACTCATTCGCTTCTGCATCAGTACAGCCCTGAGTACAACCAGAAAATGCAAGCATATCCATCTCATATCGTAAATGAAGCACTACGAAGAATCCATTCCCTTGAAGAATGTTGACAAGTTTTTCCCCTATCTTCTCAATTTGAGGAGTAAATTTCAAAGCATTATAATTTACTTGACACCGGAACTTTTGCAGCTCCAGGGGAAGGCCATTATTTGCCAATCGTGCATCAGTCTTGTTAAAATGAACCACCTTATGTTTCCGAATCAAAGGCAGCATCTACAAAATTGCAGCTTTAAATGTGAGAACATTTCTTAGAACTAGAATGACATGACTGCGTTCTCAAGAAGCTGTAGATTTCTAGTCTTAGGCAACCCTCCAAGAAAGTTTTAAAATGAAAACACACCTGTTTTAAATAGTACTTTTCACTTGACCAGCTTATGGGTGACATTGAAAAGAGCTTGCCATGTGCCCTCCTACTCAATTTTTTTGGCAGCTCCTTTACAATTCGAACTTCATCTCGTAGGGAAGTGATAAAGTGTTTGACATCAAATATATCCCCAAACTCACTAGAATAGTCAAAAATGTGCATCAATCAGTTACTATTGAATTCATCCTGTTCTAGATACATAAAACAAAGCTTTAACATTGTTGACTGTTAAATTTGCATGTTAGTTCTGCACATCAAGCATGCTTACCTTGAATCAGCCCAAAATGAGGTCTTATCCAGTTCTGGAACAACCAATGTCAAATTCAAGAACTTTGCTATGGTAACCATGTCACAGATCTGCCAGGAAGGCTCAAGTTATGTGATTGGACTTAATAAAAGTTATGTTTTTATGGAAACAAGTTATTGAATGAGAACATGTCGCTTGAATCGCTTCAAGAATAATATTTCTAAGCAAGAAGCACCTTTCTAGTATTTCAGCAATGATGAGAAGTTTGTGTTTGAGGTGGAAGGCATTGAATCAAAATTAATTACAAACAAGAATGAAAGAGTGAGTTCCATTAAGGGACAAAACATTTTTAGCATACCGCAGCTCGCATCTGATTCAAGCCTCCGTTGCAAGACAACTTTAAATAGCCATTGCTCTTGTACATTCCTGCAAATTTAATGCAGCACCTTATTAGAAAGCAAAATATGGTGAAATTCAACAGATTTACATAGTCTTCTCTATTCAATTTTCTATTGTTCTTCAAATTTCCACTTAAATGTTTTGTCCGAGTCCACACTTATGGAATTAGGGACCCTTAGAGGTTGTAAGTAATATATGTATTACCATGCAATAAATGCAAATACAACCCGTTATATCTCTATATACAAGGCACAGAATGGAAACTGAAAAACCACTGCATTTGAAACAAAGAGAGCGATCTAGATGCTGAACTTCTCTGTAACCAAATAAAAAGTCTTATATTTTTATCTACCTAATAAAGAAAATGCATTTGTTGTTTACTGACTTTCCTGATACAATGTGGATGTTTCAACCAAACTAGGGATATAATATAGGCCTTGCATTTGTGAAACTGAAGGACATAGGGAGCAACAAAAAAATGATTTACAAACTGAGTTGACTTGAATTTTTCATTAAGAGGTCACAAATGGCAAATGGTGCCAAATAAACCAATTCCCTGGCTAATTTGACAGTAGTCCATATCTTTTCTCTGGTTCAACATTTACCTCAAGGCAAGCTTGCTAAGAAAGCTCTAGCATGCTCATCAATCACCTGTAGCAGGAATTACCAGATCCCTGCTAACGGTAAAAGGCCCATAGTCTCAATATTGAATACCCTGCAATAATCTTTGCTCCACTCGATTGGATGTCAGCTCAAATGAAATTACAAGGTTTGGTGCAATTCAAAAATAATATTGGCAATAGAGGAAGAGATGTCTGCAATATGCATTACAGCATCTCCGGTTGTGATTCTTCAAGCATCCAGGAGAAACCATCATATTCAATTGATGAGTTTCTTCCCATCAAATATACAGGGGATGTGAAAAAATTATATTAATCACCACCCGGGGAAATTTTTTTAAAGGTTGGGCTCACTGTTAACGATTAATAACAAGTCCAATGTCAACTAGGAATAGTTCTTGGCATCCATGTACTCTACCCATTTCTTCATGGCTCTGCAAAGAATGAGAATTTACTGCATAAGGCTTTCTATAAATGACAGCCTCCCTGTAATGGAAATGCTCAAAATAGCAGATGCATAAAATTTGTTTTGAGCTATTCTGGCTAATATTTCACAAGATTTGTAGAAAATAGACTCAGCAGTTGGCAATATTTCTGAAATATTGACCACTTTTCCTGTAGGCTATGCATAAAACATTACATTTTCGGTTTTCCAAAACATACAAGCATGTTTGGTAAATTCTACGTTTATTGGAACTATTTCATACTTGTTTAAAATAGTCCATCCCTAAAAACTCCCCAGAATGTAGACTGTAGAAAATTATGAATAAAAAACTTGCCCTAAATTTCTAAAGACAGGGGAAGTTGAAAAGGAATTGGAGCACTGTATGCCACCAAAATTATTGCAGGGGAAAAAATTAACCAGATCAGCTTTTCAAATCAGAGGCATTAAACCCTCTTCTTAAACCAAAAATGAACACCTAATACAAAAAGCTGTAAAAACATAAATCTTCGCACCCAAAAACATAAAACTTTCTGTTTCTTATCCTAGACAAAATTCAGTAATAAATATCAAAACATTGCTTAAACGAATGAATAGCTGATATTACTAAAGGGGAAAAAACCTGTAAAACCAGAAATCTTTCGCACCCAAAAGCTCAAATATGAAAGATGAGAGAGGACCCAAAAACATACATCCGGCCATTTCTTATCTCAGACAAAATTCAGTAATAAATATCAAAACATTGCTTAAACGAATGAATAATTGATCTTGAAGAAAAACGTACTACTCACTTTTCAGAGGTAGACTTAGGTCTGAAGATTCGTTGAAGCCTATCAATTGGTTGGGAGGAGTGAAGCAGGGCGGACATTTGTGCAGAAATTGTGGGTTGAATTGCATAAGGCATGTCCATAGCAAAATACTTGTGCACAGTCGTACCACCCACGATTTCAAACGACCCCTTGCAAAATTTGCAGCCATTGTCACCATTCCTCCCCTTCATGTTTGATTCATAACAGAAAACATGTTTTCAGAAAGGATCAGAGCCAAAACTTATAAACAAATTGACATAAATTTTCTTTTTTCTTTTTAAATGGAGATGGGGTCTGATAAAGAGAACCATTCAAAGCAATTAGGTGAGTATGGCCTGCCCTGGTTCGTTTGTGTGTGGACGAAGCGAAAAAACCGATGACAGTCTTCTCATCATTAGACAACTTTAATGAAACTGTCATGGCGGCCTCAGATTGTACAGGTAACGACTAAATTTGAAATTCTACGGCCCCACCTAAATTTGTAACGTACCAATGGATTTCACGTTTATGCAACATAATTTGTTCATTTATTAGATGATTTGGTCTTGAGACATTGTTTTAGGAGGAGCGTCTTTGTCTGTTTTGTTTGGGGTAGGAGGAAATGTTTGACCTTTCTAAGAGATGAATTAGTAGGTATCCAACATGTTTTATTCGAATATCAGACTAATTAAGAGGTACAATAAATATTTAAAAAATCCCACGAACTTGTGGAATAATTCTACCCTTTCAAAAAAAAAATGAAATAGATTTTTATATTTATAAAAATAAGGTTGTTTTATCTTATTGTATCATATATAAAAATTAGATTATATTGTTTATAAAATAAGTATTATATTTTTTTAAAGTAATTGGAATGGATGCACTTATCTATCCAAAAATAAGTATTATGTGATGTTAGTTTATTTGGTCAAATTATGTGTTAGTAGTTTTATAAAATTATATTTCAAATAAAAATTATATTCAATTAAATAACATTCATTTACAATGTTGTTTTTGTTATTTTATTATATATAATAAGATGTTATTTGAGTCACTATATAAGATGATATTGTCTTGTTGTAGAATAAAGGTCAAGAGTAAAAGATTAAGTATTAATATTTCTTTAGAAGTTTGCTTCAAGAGTGAGATCAATCAATTAATAATAGTCCCCATGTTATGAGAATCTCAATCACTATACAAATAGAAGAGTAAAATATTGTAGCACTATATTAGATGAAATTGTAAATTGCAAAGAGAAGATAGGCTAAAATATCCACATAATAGAATTACTTAAAGTGGCTCAAATTTCTATCCAAAAATATTGTACTAGATAATGTACCTGTACTCCAAACTTTATGGAATTCACTCCAAGCTCTTTGGAATTAATTTACACCTTATATATTTAAAAAATTTCCATCACTTTAATGAACAAACTCGAAACTCCAACTAATTTTCATAGGTTAGGAAATTTTGAACTCAAAATAAAATTAAAGTTATGAATCACCCTCCCTGGCTAAACATGCTTATTCACAAATTTAAGAACAAGGAACGTTGATCTAGTTTATATGATGCTTGTATTTACAAGGAGGTGAAGGAACAAATAAATTGTGGCATGAATATTGTAGGCACTCAAAATTGGCTAACCCATTTCTTCATCGTCTTTCATCCATCATCCATTTTTATTAATTTTTGACAAATAACAACTTTATCAACTCATCTTATCTCCAATTCAAAAATGAAAACAAATATTTTTATTTATTTATAGTAATTTTTAGAAATAATCCACTTGAAACTTATCTGCTTTTCTCAATTCCAATATGGAAAGTAAGGTGCGCACATTTGAAATTAGAAAATTTTCACCATCTCCTCGATGAAAGTTGTTATTCTGGATTCCTCTATCTTCAACACCTCATCTTTAAACATCTCTAAATTTGTCTCTTCTTCATTATCCTAAGGAACGAACAAATATTGAAATAAAGCCCATACTTTAAATTTGAATAATCTCCCAATCTGAAACACAAGTGTGCTTTGTGCTTTCTAAGAGCTAAATACATGAAACACCCAATTCTCCAAGGTGTCATTGGAGAAGTAATAGGGCCATAAAGGTTTTTGTATCTATTAGTTTAGATTATTTTATATTTAAATCATTTCTTTATTGTGTGATTTGATAGTTAGTCATGTAGTTATTTTCACTTCATACATTTGGCACACTTGGTAAGACTCCTTTATGTGACATAATTTTGTCACTTTCACTTCACACACATTGTAGAACATACATGCACAATCATACAATATTTTATCATTTGGCACTTTCACTATTAGAAACGGACTTTGATTGAAGAAAATAAGTTGTTATTATGTCTAGTGTGTCTTCTTTTGTGATATACTTGTCACGTCATTCTATCCAAGAATTTTGAAAAAGTTTTCAATAGTCGTTACTATTTTCTTACCAAAATATTATTCAAAACATTTGAAACTAGTAAAAAATTAATCTCAATTAAATCCTCATTTCTTCATTTCTCATCCAACATTACAAATATATGTTCTTAAAAAATTGACATTAAAAAATGTTGCATCATTGTCTTCTATCTTTATAACTATTTTGTCTCTTGTAGGTTATTTTTGGCTCTTTTTGGATCTATTTTGGCTCTTTTGGGTTTCTTATGGCTCTTTTGATTTTGTTTTGGCTCCTCTAAGTTTGGTTTGACTCTTTTAGGGTCTATTTTGGCTCTTTTGGTCACTATTCTCACCCTTTTAGTCTATGTTCTAACACTTTTGGTAATTGTTCTAATGCTCTTGATCATTGTTAAGACACTTTTTGTCACTATTCTAGCACTTTTGGTAATTGCTCTAGGTCTTTTGGTTGCTATTATAGTGCTCTTGGTCACTATTATGGCACTTTTAGTCACTATTATGAAACTTATGCTACATAGTTTGGCGCATGTGTCTTATATGAATAAAGTCATGAAAATCCACTTTTTATTGTTTAGGTACTTGCAAAACTCTAGAAAACTAGACCTCAAATAGATCACACCCATACATTATCTCACTACAACAAATCCTTGTGATTAGCTCCTTTTTCTTTCCTATTTTTTGCTTCCACCCAATGTATAATGTATTTTTCACTAATTTTTCAAAAAATGTAAGCTCTATATTTGGGACGGTGCTATTTTTGGTATTTTTGTGCCTATTAGAACAAGCAGGTGCAAAATTAGGTGCTATTTAGCACCTAAATTAGCACAAAATTAGTACCTCAATTAGAAACTCAATTGGAACCTCAATTGGTGCCTCAATTCTAGCACCTAATTATTTACTTGTTTACCTTGTCACCAACTTGTCTAATTCTCCATAGTCCATGCTTTGTGTTAAAATGCACTCTTTGCGACACATGGATGACCCATATTATGTCATGCTTGTGCGATTATTTTAAAGTGCTCGCTCAAGTTAAGAGCGTAAGGGTGACAGTGGGTCCCCTTTCTCTTGTTTACAACGTCAAATGAAAATATGCCAAGTGTCAACTTCTTAGTTCTGCAGGCCAATATTTCTTTGTCGATTAGCAAGATTAATCATCGAGCAGTTTTTTGAAGATCAATGGTCATCATTGTGCCATACTTGTGCAATTATTTTAATATGTGCACTCATATTAAGGGTGCAACTATGATGGGAAATCCCCGCTCATCCTAGGTGTCTATAATGACAAATAATATGGCACCATATGTCATTTTTTCAGCGCTATGGGCCTTGGCCTCTCAAGTTTGTGTTGGATATTGCTAATGCATTGGGGAGATGGTTGATACATTTAATATGTTTAATCACTACATTGAGTGATGCTGGAGTTGTTTCTCTTGTCATTCGTGTTTTGTCACCGATGTCAACATATGTTTCAGTGAAGAGAACAAGCTGGTTACTATAGTGTACGAACACTATATGGATGTTTTAGAATGTGTGAAGTCAAATGAGAGTACAGGAAGATGTTGTGATCTTATATCCAAGATCGCATCATGTAATGTTTCATATTGGATGAGTTACAGATGTTTTGGTGAAGACTGGTTACTGGACTATAACAGTGGAAGTTGATAAAGTGAGTATATGTGTTTCAGGTATATCTTACAGAAGGTATGGGTTCAGTGCATGTGAGCTTAATGGATTATAGTTAGTATATTGAAGAATTTTCATTGGTCAATGCAAGTCACAAAAAGTAGGATGACGTTAACTGTGGCATGTGATCTGGAGAAGACTTATTTGGGAGTTGACTTCAGAGATGTAGCATGCATTTTGGATGATGAATATGAGTTAAGGATGTCGGTCCTTAATTATTGTAATGTAATCATTGTATACTTATTTTACATATCGTGTGTATCTTAGCAAGGGTTTATGTAATTGTTTGTATATTAGGAAAGCCTAATCGGCCGACTAGGTCATGTAAAATGTAATAGGGTATATATGTAAGATCTTTTCTTTGAAAAGATATGGATGAGATGTATGTAATGTGAAAGAGAATTGTGGACTGTTATTCCTAACAATTGGTATCAAAGCCTCTGGTCCTTAGAGAGAAATCTTAATAGCTTGAGGTGATCTTGGAGATGGCGTTCTATAGGAAAGATAGTCTGAAATTTGATCCTGAAAAATTTGATAGTTGGAAGAACAAGATGCGAACTCATTTGCTATGTTTGGGCATCGACTAATGGATGGTTACAAAGAATCAGGTTGCTATGAAGGCTGAGGATGAATTGGCAAAAGCTATTGATGATGAAAAGAAGGTATTTTCATATAACATGGTCACAAGGGAAGTATTGATCAACACACTCTCTGAAGGAGAATTTGTTGAGGTTAAAGATCTAGATTCAACACATAAGATTTAGGAAAGATTAGAAGCACTATATGGAGGAGACAAGTATACCAAGAAAGAGAAGTTACAGAACTGGAAAACAAAAATGGAGAAGCTACAAATGAAGGATGCTGAAAGCATTAGGGCTTATGTTCAAAGGGTTACATAGGTTGTGGTTGGAATTAGAAATTTTAGAGGCACTTATGATAAAGAAGAAGTCATTGCAAAGATCCTTAGATCATTGACACCTACTTACAAGACTAAGGCTCTAACTATACAAGAAACTATACCTTTGACTCCAAACTTTAGCAGAGAGATGTTGATTGCAAAGCTAACTACCTTTGAAGCTGCTGAAATGGGAGATTATGTACCTAAAGTTGAATCTTCATTTAAAGCATCCGCAGATAAGAAGATAATGTATGCACTTCTGAGTACCAGTAGTGAGAACCTAAAAGAAGAGCTTGGTGAATATGTTGAGGAATGGGAACAGATACAAGCAGAGGAAAGAAAGATGGATGAACTTGTTGCACTGATTGCTAGAAGAGAAAAGAGAGGTAAGGGAAAATTTGAAGGAAAGTTACCTTTGAAATATTTTTCATGCAATAAGGTAGGTCATTTTGCATCTAAATGTCCTACAAGAGTTCCTAAGTGCAAACCTAAGTTTTTCAAGTCTAAGTATTCAAAGGATAAGGAATGTTATTATGCTAGTGAAGGTATTTCTGATGATGATGATTTAGATTATGAGAAGATTGGATTTATTGCTATCAAAGATGAAAAACCAGTACAGGAGGAAAAAGCTTTAGTATCACATGTTGACAAGAAATTTGAATGGATTATAGACAATATTTGTTCACATCATATGACTGGAGATAAAAATAAGTTTGTTAAATTAGTAAAGTATGATGGTGGTGTTGTGAGATTTAGAGACAATCTTCCTAAACCTATCATAGGAGTAGGATCTATTACTTTGGATAGAAAGACTAATACTGATAATGTACTACTTGTTGATGGACTTAAGCATAACTTGTTGAGTGTTGGACAACTGATGGACAAAGAGTTTCAATTACAATTCAATGATGGTAAATGTTTTATCAGAAGTAAGGTAGGAAAGATGATTGCAACCGATACTAAATCTAGAGGTAATGTATTTGAATTAAATACACCTAGAGCCTCTTATTTTGTTGCAAAGGTAGATGACAATTGGTTATGGAACAAAAGATTTTGTCATGTTAATTTTGATAACATTGTGAAGGAAAGCTTGACTAATGCAATAAGAGATCTACCGAAGATTGTGAAACCATCTAACACTGTATGTAGAGATTGTGTTATGGGAAAACATACTAGAAGTAGTTATAAAAGTAAAGCATATACATCAAAAGGAAAGTTGGATCTGGTACATACAGACCTATGTGGACCTACAAGGACAAGATGATACTATGGTGAAAGGTATTTTATACTTTTTGTTGATGACTTTTCTAGAATGATGTGGGTCACTTATTTGAAAGAGAAATCATAAGCATTTGATAAATTCAAGATATTCAAAGAAAAAGTAGAGAATGAATCAGGCTTAAAGATAAAATGTTTGAGGTTAGATAAAGGTGGAGAATTTACATTAGATCTATTTAATTCATACTGTGAAGAGAATGGAATACAAAGATAGACTTCTTCTCCTAGGACTCCACAACAGAATGGGATGGAAGAGTGAAGAAACAAGACTATACTTGATGCTGCTAGGACAATGTTTCTTGAAGGAAATGTATCTTATATACATTGGAGAGAAGCTATTGGGATAAAAGTGTACACCTTGAACAAAATTCAAATCAGAGAAGGTACAAGTAAGACTCCTTATGAATTATGGTTTGATCATACTCCTACTATAAAATATGTCAGAATATTTGGTAATAAGTGCTATATCAAGAGAGATGATGAGATAGGGAAATTTGATGCTAGAAGTGATGAGGAAATTTTCTGTGGTTATTCTACTAAGAACAAGGCTTACAATATTTTAATCTAAGATTAAGAAAGGTGATTTATAGTAACAATGTGAAGATAGATGAAAGGTTTCAGATATAAGAAAGAATGTATGATTGTAATCAGGATACAAAGATCAAAGAGGCTGCTGCTATAGAAGAAGAAGAACTTATTGAGGTTGAATGCAAAAATGAGACTTGTGATGATGATACAAATGAGGCTATTGAGGTTCCTAAGACTCTGAGGTATGTAAAGAAAGACCATCCTGAAAAGAAAATTATTGGTAATACAAATCAGGGAGTAATGACTAGATCAAAGGCTAGAGAATAAATTTGTTTGATTTCTCAAGTTGAACCAAAGACTACAGATGAAGCTTGTAGAAATGAATCTTGGATAAATGCTATAAGGGAAGAGTTAGATCAGATAAAGAAAAATAACACTTGGGAATTGGTTTCTAGACCTAAAGAAAAAAATGTAATAGGAACTAAATAGGTTTTCAGAAACAAAATGAATGAAGGAGTTGTTGTAAGAAACAAAGCAAGATTGGTATGTAAAGGTTATTCACAACAAGAAGGCATATATTTTGAAGAGACATTTACTCATGTTGCTAGAATAGAGGTTGTAAGATTATTCTGGCTTATGTTTGACATAAAGACTTTAAGGTATATCAAATGGATGTGAAATTTGCATTCTTGAATGGGGATCTTGAATAGGAGGTATACATAGAATGACCTGATGGATTTGCTCTATCCAAAGATGAAGACATGGTATGAAAATTGAAGAAGGCACTATATGGACTGAAGCAAGCTCTAAGGGCTTGGTATGAAAGGTTAGACAAATACTTACTTCACCTTGGGTTTAGAAAAGATAATGCTGACAGTAATTTATATTTAAGAACTAGTGAAAATTGAGTTTTGATAATAGAAGTTTTTGTTGATGATATTATCTTTGGAGGAAATGATGAATTGTGTAAAAAAATTTCTAAAGAGATGGAAAATGAATTTGAGATGTCCATGATAGGTGAAATGAAATTCTTTCTAGGACTATAAATAATTCAAAACAAGAATAACATTTTTATTTCTCAAATTAACTATCTTAAAGAAATGTTAAAGAAGTTTGGAATGGAAGATTCTAAACTAGTTGGTACACCCATGGTGACTAGTAATAAACTATCAAGTAATGATGAGACTAAGTGTGTTTTTTAGACCAAATATAGATCAATGGTTGGTGGATTACAATATATGACTCATACCAAACCAGATTTTGCTAATGTTGTTGGAATTGTGGCTAGATATCAGGCAGAACCTAAAGAGACACACCTAGCTACTGTGAAAAGGATATTTAGATATCTAAAAGGGACAATTGAATATGGCTTATGGTATGATAGGAATTATATCTTTGAACTTCATGCTTATACTAATGTTGATTGGGTAGGAAATATTGATGACAAAAAGAAAACTAGTGGTGGTGCATTTTTCCTTGGGAAAAAGTTGCTTTCATGGCTAATTAAAAAGCAAGATTGTATAGCTCAATCTATTGTAGAATTAGAGTATGTTGTTGCTACTATTAACTGCACTCAAATTGTATGGATGAAGCAAATGCTGAAAGATATTGGAATAACTTTTGATGAGCCAATGGTTATCCATTGTGATAACACCAATACAATGAATATGTCAAAGAATTTGGTGATGCATTCTAAAACTAAACATATTTCTATCAAGTATCACTTCTTGAGAGAAAAGGTGGCATAGAAGGAAATAAAGTTGGAGTATATTAGCACAAAGGAATAGATTGCAACCATATTTACAAAGCCATTGTCAAAAGATACCTTTGAGTATCTCGGAGGTATGCTTGGGGTTCAAGCCCCTCCTAGTCAAAATTAAATGATGCAGGGATGCATCAGTCCAAAGGTTTTTAGAGCCTTATCATATTCTGGATTTGATGTAGGGATCTACTCCTCAGGGGGAGTGATCGTTGAAGAAAGTTGAGAAGAACAATTGATGACTTATGGAACCCTTTTCCATTGTTGTCAAAGGGGGAGATTTTCTATGAGAAAATTCCTATTGTATGGGGAGATTGTATGGGGATGTACTATGAGAGTACTGTTTGGTTACAAAACTTTGGATTGATAAAACTTTGGGTTAATGAATTTTTCCATATGTTGACATCAATGCCAAAGGGGGAGATTGTTGGATATTGCTAATGCATTGGGGAGATGGTTGATACATTTAATATGTTTAATCACTACATTGAGTGATGCTGGAGTTTTTGTTTTTGTCATTCATGTTTTGTCACTGATGTCAACATATGTTTCTATGAAGAGAACATGCTGGTTACTACAATGTACAGACACTTTACAGATGTTTTAGAATGTGCGAAGTGAAATGAGAGTATAGGAAGATGTTGTGATCTTATATCCAAGATCATATCATGCAATGTTTCTTATTGGATGAGTTACATATGTTTTGGTGAAGACTAGTTATTGGACTGTGACAATGGAAGTTGACAAAGTGAGTCTTTGTGTTTTAGGTATATCTTACAGAAGGTATGGGTTTAGTGTATGTGAGCTTAAGGGATGATAGTTAGTATATTGAAGAATATTTGTTGGTCAGTGCAAGTCACAGAAAGTAGGATGACGTCAGTTGTGGTGTGTGATCTGGAGAAGACTTATTTGGGAGCCAACTTCAGAGATGTAGCATGCATTTTGGATGGCAAATATGAATTAAGGATGTCACTCCTTAATTGTTTTAATGTAATACTTGTATACTTGTTTTAGATACCATGTGTATCTTAGCAAGGATTTATGTAATTGTTTGTATATTAGGAAATCCTAATCGACCGACCTGATCATGTAAAATGTAATAGGGTATATATGTAAGATCTTTTCTTTGGAAAAGATATGGATGAGATGTATGTAATGTGAAAGAGAATTGTGGAATGTTATTCCTAATAGTTTGTTTCACAAGCCTCTCATCCTATCAAACCTGAAGAAATGCAAAATAGCAATGAACATTATCAAAATCTCCATTTTGCAAATATAGTTTATCATTACAAAAGACAACTTGCAAAATAGCGATGAACAAAGAAAAACTGTTATTATTGCCATTTCGCAAGGAACTATGTTTAACTAGAATGAAGGGTGTATGAAGTAGTGATAAGAATATAAAACTATGGATATCATCATTTCACAGAACCCATATCCTAAAGTAATAAGAAACATGTGAAATGGTGATACGTATCGCCAAATCATAGGATTGAAACAATTAGTAAAAAGGAAAGATGTGATTTAGCGATAAAGGCAAGGTCATATGTCGCTAACTTGCACAAGGCATAAAACTAAAGAAAAAGAGTTTTGTGACATAATGACAGGTGTTATTGTCATTTCACAATAGTGAAATCAAGTCATTGATCAATTAATGTAACACTGTAAACGTAATTTGGGTGAGCTAGGGGATGTCGACAACTAATCTCAACTTAGTATTTTAAAAGGTTGATGGCGCTATGAATTACACACTTGAATTAAATGAGAAAGGACTTTCAAAATGTGGCATTAAATAGAAAAAAATTGTTCTAATTTTTCATGTGGAGTTGAAGGATTATGTGGTGTGAGCTTTGCAACAAGGAATAACAATTGAATTCTTCCATGAAGATCACAAGTAATTACTTCATCACTCTTTTAGCTAAGTTTAGTTGAGCATTTCAAAATTTCTGAATGCCTAAGAAGAAAGAGGTAGGAGAGGGTTCTGCAAAGAAGCCTAGGATGCCTAACCCAACAAAGAGACCCATGCAAAAGTCCATGTTAGATGCCTTTCCTAGTTTGGAAGACATTGGAGGGAAAAATGAATTTAGTGCTAGGTTAGAAGGGTGTAGGGATGCCAATATTCCTATTATAGGTAGAGATCTATTCTAGTAATTTTATAGAAATAAAGATGACAAGGTTGGGCTATGTCACACCCTTGGACTTTAGACTTAGCGAAGCTAGTTATGCCTAATGCTTTTGTGGATGTCAAGTTGATTCAAGTGCTGGTAGATAATTACCACCCCAAAACTTGGACCATTAGGATGACTAATGGAAAACCTCTGCTGGTAGTCACAGGGTCTATAATTGTTGGTGCTTCATGTTGAACAAACAATCCCTGACTAAAATTGACAAGGAAAATTTTCAAATTGATTATGAGAGGTTAAAGAAAACATTCAAAAAGGATGAGGTGGTGATGCAAGGGAATTCTTGGGTCATCAAAAAATCTACATGGTGGTATGTTGGATTGGTTATGTGCTACTCGGTTGTAGCTTTAACCGATGGTATTGATTATTGAATGGCTCGATCATTGGTGACTCAGTCATTGAGGGAAGCTTGGTCGCTGAAGGAACTTGATAAACTCTGGCGCTCGGTGGAACTTGTGCTCGGTGATGCTTGTGGTTCTCAGTAGTTCTGGCTTACCGACAAGAGTTCTTGAAGATTTGTTGGGTTGACTTAGTGCATTTATTTTTGGTAGCTTCTATTGCATTCTCCTAGGTGGATCTAGAGGTTGGCATAGAGAATTAATTATTTGTAAGGCTATTTATGAGCTGATTGTTGTTGTATTTAATGTTTGTTAATAGTAGAAGATGACTTGGCTTAGGAGTTAGTTGTTTCTGTAAGGAAACTCAGGTGCGGAAACAACTTCCTATGCTAATCTCTATAGGAGAGTATTGTGAAAATTCTTATAAATCCTTACAATTTTAGATTCGTGAACTACTTTAACAAAGATATTGCAACCACATACAATGCATACAGAAAAATAGAGAATGACACAATGATATACCCTGGGGAAAACCTTTCGGTAAAAAACCCCAGCACTCCAAAACCTGCACAATGTATTATCTTCAACACAAAGATTACAATACACTTGCAATGCAAGTTCTTTCAGGAGACGAGAGACAAAGCCAACAAGACTTAAATTTTTGTTATATCTCTCCCATAGGAGCAGCATCATATATATAGACTGCTCTGGACCCAAAAATAGGCACAACCACCAAGACCCATGCATAAAGCCACATGTACACAGTTGTTACATGCAATCCCAAGAATAGGCGTCCATCCCTAGAATAGGCTATGACAGCTTGTCATAGAATCCACCAAAAATAACGGTCACAAGAGAAGTGTAAGAGAATCTGTCATACCAACCTATTTTTGGCATATTCTCTTACACACACCAACCACTTCTTCTTGGGCGCCCAAATAGGCCCAAGTCATAAGATGCTCTTACACCTATCATAACACATTCCTTAAATAGTTCTTACATGTCATAGGAATCCGTCATGACTGTTTCAGTCATGATCTCCTTATGCACAAGATGCCGACACATCAAGTGGAGTGACACATCAACATGCCAACTAGACATGTACACTCACACTTAATTACATTATTTGCAAAAAATACATTTACAAAACAAATAATAAGAATAGGAATTATCCAAGGTTGAGACACCTTATTCCTAACAGTTTCTTCCAGCCAACTTGTGGTTGAGGAAATGTATTTAAGGAGTGTTTGGGTAGTTGTTTAGGGGATGGGAGGTTAGTCAGTAGATTTAGATTGACAAGGATAACATTTGGATCCTGCGAGATCTTGAAGATCAAATTGTTATCTGATAGTTGTAATAGCAGAGCTAGTGGTTTGTTTGCTTGGAGACAAGGAGATTGCGTGGAGGCTTGCTAGCTCAAGTTTAGATCTGCCTTAGGGTTTTTGTTAGTTGTTGATTTATTTCAGTGCTGGACTAGCTGGGAGGTTGTAGAAATACTTTGTGATTGTAATCGGCCCTAACCCGGAAGGCCTTACAACTGGGCATGTTAATGAAAATTTAGTTGAATCATTATATTGTTGTGTTATTCCATTGTGGTTGTTGTTATTGGTGTTTGGCTTCTTGTTTGGACTATCCTTAATTGGATCCTCCTTACTTGTGCTATGTCAAGTGGTATCAAAGTGAAGTTGATCTTGTTGGGAGAAAGCTGGCAAAGAGCTTGTGAGCAATTCAAGTTGCAGAATCTGAAGCAAAAAGATTTGACTGTGAAAGACTATACTAAGGAGTTCTATAAGTTGACTATTTAGTTTGGATATAGAGAACTTGGTAAAGAAAAGGTAGCTCGGTATGTGAATGGTTTAAGATTCAATATTCAGGATGAGATTGGTCTGTTGAAGATTGATTCTGTTGAGGATGCTTATTAGTATGCTCCGAAGGTAGAAGATAAGTTGAAGACAAAACAACATGGTAATTCCCAAGGAAAGGAAAAGATTGATCTCTTGGTGAAGGATAAATTGAATGCAGAAGATGAACCGAAACCTATGGAATCGAAGAAGAAGATATGTAGGATTATCTTTTAGGGTACTTGTTATAATTGTGGTGAAGAAAGATACTGATCTTTTGAGTGTACACAAAAGAAGTTTGGTGATCGAAGGAATGTTGTAGTAAATGAGAACATTCATAATCAACCTGAATCTAAGAACTTTCTGGTTCGGAGAACATTGCTTGGTGCAAAGGTGGAACCTTGTCAGAGGAGTAATTTGTTTAAAACTCGGTGCAAGTCAGGAGGTAAACTTTGTGATGTTATTGTGGATAGTGGTAGTACTAATAACCTTGTAGCTAAGGAGATGGTTTAGAAACTTGGTTTGAAGAGAATGAGACATCCTTATCCTTATAGGATTGTCTAGTTACAAGATGTTCATGCTCTGGAAGTGAGGGAGCAATGTGTTGTTGATTTTTAGATTGGCCAGTATAAGGATCAAGTGTTGTGTGATATTGTGAACATGAGTAGTTGTCACATATTTCTCGATAAACCTTGGCAGTATGATTGTAGGGTTGTGTATGACCGTGTCAAGAATGTGTTTACTGTTGAGAAGGATGATAGGAAGTTTTCCCTGATGCCTTTGCTGAATACAACACTCGGTAGGAGGAGCCTAAGTATTGGTAGCCAAGTTGAGTTGTCAGATCCTGAGAAGATGGATGATCAATGTGGAGAATAGACCTGTGTGTTATCAAGGAAAGACTTGAAAAGATGGAGAAAACAGAAGTGGAAGAGTATGCAAGGTGAAGACTTGAAGGACTTGTATGTGAAGAACCAGTTTAGGGTTTATGTGTTGAATCCTGGAAGATGTTCTTCCATCCTATGAGAACATATTTTTGAACCTAGGGTGTCTGATGCAGGGGCATTCTTGGGTCATCGAAAAATCTGCATGGTGGTGTGTTGGATTGGTTCTGTGTTACTCTATTGCAGCTTTAACCGATGGTCCTGGTTATTGAATGGCTAGGTTATTGGTGACTCAGTCATTGAGGGAAGCTCGGTCACTGAAAGAACTTAGTAAAATATGGCGCATGATGGAAATTGTGCTCGGTAATGATTGTGGTGCTCGATCGATGTACTTTCTTGGTGATGCTTAGTGTGGTCAGTTATTTACTGGTGCTCGGTAGTTTTGGCTTACCTATGGGAGTTCTTGAAGATTTGTTGGGCCGACTTGGTGCATTTATTGTTGGTAGCTTTTGTTACATTCTCCTAGGTGGATCTAGAGGCTAACATAGAGAATTAATTATTTGTAAGGCTATTTATGAGCTAACTATTATTGCATTTACTGTTTGTTTATAGTAGAAGCTGACTTGGCTTAGGAGTTAGTTGTTTCTTCCAACTGACTTGTGGTTTAGGAAATGTATTTAAGGAATGTTTGGGTAGTTTTTTAGGGGATGGGAGGTCAGTCAGTAGATTTAGATTGACAAGGATAGCATTTGGATCCTACGAGATCTTGAAGATTAGATTGTTATTTGATAGTTGTAATAGCAGAGCTAGTGGTTTGTTTGCTTGGAGACAAGGAGATTTCTTGGAGGCTTGCGAGCTCAAGTTCAGATCTGCCTTAGGGTTTCCATTAGTTTCTAATTTGTTTCAGAGCTGGACTAGATGGGAGGTTGCAGAAATACTTTGTGATTGTAATTGGTCCTAACTCGAAAGGCCTTACAACTGGGCATATTAATGAAAATTCAGTTAAATAATTATATTGTTGTGTTATTCCACTATGGTTGTTGTTGTTGGTGTTTGGATGCTTGTTTGGATTGTCCTTAATTGGATCCTCCTTACCTGTATTGCATCAAGTGGCCTATTATAAGAAAAGAGGTAACAATAATATAATTATGCCAATCACATGCAATGAACCTTTTCCTATGGAGGATTTCCTTCTTTTTTTAAGAGGACATATTTTTCTATATGTCAAATATTATGGGAAGATTATAAATATAAAATGGCAATAGCCTTGATGTTCATGGATATGAGAACTCTAAACCTTAAGGTGAATTTAGAGTTTGATTTTGCTTCTATAATTCACACTCAATTGGTAGCATGGAAATAGAAGAAGGCACGTAGCTTCCTTCATTATTCTTTCTTATTTTATTTGATTCTCTACTAGAATAAAATAAGTTTTAGTCAAAACCTAAAACTAGGGATGATAGATGACCAAGAAAACAAATTGCTGGTACAAAGGTGGCATTATTTGTGTGATAGGAATTGAAAGGATTGTAGTTACAAGATTTTTCATGATTCCTTTGTTGTTGTAATTTTCAAGACTTTAAATCATCCAATTTAAATAATATCACTGGCTATGAGAATGGTATTGAGGCTAATTGCCATTGATCCAAAGAAGAGTCACACTCATAACTTTTCTTACTGGTTCTACTTGAGGAAGCATACTATTATTAGAATATATGGGTGTCTTCAGGCTCCCCATTTGTTACCTATATTTGTACTGGGCAAACTTGTATTTTTGGAATTTATGTAGTAAACATTATGTTTGGAGAGGGAACTTATAGAAAAGGGAAAGAATGGGACATTCTTTCCCCATGTCACCAAATGTACATGCTTTTTCATTAGAACCGATGTCCTAGAAAAGTTACAAAGATGTCTGAAGGATAATTATCACCTGGGGTATGGAGAGGAAATAGTATGTGACTCAGAAAACCACATTAATTATTTCATAAAAAATGTATCACATCAAGTACTAATACAAGAGGATCTAATTAGAAATTGTATATCATTCAGTGAGATTGTGCAAATGAATAAGAAATGGAACATCCTCACTAAACTAGAGGAGGCTAGGAAGAATAAGGGCCTCCCTAGGTTTTTTTATGAGGAAACTAACGAGTTAAAACAAATTGACTTGTGTTTAAATAATTTTGAAAAGATTTATGGGAAACCAACTAGTAATGAATTGGAAAATGCCCAAACTCCACCAAGGAAACCCCATGGGGTTATTACTCAAGGTATACTAGATATATAGTCTTCACCTAACTCTCCTCCACCAAAAAAGTAGAAAAGATATGAACCAATACCTTTGGTATCCTATGAAGAAACAAAGGGAGAATGAGACACTCATGAAGTTGTAAGTGCTCTTAGAGCTTTAAAGGATGATGAAGGAGTGGACCAACCAAAACATATCCCACCAATGTATCGAGAAGATGTACACGACTATGAATCCTGAATTTAGGAAGATGCATAGCCTATAGACCATATGGATGAGAGAGATGCCATGTCTCTAATGCGTATAGAGGATGAGAAATTTTTCAACACTCATGAGTTTAAGGATTCTTGGTTGAAAATGAAGATGAAGGAGTTTGAAGAAAGAAAATAGATGAGCCTCATGGGTGTAGATGAATCCAAACATGATGAGGTCAAAAATAAAAAATTTAAAGAAATAAAATTTGATGAGATAAATATCACCCCTGTAGAAGTAAGAGAGATGGTGATGAAGAGTAATTTGTTAATTGTCCTAGGAATAACATTAAGGAAAATATTTTTGTTAGATCAAGTTAGGCAACAAGATGACCCTATGTTAGTAGTAGAATCTGATTTTGAAGGAGTCAATAGTACAAGGTATAACCCTAAAACTGAGGTTCTTGCAACCTGGGTGAACTTTAAAAGTACCAACAAACCAAATTGTTAGATGCGGTAAAGGAGACAAAGGGTATTTTCATCTTAAAGACCATGAAAGATATATGACCCATTGGAGGTGAACACATCTACTTTACACCATGCTATGTTTACTAGAGACAAATTGAAACACATGCAATAATAGGTAGTTAAGATCGAAGGAAGGGAGGTTGAACTAAATAGTTAGATCAACAAAATGTATATTGAGAATGCCAAGTTGAAAGAAATGATGAAGGAATTGCTTGGTAGCTAGAACAGAGCCATTGTTCTACATAAGGAAGTTGTTCCAGAACCAACTAATAGAACTAAAGATAGTAAATAATGGGATGAGGAAAAGAACAAACATGAAGAGGATATCAAGAAGATAAAGGCTACTATGAAGAGGTCCTACAAAAAATACCACAAAAAATTTCTTAATAATTTTGAACAAATACTATCTCACTGGGTTGAGCTCATAATTGGTAAAATGGAGGAGGTGTACAAAGGATATGAGTCCTTGCTGAAAATGCTTGATACATTCAAGAGAATAGACCTCAATTAAAAGCATTAGTGAAAAAATGGAAACCAACCTATATTACTATAACTACCATGTGCAAGGTGACTTAGAGGGATCTTGATGCTCCTCCCCAGATAAATAAAACTGAAAAAATGATAAGTATGGTTATTAAAGAGCTCAGATACATTCTTGGTGAAGAGTAGAAAGTTAAAGGTAAGATTACTTCCTTTCACACATTCAAGCATTGTATAATTCCTGATATTGTTGATCAAGATGGACAAATGAGAAGTTAAATGACTAGAAGCTTGAATACTACCAAATGGTACCAAAAATCATGGCACACATGAAGGAGGAGAAGAACAAAAATGTCAAAAGTTTCAATTTGTTCTAGGATAGGATCATAAAATTGGATGTTGGTTATGAAAAGTTCATTACAGAGGTGAGGAAAATGACATAAAAGAAATTGAAATATCATCTTGTCAACACAGTGGCTATCTAGAGTTTCAAATGGTCGAGTGACTATGAGGTTTACTAGTGGGAGGTCAAATATTTGAATGTTTGAGAGGTTCAACCCAAGAACGAGGAACATGCCCAATTAAAGTAGAATCTTTCCAAGCCTAGTTGGCCATAGATTACTATTTATTAAGTCATGATAACATGCATGTTTATATTTATTGTAACTTTATGTAATGTGTTTTGTTTCAAACTATTAAACAATCTTTTTATATTTTTTAAAATTTAAAATGTTTTGTTATGAAAGGACATGATATAATAGTCTGAATCTTGTTGCTTCTCCTATTTTTATATATAAAGGAGAAGAGAAAATTTTATAGAAAATGATAGATAAAATAGAATATTGGCCCTAATTTTGTACTTTCTTTGCAATGGCATATGATAATAGAAGAATCTAGTTTTTTCCTACTTTCAGTTACTTGTTGATGGTAAATAGAGAATATATTACATAGTTGTCTCTAGTTCATCTTCTTTTCAATTGTTTAAATTAAGTTATCAAGGATACTCTTGATTTATCAAAGCAACTTCATTTTCTTGGTCTGATCTAATTGGTTGGTTTATGTAAGGAATAATTAAATTCAACTTGATTAGTTCATAAAAATTTAAGAGGGATAATTGGATTATAAAGAAGAGATTGGTAATATCACATTTATGCATGTTTATGTAAGATATAAACATTAGGAATAACATTCCACCAATACAAATGAGAGAGGGGGTGAATCAATTATAGGGTAGAATATTAAACTTTTAACTTTGAATAGCAACAACACTAAATCAAATGATAACACAGTAAATGCCAAAACAATAACACAATATTTTTTTTGTCAAGGAAACCTTGTTAAAGGTAAAACCCCGATGGGAATTAGAACCCACAAATGATCTACTGAGAGTATTGTATCCCTATTAAAAGATCTAGCCCTGTTAGGAGCTGATTAAAACATTACAACACATAGTCCTCGTTAGAGGACAAACACTATTAGGAGTCAAAGAAAAGAGTAGGCTCATTGCCCAAAGAAGGTTATGTCCACCTTCAGAACTCACTGTTCACAACACAAGTGCATATAAGGAAATACACAATCCTTGTGAACTGTCTGATAGTAACTATCTTTGCTTGATCAGTTCCAAATAAGTATTTACTATCCTCTGCTCTACATCTAGTAGATACAAGCTTGCAGCTTCTACAATCCTCTTTCACATTCCATCCATACTACATATCTTTTGAAAAGAAAATATCTTACATATATACCTTATTACAAAATAAATGATTAGGTCAGCCAATTAGGCTTTCCTAATATAAAAATAATTACATAACCCCTTGCTAAGATACACACAGTATCTAGAACAAGTATACAATAATTACATTTCAATAATTAAGGTCTGACATCTGTAATTTATGCTCGCCATTCATAATACACGCTTCAATTATGAAGTCGGTGTTAATATGATTTAGAAAAAAAGAGAGGGGGGGGGGGATCAGTTGTTCTTAGGTCTAGATGTATAAAATAAACTTTCTAACTCTTCAACAAATCAAATCTAACAACCAACAGCTACTCGGTCATTACTGAATACATAACAAAAACATATAACAATGTAGTCCACTTTCTAGTAGTATTAAACTTGCAAAACACATAAATGTTCAAACCAAAACATTCACATAAGTATTAACACCAAGATTTATAGTGGAAACCCAATTTGGGAAAAACCACTTTGTAATATGTTACTAATATTTTCACTCTTCTAAAGTGAGCTCTGTGAAAAGCCAACCCTGTCAAAGGTTACAAACACACTGTTAGGTGTGACCCGGTTAAAGGATTTTAACCACCTTGTTAGGAGTGCGCCTTGTTATATGACTTACATACATTCCATTAGAATGCAACCTTGTTCAAAGGATTTATACAAATGACCATTAGGTCAACCTTTGTTAAAAGGATTTTGACTAATACAATGATTAGAAAGTAACAGTAATATTGATATGAAAACATACAACTCACTTTGCAAATAACAGATCAAATTCCGTACACATATGCTAGCTTACTGACTGTGATCCATTTCCATCTCCATCACTAATTTGCTCAAAAATCCCTTCAAGAAATCACAACACCTTCTCCTTCATCCTTTTTTGCTTATACAATCAATAACAACAACTCCAACATTCTCCTTCTTCAACCTCATGCTTAGGTTTCCTTAATACTTCCTCAATTAGGTCAATACAACTTTTTTTTTTCCACTTAATCTCTTTCGTAGATCTTAGGGTTAGGTCAGATTCATTGAATCTTTCCAACTTTATGTTCTTCATCCATCCTTCTAGAATCATCTCAAATCTCTTAATAGATTTACAATAAAATGTTTTACAGTGCATTAAATGCTTCCATACAATCAATAAATAAAGCCAACATGTTTTACATGATCCAAGAATTCAACTATGTTGGCTAGGAATATGAATTCTTCCTCAAATGTAAATTACTGACACTCGGTCAATACTGTGTTCAACTCCTCAGTCTTCACTGGAAAGCTCGGTCACCACTAAGATTGTTTCCTCAGCTAGTATTGTCTTCCTCGGCCATTACCTGATGTTCAGTCAACACTAAATTTACTTGACATATAATGGCTCGGTCGACACTAACATCACTCAGCTTAAACTAGATTTCTTCACTTTTTCTCGGTTAAGCCTACTTGTTTAGTCTTACTTTTTACTTAGATAAGCAAAACATTATCTTATCATTATGCCATATAATCAAGTACCCATTGAAGTATCAAGATAACTCAACCTTTCCTTAGGTGCTATTGTTATCAACCTTGCCCACATCCTTCTCAATAATCAAATAGATATAGTACTTTCTTAAATAGCAATAGTCTTACCAGTTAAGGTTTGACATCAATGCTAATACAACAATTTCTTCAATTACAGTTTCCAACAATCTCCCTCTTTGGCATTGATGGAAACACCATATGAATAACACATGAATCACCAACCAATCTAAAACTTTTCTGTCCATCAGAAATAGTTATATAATCCTTAGCTTCATTCTGATTCAGAATCAATTAGCCTGCTTACATGACCATCCACACAATATCATCCACTTGATCTCTTCTTGGTTCCTTTCCTCTGAATTTCTCCCTCTTACTTGATCTTCCATGAAATCTCACCATGTGTTTTCATCTTATTCATCTCCCTCTTTGACAATAATGCCAAAGCAGCAACTAAAAACTTACATCCTACAGATGTAGATATCTTGTCAATTCAGTAGCATTATGTCTCCCTTTGTCATCTTGGGTTATGACTGATTATCAGCTTTGCTATATTTTTCACAACTCTAGGCTACTCCTAAAGTGTGACCTATCTCTACATCAATTTATCAGATACTCTATGCAACACATTTGATGCAGTGCTCCTAGCTTGACTAGGAAGCCTTAGTTAGGGGAAGAAGCCCTAATTGAATTCTTAGATACTCATGAGCTTCTTTAGGTAAAGCTTTTGTGAATATGTCTACTAGTTGTTCCTTTGTATTCACATATTCCATTCTGACCTCTTTATCTTGTACCAATTATCTCAAGTAGTGATACTTGATGGCGATGTGTTTGGTCTTTGTGTGCATCATTGGATTCTTAGATATGTTGATAGCACTTGTGTTTTCACAGTAGATGACAATTGGTTCAGTGATTTCTTCTTTCATGCCTACCAACAATTTCTTTATCCACACCAAGTTTGAATAGTTCACTGCTGCAGCAACATACTTGGCTTCAGTTGTAGACTGGGAAATGTAATTTTGTTTCTTGCTTGTCCAGGAAACTAATCTCTATCGAAGAAAGAAAGCTCCATCACTAGTGCTTTTTTTTTCATCCACATTTCCCGTCCAATCTACATCAGTATAGACTCGCAGTTCAAATCTTTCATGCTTCTTGTAGTACAATACATAGTCAGTAGTTCCTTTCAAATATCTCATTATCCTTTTCACAACCATCATGTGTGTTTCCTTAGGATTGGCAGAGAATCTTGCCACAATCCCAACTGCTAGAGCAATATCTAGTCTACTGTGAACAACATACTGTAGTTTTCTAGTCATGGACCTATACAAAGTTTGGTTTACTTCAGCAACATCATCATTTTTAGACAATCTTTGTCTAGTAGCCATGGGAGTACCAACTAGCCTTGAGTCCTCCATACCAAAATTTTTCAGTATCTCATGAACATACTTAGACTGGGTAATGAAAATACCTTTCTCCATTTGATATACTTGTAAACCACAAATAATTTGATCTCCCCAAACATACTCATTTCAAATTCAGTTTTCATTTCATTTGAAAATTTCTTACATAGGGCATCTTGTCCACCAAATATAATATCATCTACAAAAATCTTGGCCAACAAGATTCCTTTACCTTCTTCATCTTTCATGTACAAATTGCTAGTGTCATTTATCCTTGAGAATCCAATCTGTATCAGGTAGTTGTGCAGCCTCTCATACCATGCTCTGGGGGCTTGCTTCAATCCATACAGTGCTTTATTCAGTTTGTAAACCATGTGTCTCTTGTTTGGATAAACAAATCCTTTTGGTTGTTCAATGTAAACTTCTTCTTCTAATATACCATTTAAAAATGTAGACTTGACATCCATTTGGTATACCTTGAAATCTTTGTAGGTAGCATATGCAAGTAGAGTTCTCACTCCTTCCAATCTTGCTACAAAGGCAAATGTCTCCCCATAATCTATTCCTTCTTCTTGTGCATAGCCTTTTCATACCAGCCTTGCTTTGTTCCTTGTGATCTATCCATGCTCATTCAGCTTGTTTCTGAACACCCACTTTGTTCCAATGACATTTTTGTTTTCTGGTCTCAACACCAAAGTCTAGTTATCATTCTTCTCTATTTGGTCTATCTCCTCATTCTTGGCTTTGATCCAGTCTTCATTTTCTAATGCCTCCCTTGTTGTCTTAGGCTCAAATTCACACAACAAACATGTAGGGTCTCTTAACTTTCTTTTGTCGAATAACCTAGGAATATGCCCTCATCACTTTTAGCATCAAACTTTCCATTTCTATTGTCTTTTAGTATATAGCATTTGCTTCCAAAAATTCTAAAGTACTTTACATTAGGTGCATACCCATGCCATAACTCATAAGGTGTAATATTTGTACCTTTTTTGATCTGTACTCGGTTCAGGGTATGAATAGCTATACTTACAACTTCTCTCCAGTACTTTTGTGCAATATTCTTCTCAATCACTAGTGTTCTTGCATAATCCAGGATAGATCTGTTCCTTCTCTCTACTATACCATTCTATGGAGGTGTTCTAGGTGCAGACATCTATCTTTTAATTCCTCTATCATTGCAAAATAGATTGAATTCATTGGATATGAATTCTCCACCTTGGTCAGATCTCAAACACTTTAGGTTCCTTCCTATTTCTTTTTCAACCTTAGCTAAATACCACTTAAAGAATTGAAAAGCATCAGATTTTTCTTTTAGAAACATAATAGTTATCATTCTGGTGTAATCATCAACAAAGAGAATAAAATATCTAGCACCACAATAGCTTTGTACACCCATAGGTCTACAAAGGCCAGTATGAACCAAATCTAAAGCATTTTCAGAAGTAAAAGTCTTGCTCTTGAAACTAGACTTTGTCATCTTACCCAACTAACATTGTTTGCACATAACATTCTCAGGTTTCTTCAATCTAGGCAATCCTCTCACTTTCTTCTTCTTACTAATTTCTACCAAATTATCAAAGTTAACATGACATAGCCGCTTATGCCATAACCATATATCATCAGATTGTATAATCAAACATGTTTCTTTAGATAGGTCTAGATAGAACAAATCACCTCTTGTTTGTTCTCCACTTCCAATGAGTTCACTAGTCGTATCAAATATCTTAGCCTTTTTGTGATGAAATTCCACTCGGTAACCAGTGCTATTAAGTTGTGCAATACTTAACAAATTATAATTAAGACCTTCTACCCAATAGGCATTTTCACAAACTATCTTATCAGTTAGCTTAATCAGACCTTTACCCTTAACAGGACATGATGCATCATTGCCAAATTTTACACTTCTGCCTTTGTAATGATCTAAGGTATCAAACTTACTTTTATCACCAGTCATGTGGTGTGAACAACCACTGTCAATAATCCATTTATCATTTTTGTTCACATAGGATATCAGTGCAGTTTTCTCATCCTCATCAGACTCATCCTTCATAGTAACTTCTATCTCAAAATCATCACTACTTCTATCTCAAAATCATCAATATCAGTGTCAGTTTCTTCTTCAGCTATGTAACAAGATTTTTTACCTTTTTCTTTGTAGTCCTTGTACCTTTGGTAACCTTTATCTTCTCTTTAATCTTTATGCTTGCTATCTCTTTCTTCATCCTTATCATTCCTGTCAGGACATCTTGCAGCTATATGACCAACTTTATTACATGAGAGACATATGATAGGGAGTTTACCTTTATACTTGCCTTTTCCCCTTTTCAATCTTCTGGTCATAAGAGCTTCAAGATCCTCAAGTTCTTCATCAGATGTGTCACTTTCACTTTCACTCTCACTGATGCATCTTTCCTTTTCTTTCTTTGACTTATTCAGAACCAATCGTGACTTAAAAGCAGATTCAACATTAGCAAGAATGAAGTTATCAAAATTAGAAAGCTCAAAAGCAATGAGCTTGCCAACAAGACTCTCTAGAGTAAGAGTATTATTAGGGTTACATCTAGATTCTTGAATTGCTAAAATTTTGATGGCATAAATAGGATGCAAAGTTCTCAAAACTTTTCCAATAATAGTCTCATCATCAATAGCTCCATTGGCTCCCCTAATAGCATTTACAACTTCTTTTATTCTACCACAATATTGTGCAATATTCTCACCTTCTTGCATTTTCATTTCATCACATTTACCTCTTAGGCTCTCAACTTTTGCTCTTAGTACATTTATGTCTCCACCATAGATGTTTGCAAGAGTGTCTCACATTTTCTTTACATTTGTGCAATATTTGATGTCTTCAAATTTCAAATTGCTTAGGGCAGATGCAATCTCCAACATTACTTGGTTGTGCTCTTGTTTAGCTCTCATCTCCTTGGCAATCAGAGGTGCAATAGGTGTGACATAGTCATGCTCAATATAATACTTTGCTGAGTCATAAATACTAGCTAGGTGTAGCTTCATCAAACTCTACCATGCGGGGAAGTTCTCCTTATTCGGCTTTGGTACCTCCTTCTTATACATCCTGATCATTTGCTTCAAGTACCTTTAAACTTGTTCTCTATAAGCACCAATAGATCTGATACTAATTGTTAATATGATTTAGAACAATAGAGGGGGGGGGGGAATCAGTTGTTCTCAGGTCCAAATGTATAAAATAAACTTTCTAACTCATCAACAAATCATATCTAATAACCAACGACTACTCGGTCATTATTGAATACATAACATAAACATATAACAATGCAGTCCACTTTCTAGTAGTATTAAACTTGCAAAACACATAAATGGTCAAACCAAAACATTCACACAAGTATTAACACAAGGATTTATAGTGGAAACCCAATTTGGGAAAAACCACTTTGTAACATGTTACTGATATTTTCACTCTTCTGAAGTGAGCTCTGTGAAAAGCCAACCCTGTCAAAGTTTACAAACACACTGTCAAGTGTGACCCGGTTAAAGGATTTTAACCACCCTGTTAGGAGTGCACCTTGTTATAGGACTTACATACATTCCATTAGAATGCAACCTTGTTCAAAGAATTTATACAAATGACTAATAGGTCAACCTTTGTTAAAAGGATTTTGACTGATACAATGATTAGAAAGTAACAGTAATATTGATCTGAAAACATACAACTCACTTTGCAAATAACAGATCCAATTCTATACACATATGCTAGCTTACTGACTATGATCCATTTCCATCTCCATCACTAATCTGCTTGGAAATCCCTTCAAGCAATCACAACACCTTCTCCTTCAACCTTTTCTACTTATACAGTCAATAACAAAAACTCTAGCATTCTCCTTCTTTAACCTCATGCTTAGGTTTCCTTAATACTTCCTCAATGAGGTTAATACAACTTTTTTTTTTCTGCTTAATCTCTTCCTTAGATCTTAGGGTTAGGTTAGATTCATCAAATCTTTCCAAGTTTATGTTCTTTGTCCATCCTTCTAGAATCATCTCAAATCTCTTAATAGATTTACAATAAAATGTTTTATAGTGCATTAAATGCTTCCATACAATCAATAAATAAAGTCAACACATTTTACATAATCCAAGAATTCAACTATGTCGGCTAAGAATCTGAATTCTTCCTCAAATGTAAATTACTAACGATCGGCCAATACTGTGTTCAACTCCTCGATCTTCAGTGGAAAGCTCGGTCACCACTAAGACTATTTCCTTGGCTAATACTATCTTCCTCAGCCATTACCTGATGTTCGATCAATACTCAATTTACTCAGCATATACTAGCTCAGTCGACACTAACATCACTCGGCTAAACTAGATTTCTTCACTTTTGCTCGGTTAAGCCTACTTGTTTAGTCTTACTTTTTACTTAGATAAGCAAAACATTATCTTATCATTGTGCCATATAATCAAGTACCCATTGAGGTATCAAGATAACTCACCCTTTCCTTAGGTGCTATTGTTATCAACCTTGCCCACATCCTTCTCAAAAATCAAATAGATATATTGCTTTCTTAAATAGCAACAGTCTTACCAGTTAAGGTTTGTCATCAATGAAAATACAACAATTGCTTCAATTACAGTTTCCAATAGTCAGCTCAAAATAGGTCTCCTCTAGAACACATGCCATAACTGACGTCATCCTTCTTTTCATGACTTGTTAAGACCAATGAACATTCCTTGGTATGCTATCTAACATCCCTTAATCTCACATACATTGAATCCACATCGCTTGTAAGATATACTCAAAATACAGAGACTTACTTTGTCAACTTCCACTGTCACAGTCCAGTAACTAGTTTTCACCAAATCTTCTATAACTCAACTAATATGCAATATTACATCATGCAATCATAGATATAAGATTACAACATCTTGTACACACAACTATGTTCACACATTCTGAATCATCCGTATGACATCTGTACACTATAATAACCAGTCTATTTTCTTCGTAGAAATATATGTTGACATCAATGAAAAAACACAAATGACAATAGCATTGATAATGTAGTGATTAAACATATTAAATGCATTAGCAATATCCAACAATCTCCCCCTTTGGCATTGATGGCAACATATGGGAAAATCCATCAACCCAAGATTACTCTCTTAGTATAACTTTCTCAATGAACTCTTCCATAGTATCTCTCCCCATATAGTAGGGATTTTGTCATAGTATCTCTCCCCCTTTTGTAACAATATAAAAAGGGTGCCATAAGTCACCAACTGTCTTCCATTTAGTCTTCATAAACCAGGTGTTGATCACCCACATGTAATTTCTAATCTTCCAACAATCACTACCCTGAGGAGTAGATCCATACACCAAGTCCAAAAAGTGATAGAGCTCTGAATACCTCTAGACTGATGCATCCTTGCATTATTTAATTCTCACAAGGAGGGGCTTTCACCCCAAGCATACCTCTGAGATACTCAAAGGCATATTTTGGTAATGTCTTTGTAAAGATTTCTGCTATCAATTCTTGTGTCTCAAAAAGTGATATTTTTCTACCACTTTGTCTCTCAAAAAGTGATATTTAATAGAAATATGCTTAGTTTTACAATGCATCACATGATTCTTTGACATATTCAAAGTATTGGTGTTATCACAATGGATAACCATTGGTTTAACAAAAGTTATTCCAATATCTTTCAGCATTTGTTTCATCCAAAAAATTTGAGTGCAATTAATAACAACAAAAATATACTCTAATTCACTAGTGGATTGAGCTATACAATATTTCTTTTTAATTAACTATGAAAGCAACCTTTTCCCAAGGAAAAATGAACCTCCACTAGTACTCTTTATGTCATCAATGTTCCCTTCCCAATCAACATCATTATAAGAATGTAGTTCAAAGTCATTATTTTTATCATACCATAAGCCATATTCCATTGTTCCTTTCAGATATCTAAATATCCTTTTTACACCAGCCATGTGTGTTTCTTTAGGATCTGCCTGATTGTTAGAAAGTAAAGTCCACCAAGATAACTGAGAGAAGGGGGGGGGGGGGGTGAATCAGTTATAAGATAAATACAAATTTTATCAACCTTAATAGATTTTAACCATGTAAGCAATGTAATCAACAACCATATAAATATATACATGCACAATAACACAATGACACAAGATATGTTGACTAGGCAACCTCTTGATTAAAGAGTAAACCTCGATGGGAATGATGCCTACAAAAGATGCACTAATATGAAAGTTTCTTGTGAGAGGATGGACTCTATTAGGAGTCTTATGAAATACATTTAGTACATATGAGTCCCTGTTAGGAGACTTTGAATCCCTATTAAAAGATTCTAACTCTGTTAGGAGTTATGGAAGATAGAAGGACCCACTACCCAAATAGCTTCAGGGTAAGATAAATGAACTCACTATCCAACTAATATTAGTATCACTCAATAGAATAATACCACAAGATTACTTATCTCAACAATTCAATACTCCTCTGACTGTGCCAAACTGCACCAACTGCTTCTTCAGATCTCAACGTTAGATCTCTGAACTTCACATATCCTCTTTCCACAAATTCACTTTCACAATTCCTTCATTCACTTTCTCATTACATACATTACAACAAGGAAAATATTCCTTCCTTTATACCATACTCAAGTAATTACAAATGAGTCAGCAGACAAATTACAAAATAAAAGTTTCCACACGTTACATCAAAATTACACAAAACTGTCAGCTTCCAATTAAAATAATTCTTCACTCATGTGACCTCAAATCTTGTGCTCATGTCCACATCACTAACATGATGTCTTAAACTTCTTTCCAACTGCGCATGATTAGATTCCATCCCGATTAGGAGATATCATCCGATTTCCACAAATCGCTACTCAAGAACACTGCCTGAATACTGCTTCCACTGATTTCCTCATAACTATCATGAATAAATGAATTCTATCTATGATCTTAACCATGATCTCATAGAACATCATAGAGTAATTCATCAACTTTTCATAGCTTCATCTTCAATATGCCAAGTGTGCTAACTCAAACATTGTTTGCTTCTCTGCTAATCTTCAGTAGATCACTGTGTTGACATCAATGAAAATCATAGTCATGAATGCAACAACAAATTCTATAGAATGGCTATGAATACTCCCCCATAGGATATATTTAGTATTCATTCCTAACAATCTCCCCCATTGGCATTGATGGCAACATAAATGAAAAAATATCCAAGTTCTATGAATCCAATACTGCTGCTCTGAAATAATTTCATATCCTCTTCATCAATCAAATCTTGCTTCATTTTCCTATTTAGTTCTCTCCAACATATGATTTTTGATGTATAATTCTCCCCCATTGACATCAATGACAGATGTTTCATCATTATGTCAACAACAACTTCAATGTCAAAAGACACTATTCAAAAAATACATTCACTAGAGTCCTCATGACTCAACTTTGATACACATACTCCCCCATAGAGGAAGTACCAACATCCAGTCTAGAAGAAAGATAAGGCTCATATACCACTAGATGGATGTAACAATCTGCATCACTTCTCAAAAGTAGGCTAGGGCATAACCCCAAGCATACCTCTCAGATACTCAAATATATTCTTAGGCAAAGGTTTTGTAAATATGTCTGCAATTTGCTCCTTTGTGCTTATCTCTCAAGTCTAACTTCTTTCTCTACCACTTTCTCTCTCACTACATGATACTTTATCTCTATATGCTTTGTCTTAGAATGTAACACAGGATTCTTAGACATACTAACTATGCTGGTGTTATCACAATGTATAACAACAGGCTCAACAAATTTTATTCCAATATCCTTCAACATTTGCTTCATCCAAATTATCTAATTATAATTGTTTATTGCTGCCACATACTCTGCTTTTGCTGTGCTCTGTGAAATATAATTCTACTTCTTGCTTAGCCAAGAAACTAATCTTCCTCCAAGGAAAAATGCTCCACCATTGGTACTCTTTTTATCATCAACACTACCTCCCCAATCAACATCTATATATGCACATAGGGTAAAATCATCAGATTTTTCATACCACAATCCATACTCAATTGTGCCTCTTAAGTACCTTAGTATCCTCTTTACTACTACATAATGTGATTCTCTAGGTTCAGCTTGAAATCTTGCTACAATTTCAACTCAATGTGCTATATCAGGTCTTGTATGAGTCAAATATTATAATCCTCCAATCATAGATATGTACTTTTTCTGTTCCACTACAGGAGTCTCATTTGTGCTAGATAACTTGTGTCCAGTTACCATAGGTGTTCCAACTAGTTTATAGTTCTCCATTCCAAATATCTTCAATAAGTCATTCAAGTACATTGTCTGACTTACAAAGATACCATCACTGTTCTGTGTTATCTGCAATCCTAAAAAGTATTTCATTTCACCAATCATACTCATTTCAAATTCAGTCTTCATTTCATCTACAAATTTATCACTAGCTTCATCTTCTCCTCCAAAGATAATATCATCAACAAAAATAAGAACAACCAACAAACCATTTTCAATTTCCTTTGTGTATAGGTTGCTATCAGTTGTGCCTTTTGTAAATCTTAATTTCAACAAATACTTATCCTATCTCGCATACCAAGTTCTAGGTGCTTGCTTTAGTCCATATAAAGCTTTCTTTAGTTTACATACCATATCTCCTTCTTGAGTTAAAGGAAAACCTTTAGGCTGCTCAATTTAGACTTCTTCTTCCAATTCTCCATTCAGAAATGCTAACTTCACATCCATCTGATACACTTTGAATTTATTGTAAGATGCATAGGCCAAAATTTTTTTTACTGCTTCAATTCTTGCTATTGGTGCAAAAGTTTCTTCATAGTCAATTCCTTCTTGCTGTGAGTATCCTTTACATACCAATCTTACTTTGTTCCTTACAACTCCTTGTTCATTCATCTTGTTTCTGAATACCCATTTTGTTCCTATAACATTCTTATCTTTAGGTCTAGGGATCAATTCCCATGTCTTGTTCTTTTCAATCTGATCTAGTTCTTCTTTCATGGCTTTAATCCAATGTTCATCTTCACAAGCTTCACTAGTAGATTTAGGTTCAATTTGAGAAATCAAACACAACTGTTCTTGTACCTTATTTTGAGTCAGAACTCCTCTATCTATGCTTCCAATAATATGCTCAACATGATGATTCCTTGATAGATTCTTGTTAGGTGTCACTATCTCAGTACTTGTTTCTGCTGTAGGTTCTTCAATGGTTTCTTTACTATGGATCTCACTCAACAAATCACTATCACTTTCATAGAATAATTCAGTAGTCTCTAGATTAGGTTTAGGTTGAGTTCCTTCATCTGATTCATAATCAAGCATTCTTTCCTGAATTTTGAACTTTTCATCAACTTTAACATTTGCGCTCTCAATGATAGTCTTAGTTCTCTTATTGTAACATCTATAAGCTTTTATCTTCAATGAATATCCAAGAAATATACCTTCATCAATTCTAGGATCAAACTTTCCAATGTCATCATCTCTCTTAATATAACATTTACTTCCAAAAATTCTAAAATACTTAATTGATGGTGCATGTCCAAACCACAGTTCATAGGGTGTCTTGTTTGTGTCTGCTCTAATTTGTACTATGTTCATTGTATATACTATTGTGTTCACTTCTTCTCTCCAGTACATCTTTGCCAAGTCATTCTAAAATAACATAGCTCTTGCTACTTCAGTTACTAATCTATTCCTTCTTTTTGCAATACCATTTTGTTCAGGTGTCCTAGGGGCTGAAAACTGTCTCTTAATACCATTCACTTCACAAAAAATGTTAAATTATTTTGAAGTAAATTCTCCACCTCTATCTGATCTCAAACATTTAATCTTCATTCTAGATTCATTCTCAACTTTGTTCTTAATGATCTTAAACTTATCAATGCTTTAGATTTTTCTTTAAGAAATACAATCCACATCATTCTTGTAAAATCATCAACAAGAGTCATAAAATACCTTTCTCTATAGAATCCTCTAGTCCTTGTAGGACCGCTCAAATCTGTATGAACAATCTCCAACTTCTCTGCTGTTGTAAACTTCTTGTTAGGAAATGAGCTTCTCTTCTGTTTAGCCATCACACATTCCTTGCAGATCATGTTAGTAGGCTTCATAATTTTAGGCAAATCTCTTATTGCAAGTGTAGTACTCACTTTCACAATGTTATCAAAGTTGATATGACAAAATCTTCTATGCCATAACCAATGGTCATCAATCTTAGTGATCTAGGGGCATCCACGAATGATCCTGAACAAGCTGAAGGCAATGGATTTGAAAAATACCAAAAATCTAATTTTTTGGTATTTTCTACATTTTAGTAAATCGCATTTTCGGAGGTCTTCGGAGCAGAATTTGGGGTCGAAAGTGTCATCGGTCCCTTAACTCGAATAGCCAAAGGCATTAGTGTTAAGGGATTGAAATTAGATCTCTTGGAGACCTTTCCAACGAGATAAGGCATTCTGAATTTTGAGTTAGGAGCAAAGAGTTATGGCCCCACCAAGTTGGGGTATCTAAATTTCTAGTTTTTTTTGAAAATTTGTATTTTCTTTTCCATTTTATTGAGCATAGACTCTTCATTTCTGAATCTGTTGGGTTCCAGAGACTGTTGGAATACCCTGTGATGTTTAAAAACTCAATTCTGGATGAAATAAGATGATTTTTTTTGAATGCATACAACTTATTTCTCAAGTTATTGCTATTGTCCAGTTTATTGAACAATACTTGCAGGTTTCCGCTTACCTTGTATTGTTACGAGTTCATCCTCGAATTCAGATCATTGGTATCAGAGCAGTTTACGCTCCTGTATGTCACTTCGAACATGGTCTGATTATCAGAGGTTGGGATTGGAGAGACATAATCCATCAGTTTATCTTCCTTTGAGGCGTAACCGACCAAAGATGGCAGACCCAAATTTTGATTCTATTAAGGCCATGGTAGAAGAGGCTTTGAACAAACAAAGAGAAGAAATGATGAGGCAATTTTCTCAAATTCTACAAAATCCCCAACAATCAAATGAAGGGGGGAAACCGTTTAGTTCTCATACCCCTTTTAAAGTGCAGGTCAATTTTGATATTCCAAATTTTGAAGGAAAAATTGATATAGATGCTGTGGATGAATGGTTATCAAAATTGGATAGATATTTTTCAGTGAATACCTTTTCAGCTGCTGAAAAGATAACTTTTGCACTCCTAAAAGCTGAAGCACATGTGAAGCAATCATGGGAAAATAAGCTTACAACAAGGAACCTGGAGGACGGATTTGTTGATAACCCTACATGGAATGAATTTGTTGAATTCATCGAAGAGGAGTATTTTCCTGAAGATACATATGAAGAAAAATATATGGAGTGGCAAGTGTTGCGACAGAAAAATGACCAGAGTGTACAAGATTATACCAATAAATTTCATGCCTTATCAGCAAAACTTGGTATTCAGGATTCTGAGAAGCATCGAGTTTTGAAATACCGTAGCGGATTGCTGAGATACATTCAAACATAGATGTCTTTCTTGAATATTGAAACATTGGGAACTGCCTACAAGTATGCTGCAAAAATTGAGGAGAAATTCAAGCAAAAGGGGAAAAGAGAATTCTTTACCAATAATAAATTCAAAGGGGATAATAGCAATAGATTCGTAGGGAAGCAAGCTACCATCAGTAAGCCTAATTCTCAATCACCAACATGGAGCACAGGAGAAAGAAAGACACTTAAAAGTACAGGTATGTGGTGTGATATCCATAGAAGCTCTCGACATGATATAAAGGATTGTAGATCTGCAAAAACACTAATGACAGAGACACATGGAGTAGACCAAAAGACTGAAATGTTGCCCACGGACCCCTTCGAACAAAAGAGTGGTGAAACAGTTATTGAAGCAGACCCTTATGCCACCGTTGCCACTACAAAAATCATCCGTTATGAAGATGAGGAGCGTTTGTTCCATTCTTAGATGTGGGTGAATGGCAAGGCCTTGCATTTCATAGTTGATAGTGGGAGTCAAAAGAATCTAATCTCTACTGAAGCAGTAAAAAGACTAAATTTGCAAACAAAACCTCACCCTCAGCCATACTCCATGGGATGGGTGAGCCAAGGACGAGACATTCAGGTAAACAGACAGTGTTGTTTATCCTATTCCATCAAACCATTCAAGGATGAGGTTATTTGTGATGTAGCACCGGTGGATGTATGTGATGTGCTTTTAGGGCAGCCATATATGTATCAGCGACATGGTGTATATGAGTCAAGGCCACGAAGTGTTATTGTCAAGGTGAATGAACAAAAGTATCGAATCCCTGAGGTATGTCCTAAAAAATCTGCTTCTCTAATTAGTGCAAAACAATGTAGACGTTTGATTGCCCACACTGGAACTTTTGTATTGCTAATGATATGGCCAGAAGGGGATAGGAAAATGATAGGCAACCATAACATTAGAACAGCAACCACTTCTGCTCAACAAAAACATATGGATTCAATATTGTTAAAATATCAGACTATTTTTACTTCACCAACAGGGGTTCCTGAGCATTGCCAAGTGAAGCATTCGATTGATATTATTCCAGGGACACCTTTGCCAAATGGGCCAATGTATAGAAGATCAGTTCTGGAGAATGATGAGATCAAACGACAGATTGAAGAGTTGATTCAAAAGGGTCATATTCGGCCAAGTGCATCTCCTTGTGGTAGCCCAATTGTTTTAGCTAAGAAGAAAGATGGCACATGGAGACTATGCATTGACTACCGTGCTTTGAACAAGATCACTGTGAAGAATAGATATCCAATTCCTCGAATTGATGACCTCCTGGACCAGCTTCGTGGGGCTAAGTTTTTCACTAAAATTGATTTGAAGTCTGGATACCACCAAGTACCAATTGATCCTACAGATGTTTGGAAAACTGCTTTCAAGTCTAGAGAAGGTCTGTTTGAATGGCTAGTGATGCCTTTTGGGTTAACTAATGCCCCTGCCACTTTTATGAGGATGATGAATGATGTTCTTCGACCCTTCACTGATTCATTTGTGGTAGTCTATCTAGATGACATACTCATCTTTAGTAAAACATGGGATGAGCACATACAACATGTTGAGAAGGTACTGTCAACATTGCAGCAACACAAACTCTATGCCAATAGAGAAAAATGTTCTTTTGGTTTGGAAAGAATTCAATATCTAGGCTATGTTGTGGATAGTAGGGGTGTACATGTAGATCCTGCGAAAATTCAAGTAATCAAGGATTGGCCTTCTCCTACAAATATCACAGAGCTACGTAGCTTCTTGGGATTGGCAAATTTCTATCGCAGATTTGTGCTTGGATTCTCTCATTTGACATGGCCTATGAACCAAGTACTTAGAGGAGGGTCTAAGGCAAAATTTGTTTGGACAGAAGCGCAAGAGAAAGCTTTTGTGGGATTAAAGAATAGGTTATGCTCAGCACCAGTCTTGGCACTTCCAGATCTGCAACAACCTTTTGAAATTGAGACAGATGCATCTGATTATGCTCTAGGGGCAGTCCTCATGCAACATGGTCATCCAGTGGCCTATCACAGTGAGACATTTTCTGATACAGTCCGTCGTTATCCAACATATGACAAGGAGATGTATGCGATGGTGCAGGCATGCAAACAGTGGAAGCACTACATTTTGGGCAAAGAGACTATCATTCACACAGACCATAAGCCATTGCAATTCTTACAGACACAAGGAAAGTTGCAGAATGATAGACATCAAAGGTGGTCAGCATACTTGCAACAATTTCACATCAATATTCGTCATAAAAAAGGTAGTAGCAATAAGGTTGCAGATTGTTTGAGTAGACCTCCGATCGCATCCCTCCTCACTGTATTGGATTCTTGTGGACATGAGACATCAACTTGGCCAAGTTTGTATGTTGAGGATGATGATTTTTCTGAAGTTTACACTCAGCTAACACAGGGTAAGCATGTTTCTAACTTCTACTTGCACAATGGTATTCTTTGTTATATGGGTCATATATGTGTTCCTGTAAAAGAGAGGGAGAAGATGATCTGGGAGGCACATTATAGTCGCATTGCAGGACATTTTGGCATTAGCAAAACTCTTGCTGTGCTACAGAGGTATTTATTTTGGCCCAAGATGCAGAATGATGTTTCTTCCTACATCCAGTCATGTGTAGCTTGTGCCATTGCTAAACCTGCAAATCATAAGCAAGGATTGTATATGCCCCTTCCTACTCCTGATAGACCTTGGCAGTCTGTTTCTATGGACTTCATGTCTGGTCTACCTACTACCAAACGTGGTCATGACTGTGTGTATGTAGTGGTGGATAGGTTTTCAAAAATGGCTATTATGATCGCTTGTACGAAAGAGGTTTCTGCAGAAGACACTATGAAATTATTCTTTACCCATGTGTGGGTCCATTTTGGTTTACCACAGAGCATTATCTCAAACCGAGATAGCAGATTTGTTGGAAAATTTTGGTCAGCACTTTGGGCAATGATGGATACAAAGCTAACAAAGTCCACAGCCTTTCATCCACAAACAGATGGGCAAACAGAAGTGGTCAATCGTATGATTATCCACATCCTCCATATGTATCACTCTCATCATCCTCGTACTTGGGATGAGAGTCTTTCTTATGTGCAGCATAGTTACAATCGTGCCATTCATGGTACTACTAGACATAGTCCTTTTGAGGTGTGTTTGGGATATCAGCCTTTAGCTCCACTAGATGTATCTCTTCCAGCTTTGGAATGTGAGCCAACTTCATGTCTAGACAAGGAGGTAGATAAAGCTTCCAAATTTATTGAGAGAATTCAGCATTTGCAGCAGCAGGTCCATGAGATAGTTCAACAAGCAAATAAAAAATATAAACAACGGCATGATGAGCATCGTACACCACATCATTTCCAGGTGGGTGATAAGGTTTGGCTTCATTTTCAAAAAGAAAGGCTTCAAGGCCCGTATAAGAAACTTTGTCCTCTCTGCTATGGGCCATACACTATTATCAAACAAGTTGGAGAGAATGCTTTTGAATTGAATATTCCACCATTTTTAGGCATTCACCCTATTTTCAATGTGGAGTTGCTTCGTCCTTATTTTCTACCTTTGTTGGATACTTCTACTATTTCTGAAACAATCCCCATTGGCGAATTGAATCCACAGACCACCACTCCAGTAGACAGTGATCAGATTGTTGATGTTCTCTTGAAATCTCTTCGTGGCACATAGATTCCTTTATATCGTGTTGTCCGAGCCGGTAAACATCTAGGTCAAGGTAAGTGGTTTACCCATGACCAGATTGCTACAAGTTTTCCTCATCTATTACAACAGGTTAGTGCAATGGAGCCCATTGCCCTTCAAGGGGGGAGGAATGATCCAGGGGCATCCACGAATGATCCTGAACAAGCTGAAGGCAATGGATTTGAAAAATACCGAAAATCTAATTTTTTGGTATTTTCTACATTTTAGTAAATCACATTTTCAGAGGTCTTCGGAGCAGAATTTGGGGTCGAAAGTGTCGTCGGTCCCTTAACTTGAATAGCCGAAGTGTTAAGGGACTGAAATTAGATCTCTTGGAGACCTTTCCAATGAGATAAGGCATTCTGAATTTTGAGTTAGGAGCAGAGAGTTATGGCCCCACCAAGTTGGGGTATCTAAATTTCTAGTTTTTTTAAAAATTTGTATTTTCTTTTCCATTTTATTGAGCATAGACTCTTCATTTCTGAATCTGTTGGGTTCCAGAGACTATTGGAATACCCTGTGATGTTTAAAAACTCAATTTTGGATGAAATAAGATGATTTTTTTTGAATGCATACAACTTATTTCTCAAGTTATTGCTATTGTCCAGTTTATTGAACAATACTTGTAGGTTTCCGCTTACCTTGTATTGTTACGAGTTCATCCGTGAATTCAGATCACTTAGTAATTAAACATGTCATCTCAGTAGGATTCAACTGAAATACATTACCTCTGGTTCTAGATCCAGTACTAATTAAATTACCATCCTTGTCTTTTATCACAAAAGTTTTCTTAGTAAACCAAACTTGATATTCCTTATCAACTAGCTGTCCAACACTAAAAATATTATGTTTCAAACCATCCAAAAAGTAAACATCATAAGTATTAGTCTTTCCATCAAGAGTAATAGATCCTATACCTTTAATCAAACAAGGTGCATTGTTTCCAACTCTAACAACTCCTCCATCATAATTGTTAAGCTTTATGAACTTTTTCATGTCTCCAGTCATATGATGTGAAAAACCACTGTCTATAATCCAATCAGCTTTCTTTTCTACTTGAGAAACTAAAGATTTTTCTTCCTTAATTTCTATTTCAAGATTTTCTTCTTTTATTGTTAAAAATTCTATATCATCATGCTCAGTATCACTTTCACTCAAGATTTTCTCCAAACTAGTTTCAGGTTCTTCATCATTTGCATAGTAACATTATTTAGATCTTTTAGGATTAAAGTTCTTCCTATACTTCTTAACTCTCTTAGGACATTTAGATGCAAAATGACCATATCCTTGACAAGTCCAACATTTAAAAATTTTCTTACCGTCTGATTCTCTTTTCACAAGCAAGGCAATACCTTCTTCAATCTTCTTGTCTTCTTCATTTCTAGATCTGCTACTACTAGCATAATCTCTGCTCACACTGATGCTTCTTAACAAAGTAGGGTGAACACTAAGAGCACTGAATGTTGTCTCCATTCTAGGTAAGTCTCTTGATAGCCTCAGGTTCATCTCTGTTACTTCCAATCTTTCAAGAAGAGTCTCTCTAGTAAAGTTCATAGTACAAGGTATAACTTGTTCAATCATCTATGTTTTCTACTTAAATGTAGGAGTCAATGTCCTCCAAATTTTCCATATCACTTCATTCTTTGTTTTTGCCACTGAAGGTTTCTGATACCTACTTGCTCAGTCCATCTCTATGGGTAATGTTTGGGGAATCTCCTTGTTGGATTCTTCTCAATAGTTAGTCAATGGCCATTTTGCTGATGATTCCTTCCTCACTCTGGAAGAGGATGAAGAGAATATCAAGGCAGCCTTGTAGTGTTTAGACACTTTTTATTTGGCCTTTGGTTCAGCCATTCAATGGCACAAAACCCTTTGCTACAGACAGTCGACTCTTCCCAAGGCTCCTTGGTTTTCTCAATTTGGTTGGACCAGGATCTAGCACGGGGAAATTTTCCACTTTTTGTTTATTCCCTTTGCATTTCAAGGCCACCCTATTGATCTTTGGAATGTAGTTCTTGCTAAGATTGAGAAAAAGATTACCTACTAGATCATGGAGCCGCTCTCTCTTGTAGGAAAATTCTAGATCTGCTCCAAGGTCCTAGCGGCCACGCATGTTTACTACTCCTCTTGTTGGGCTCCTTTGAAAGCCTCCTATAAGAAGCTTGAGAAAATTCTGTGGGATTTCCTTTGGGCTTCTGACATTGATCACCAGGGCTTCCACAGAGTTGCTTGGGATTTCTGTTGCCTCCCAAAAATCTTTGGTGGGCTTAGTTTACTTGATGCCTAGAAGCAAGGTCATGACCTTTGTGCCAAATGGGTTGTGCGGTGTCTCACAGGCAATGAGGCCTGGAAAATTTTACTTTGACATTGCATATCCTTAGGCTTTCTTCTTCACAAGCCTGCCTGGAAGGGGATTGGTTTTCAAACCCTTCTGGTTGTGGAGCCTATTTAGATCCAGGGTACTTTTGTTGCCAAAAGTATTTGGAGATCCTGGGATTCCATCAAGCCCTGGCTTCGTTGGGCTAGGAATGGCTTCTGTGATGGTCTTTCTTTTAACCAACAGAACATTTGGTGGTCCCCTCTTTTTGCTCAACAAGGGACTCCTCTTGCTAGAGTTCAAGGGGTTCAGGCTCTTCGGTTCCACAAGTGTGGCATTCAAACCCTGAAAGATCTTTTTTCCAGAGCCACTATGAATCTCCATTCTTGGGATGGTCTCTGGGTTCAATTTTGGCTCATTCGCCCATATCATCAAACTTTTGACTTGCTAGTTTCAGCTATTCCACCTCATCTCCTGCATAAATTAGGGATTCAATCTGTTAGACCTTGGTGGAAGGACTGGAAATGGTATCCTATTATGCTCTTCACCAGTTACAAGCCTAGGCTTGGGTATTCTTGGCTTATGCCTCATTTTCCCATGATTGATTCTCTCAACTAGCGTTGGCATATCTCTTCTTCTTAGAAAAGTTGGGGCTGGAGATTTTGTATGATTTGGGACTCTATCACTGAGCCTAAAATTGCTCATTTTTCTTGGTGTTTGTTATTTTAGGGCTTACCTTTGGGAGCTAGACTCAGGCATTTGGGGGTTCCTGATCCTAAATGCCCTTTTTGTGGTCACTCTGAGATGCTCATGCACATTTTTTGGTTTTATTATTGTGCCCATAACTATTGGGTCTAGATTTATGACTTCTTTGCTCCTTTTAGACCTAAACATTTTTCATGGTACATGGCACTTCTTGGTGACTTTCCTAGAATTCCCTCCTAGTACACCTAGTTATGGCATACTTTCAGGATGGAAATTCTATTTACCTTATGGAAAGATTGAAATACTGTGCTTTTTTCTCACAGTTTTCTAGATATTCATGTCTCTCTTTATGCTAAGGTATGTATTTGTAATAATGTCATGATGCAAATTCAGGTGCAAGCAGACAAAGTGGCCCTTGAGGTTGCTCATTTGTAGGAGGTTCTCTAGCACTAGGGCAATGCCCCTTGTACTATGGTTTGAGTGCCTCTAGATTCTCTCTTAGTTGATCGTATTCCACCTAGGGGCTGATGTCGTAGCTGGAGTTCCTCTGCTAGACACTCCAAGACTCTGCATCAAGGGTGCCGTTGCTCCACCTCTCCTCCTCCTCAGAGGGATGCAGGTTTTGGCTGGTAGGGTGATTTTTCCCCTGACCCCTTTTTTGTGAATACTGCACTTTTTATATTATTAATAGAAAAGGCCTCTATTCATAAAAAAAAAGATTTTATACCTACAACAATCTCTGACATTCTACCAATATAGCTTCTAACAGATTCATCTTCCATCCTTCTTATATCTTCAAATGCACATATCCAATGATGTAATTTGACTTTCTTTGCATGTTCATCACCTTCAAAAGTAGATTGCAAAGCTAACCAAATTTCATGAGATGTCTTTAGATATTTTACCTGACTGTACTCATTTTTTGGAAGGGATGACAAGAGTGCTTCTCTGAAAAGTATGTTACACATAGATAGATCTCTCTCTTTATTTGTACAATCTTCAATCTTATCCTCATCAATGATAGTCTTTTGATTCTTTATAGTTAACTAATAACTTGGTCCTAAACAAAGTAGGCGTGTCTTCATCTTTTCTTTCCAACTATCAAAATTTACTCCATCAAACTTAGGGCTTTCTTTCCTGAAATGATTCACCATGGATCTCCTTAAGCTATTAAAATTTCTCTTCAAGGACCTCTCACTCTGATACCAATTGTTAGAAAGTAAAGTCCACCAAGATAACTGAGAGGGGGGGGGGGGGGGTGAATCAATTATCAGATAAATACAACTTTTATCAACCCTAATAGATTTTAACATGTAAGAAATGTAATTAACAACCATAGAAAGATATACATGCACAATAACACAATGACACAAGATATGTTGACTAGGGAACCTCTTGATCAAAGAGTAAACCTCGGTGGGAATGATGCCCACAAAAGATGCACTAATATGAAAGTTCCTTATGAGAGGATGGACTTTGTTAGGAGTTTTATGAAATACATTCAGTTTAATGAGTCCCTGTTAGGAGACTTGTAAGATAGAAGGACCCACAACCCAAATAGCTTCAGGGTAAGATCACTGAACTCAGTGTCCAACTGATCTTAGTATTACTCAATAGAATAATACCACAAGATTACTTATCTCAACAATTCAATACTCCTTCTCTGACTGTGCCAAACCACACCAACTGCTTCTTCATATCTCAATGTCAGATCTCTGAACTTTGCATCTCCTCTTTCCACAAATTTTCTTTCACAATTCCTTCATTCACTTTCTCATTATATACATTACAAAAAGGAAAATATTCCTTCCTTTATACCACACTCAAGTAATTAAAAATGAGTTGGCATACAAAATACAAAATAAAAGTTTCCATACGTTACATCAAAATTACACAAAACTGTTAGCTTCCAATTAAGATAATTCTTGACTCATGTGACCTCAGATCTTGTGCTCACATCCACATCACTAACATCATGTCTTCAACTTCTTTCCAACTGCACATGTTCAAATTCCATCCCGATTAGGAGATATCATCCGATTTCCAAAAACTGCTACTCAAGAACACTGCTTGAATACTGCTTCCACTGATTTCCTCATAATTGTCATGAATAAATGAATTTCCATTTGTTCTCTTAACCATGATCTCATAGAACATCATAGAGTAAGTCCTCAACTTCATATAGCTTCATCTTCAATATCCCAAGTGTGCTAACTCAAACACAATCTGCTTCTCTGCTAATATTCAGTAGATCACTGTGTTGACATCAATGACAATCACAGTCATGAATGCAACAAAAACTGGTACAAAATGGCTACAAATACTCCCCCATATGATATATTCAGCATTCATTCCTAACACTAATATCTAGCTGCAATTCCAACAACATTAGCAATATTCGGTCTAGATTGAGTTAGATTTTTTAATCCTCCAATCATTGATCTATACTTGGTCTAAAAAACACTTTTGGTCTCATCAGTATTTGTCAGTTTATGGAAAATCACCATGGGTGTACCAACAGGTTTACAATCTTCCATTCCAAACTTTTTCAACATCTCTTTAAGATACTTAATTTGAGAAATGAAAATGCCATTCTTGCTCTGATTTATTTGCAGTCCAATAAATAATTTCATCTCACCTATCATGGACATCTCAAATTCATTTTCCATCTCTTTAGAGAACTCTTTACACATCTCATCATTGCCTGCAAAAATAATGTCATCAACAAAAATTCTATTATCAAAATTCTATCTTGACTAGTTTTTAAGTACAAATTATTGTTAGCATTACCTTTTCTGAATCCAAGGTGAAGTAAGTACTTGTCTAACCTTGCATACCAAGCCCTTGGTGTTTTCTTTAGTCCATACAATGCCTTCTTCAACTTGCATACCATGTCTTCATCTTCTGGTAGAGAAAATCCATCGGGTTGTTCTATATATACCTCTTCTTCAAGATTCCCATTTAAAAATGAAGATTTTACATCCATCTGATATACCTTGAAATATTTATGTGCAACATAGGCTAGAAATAATCTCATAGCTTCTATCCTAGCAACATGAGCAAATGTCTCTTCAAAATCTATGCCTTCTTGTTGTGAATAGCCTTTGGATACCAATCTTGCTTTGTTTCTTACAACAATTCCTTCTTCATTCATCTTATTTCTGAAAACCCACTTAGTTCCTATTACATTTTTGTCTTTAGGTCTAGGACCCATTTCCCAAATGTTATTTTTCTTTATCTGATCTAATTCTTCCTACATAGCTTTTATCCAAGATTCATCTCTACAAACTTCATCAGTAGTTTTTGGTTCAACTTGAGAAATCAAACAAATTTCTTCCCTTGTCTTTGATCTAGTCATTACTCCTTGACTTACATTACCGATTATTTGATTTTCAAGATGATTTTTCTTAACATACCTCGGAGTCTTAGGAATCTCAGTAACTTCATTTGCGTCATCATCACAAATCTCATTTTCACATTCAGTCTCAACATGTTCTTCTTCTTCTTTAGTAGCAACCTCCTTGATCTATGTATTTTGATTACAATCATATACTCTCTCTTGTATCTGAAACTTTTCATCTATCTTCACATTGTTACTTTTAACTATCCTTCTCAATTCTAGGTTAAAGCATTTGTAAGCCTTTCTTTTAGTAGAATAACTGAGAAAAATTCCTTCATCACTTCTAGCATGAAATTTTCTTATTTCATCATCTCTTTTGATATAACATTTGCTTCCAAATATTCTCAAATATTTTATCGTAGGAGTATGATTAAACCATAATTCATAAGGAGTCTTATTTGTACATTCTCTAATTTGAATTCTATTCAATGTGTATACTATTTTCTCAACAGCTTCCTTCCAATGTAGATGAGATACATTTCCTTCTAGCAACATTGTCCTAGCAACATCCAATATTGATCCATTTCTTCGCTCTGCTATCCCATTTTGTTGTGGAGTCCTAGGAGAAGATGTTTGTTTGTGTATTCCATGCTCTTCACACTATGAATTGAATATATACAAAGTAAACCCTCCACATTAGTTTGACCTTAAACATTTTATCTTTAAGCCTGATTCATTCTCTACTTTTTCTTTGAATAATCTGAATTTGTCAAATGCTTCTGATTTCTCTTTCAAGTAAGTGATCCACATCATTCTAGAGAAGTCATCAATAAAAAGTATAAAGTACCTTTCACCATAGTATGATCTTTTCCTTGTAGGTCCATATAGGTTTGTATGTACTAGATCCAACTTTCCTTTTGTTGTATATGATTTACTCTTACAATTGCTTCTAGTTTGGTTTCCCATAACACACTCTCTACACATAGTGTTAGATGGTTTTACAATTTTAGGTAGGTCTCTCACTGCATTAGTCAAGCTTGCCTTCATAATATTGTCAAAATTAATATCACAAAACCTTTTGTGCCATAACCAGCTGTTATCTATCTTTGCAACAAAACAAGAAACTTTAGATGTATTTAACTCAAATACATTACCTCTAGATTTAGTACCAGTTGCAATAAGATTTCATGTCTTACATTTGATAAAATATTTCCCATCAATAAATTTCAATTGATATCCTTTGTCCATCAGCTGTCCAACACTCAACAAGTTATGCTTGAGTCCATCAACAAGTAGTACATTGTCAGTATTAATATTTCCATCCAAAGAAATAGATCCTACTCCTATGATAGGCTTAGGAACATTGTCTCCAAATCTTACAACACCATCATCATACTTATTTAGTTTGACAAACATATTCTTATCTGCAATCATATGATGTGAGAAACAATTTTCTATAACCCATTCAAATTTCTTATCAACATGTGATACTAAGGATTTTTCCTCATGTAATAGTTTTTCATCTTTGATAGCAATAAATCCAATCTCCTCTTTAAAAAAAAACATCATTAGAAATACCTTCACTAGAATAATAACACTCCTTTTCTTTTGAATACTTAGGTTTGTGTTTAGGAACTCTTGTAGGACATCTAGATGTGAAGTGACCTATCTTATTGCATGAAAAACATTTCAAAGGTAACTTTCCTTCAAATTTACCCTTACCTCTCTTTTCTCTTCTAGCGATCAGGGCAACAAGTTTATCTAGCTTTCTTTCTTCTTCTTGTATCTGTTCCCATTCATTAGCATACTCACCAAGCTCTTCTTTTTATATTATCACTGCTGGTGCTCGCAATTGTAGATACTATATTTTTGTGTGTAGATGCCTTAAATGCTGTTTCAACTTTAGGTAAAGAATCTCCCATTTTTGCAACTTCAAAGGTAGTTAGCTTTGCAATCAACATTTCTCTGCTAAAGTTTGGAGTCAAAGGTATACTTTCTTCTATAGCCTGAACTTTGGTCTTGTAAATAGGTGTCAGTGATCTAAGGATCTTTGCAATGATTTCTTCCTCTTCATAAGTGCCTCCAGAATTTTTGATTCCAATCACAACCTCTGTAACTCTCTATACATAAGCCCTAATGGTTTCATCATCTTTCATTTGCAACTTTTTGATCCTTGTTTTCTAGTTCTATAATTTTTCTTTCTTAGTAAATTTATCTCCTTCATACAATTCTTCTAATCTTACCCAAATTTTGTGTGCTGAATCGAGATCTTTCACCTCAGTAAATTCTCCTTCAGAGAGTGTGTTGATTAGTGCTTCCCTTGTGACCATGTTATATGAAAATGTCTTCTTTTCATCATCAGTAGCTTTATCCAATTCATCCTCAGCCTTCATGGTTACCTCATTCTTTGTGATCATCCAGTAGTCGATACCCAACAATAGAAAATGGGTTCTCATCTTGTTCTTCCAACTGTCAAAGTTTTTAGGATCAAATTTTGGACTATCCTTCGTATAGAATGCCATCTCCAAGATCACATCAAGCTATTGAGATTTCTCTCTGAGGATTAGTAGCTCTAATACCAATTGTTAGGAATAATAGTCCACCAATACAATTGAGAGGGGGGGGGGGGGGTGAATCAGTTGTAGGGAAGAATATTAAACTTTGAACTTTAAATAGCAGCAACACTAAATCAAATGATAACACAGTAAATGCCAACACAATAACACAATATTTTTTTGTCGAGGAAACCTTGTTAAAGGTAAAACCCCAATGAGAATTAGCACCCACAAATGATGTAATGAGAGTATTGTATCCCTATTAAAAGATCTAGCCCTGTTAGGAGCTGATTAAAACATTATAGTACATAGTCCTTGTTAGAGGAAAGACCCTGTTAGGAATCAAAGAAAAGAGTAGGCTCACTATCCAAAGAAGGTTATGTCCACCTTCAGAACTCACTATTTGCAATAAAAGTACATATAAGGAAATACACAATCTTTGTGAACTATTTGATAGAAACTATCTTTTCTTGATTAGTTCCAATGAAGTATATACTATCCTCTACTCTACATCTAGCAAATGCAAGCTCACAACTTTCACAATCCTCTTTCACATTCCATCCATACTAGATATCTTTTCAAAAGAAAAGATCTTACATATATACCTTATTACAAAATAAATGATCAGGTTGGCCAATTAGGCTTTCCTAATATACAAATAATTACATAACCCCTTGCTAAGATACACATGGTATCTAGAGCAAGTATACAACAATTACATTTCAATAATTAAGGTTCGACATCCGTAATTTATTCTCCCCATTCATAATACACGCTTCAATTATGAAGTTGGCTCCAAATAGGTCTCCTCCAGAACACATGCCACAACTGACATCATCCTACTTTTCATGACTTGCTAAGACCAAGGAACATTCCTTGGTATGCTATCTAACATCCCTTAATCTCTCATACACTAAATCCACATCGCTTGTAAGATATACTCAAAACATAGAGACTTACTTTGTCAACTTCCACTATGATAGTTCAGTAACCAATTTTCACCAAATCTTCTATAACTCAACCAATATACAATATTACATCATGTGATCTTAGATATAAGATCACAACACCTTCCTATACACACCAATATGTTCGCACATTCTGAATCATTCGTACGAGATTCGTACACTGTAATAACTAGTCTACTTTCTTCATAGAAACATATGTTGACATTAGTGACAAAATAGGAATGAAAATAGCATTGATAATGTAGTGATTAAACATATTAAATGTATTAGAAATATGCAACAATAAAGAGATTTGTATTCCAATTAATTAGAGTTATAGCTAGGAATTGGATGTGTGTGACTATATGGCCTTGAAAGAAGGCACTGATCTTAATCATTGAAGAGATTATTTTAACATATGTTCTATTTCATTTAAGTTTTATAAAGATAGTTAGAATTAGGAGCAATAAGATTTAGATTTTCATTTTTGGTGCAAGTGCCACACCAAGTGGATTCAAAATAAGATTCAAACATAAATTAGTAATCTTCCTAATCAATCAAAAGGTACACCCACCTAGGTCTTGAAAAACCTAAAGAGAAAAATATATCTTCCTTAAGATGATTCTTTTTCATTGGCTAGATCAATTGATCAACCTAAATATAGAAATTGACACATTCTTAGGGTTTTGCAGTTTGTTGATTTAGGAATCAACAAAATTTGTGCGCTTTTGTTCTAATTTTTGATATTTTTGTTCTAAAATTTGAAAAGATGGAGGTATCGATAGAATTTTGATATTTTTCTAACCCTAACCCTTTTTTTGTGTTTTGAGTATGGAATTAGAAATTTACATCTATTACCTTGTCATCAACGACTTGTTTTCTTCTTGGTTTCTATAGACCTATAATTCAAGGTTGATAAACAAGGGGTTATGAAAACTTGTGAGATTATATACTAGATGGGTTAAAATTAAATATACATGGCATTTTGTAGGAGTATACATGGATTTTTGTGTAAATGAAGAAAATATTGTATACATGAAAGAATTAATGAAAATATCAACATGTATTGTCTCCTACAATCTTCTGTGTTAATTGCATGAATTTTACTATCAAGAATAAATGAATTTATCTTTAGAAATTCCTTCTAAATGTGTAATGCGTAACACAGGCTTCTATTAAGGATAGGATTAAATTCTGGTTATGTATTACAATAATTTTCCACAAGGTTGCATTGATTAATTGAATAATGCATGATATGTGAAATTAGAGTGTTTAAGTCAAGGTTAATTACTTAGAAATGATGTATATGTAGATCCTATTTTCATTCATTATGTTGGAAAGGGTAAAATTTTGTGTAGGTTTGGTCTATTTTTATATCCTGCATGCTTGAAATATTTAATAAGGGGCTTTTGACATAGCTCTCAGGAAACATGCTACCAGAAAGAGCTACTATTGGTGAGACAAAGATTTTTACTAATACTCCACTCCTGCGGTTGATTTGGAGATGTTGTTTTAGGATCTAAGGGGCACTATATTAACTTCAAACCTTCACATAAACCCTTAAACCCTAAACCATAGAAGATGTGCAATTTTATTTTAACTTTTTATTGACTACTCCTAATAGGTTCCCAATCACTCAAGTTTTCTATCAAGCCCCTTCATTCATTTGGTGACTGGCCCCTCCACCGGTTAGACCGGTTACTCTTGTTGAAGTTATTCATTTTATCTTCTTGTCGATATAGATGTATTATACTAACATGTAGATTAAAGAGAAATGATTGTAGGTTATGAGGAAATGATTGGATGCTATGTGGTTCCATGTTTAAGCTATAGGAATGTTGTGTCTAGCTAGTCAACTTTGTTTGACAATACATTAAAGAAAGACGTGGCAACAAGAAGAATCTGAGAAGAGACGTCATGGTTGATGAAATGTTGTATATTTATGATCTAAAAATTATTCCCTTGCCACCAAACCTTTTGAGTGTCACACTTAACTTGCTATAACCTAACATAAAAGGCTAAAATAACAGGTTTTGCAGCTATTGGGATATGTGAAAATATTGTCAAACATGACAACTAGTTGCTTCTTTTTTTGTAGTTTGAAAGTGAGAGCCATAAATTAAATACATGAAAGGATAAACACAAAATGAGTTATGTGTGTTGTCTAAATTTAGATTATTCATGTTTGGAAGGGAGTGTTTCTTTGTTTAAGTGTTAAGGATAGGGTTTGCTGAGGCTATAGAGTGATTTAATTATAACAAGAAGAGATTAGATCGAGCCATGTTACAAGAGATATACAAGGATCATGATGGTAAACCTGTTGATAATACACTTTGTGGTTAGAGAGATATTGAAATTGCCTTCAATAATCAGAGAGCATTGAAATCTCTAGGAACAACTGTAGGTATCCACTGTAGCTTACAAATAATTCTGATATCTCAGATTGCCACTTTGGTTCCATTTTTTGGGATGGAGGAAAAGAAAATTTTGGGTGTAGACACAAAAGATGGGAGTTTGCAATCATCTATTTCTCCTTGTATTTTATTTTCCAAGCCATCGCCCACGAGGGAAGATGGAAAAAATTTTGCATTCTGACATTTTCTGCCTCAATAAACACCCATGGGTGATAACAACATGACTCACAAGCTTGGTTGGATCTATGGTAGCACTCTGGCCTCAAGTCCTTTCATATTCCAATCAAGCAATTACACTCCGGGACAAAAATAGAGGTAGCAACCTTCATTTGGAGAATATATTTCTATGACCAACTAGTGGTAGTTGGTAACATCATATAAAAGGAACACTCTAGCCTATATCTTTTTGCATTCCTTGTGTCTATAAAAGGAATACGAAGGCCAATCTTACGGGTTCTAAAAATTCTTTGTGTAGGGACAAGTAGAATAGTTTATGTAGTAAGTCTTTTTGCAGAAATAGAAATGATAGAGTCTTGTATTAAATGAAATGTATGAATACTTATGAAGAAATTAATTGAAAATATCATTTTTCGATTGCGTCCTACTCCATTTTCCTTCAGTTTCATAAGTTTTTTTTAATTAAAAATAGCCAAATTTGTCTTCATGAGTATTTTATGAATGTATAATGTGTTTACTAGTTTTATTCTAGGAAGAGATTAAATCCTTTTAGATGCATTATAGTGATTTGGGGAAAAGAGTAGTGATTTCATGAGGTGATAAATTAGAATGTTTATGTTAGGAATGACCTCTTCAAATATTTCTATACATAATATACATGTAATGTTGAAACAATATGATATAAAAAATATAAAACTAGCGCTTCTAATATTTTGAGGCAATTGATCATATTTTTATGAATTCAGTTCTTCTATGATTTTAGTTCAAGTAACTAAGGATTGTTTATGTTGCATGATAAGTTGTTTTATGTTATTTTAGTTTGAATATCAAGTATATCTCAGATAATTTGAAGATAATCTCTTTATATAACTTGTTTAATTGGTCCTCTCAAGAAGAGGTTAAATTCAAGTAAGATAAGTTATGGTAGCAGAGAGAATTTAATCATGTTTAAATATCTAATTAATGGACATGTTAGACATATTCTCTACAAAGGGTTTAAAGCTAGGGTTTTTAAGAAAATGTGCCTTGTGCCTTCAAAAGATTAAATATTGGCACTAGCTTCTATTCTTGTGTTGACTTGTTACCCAATTGAAGTTCTTTAAGTATTACATTCTCATGGGTTAAATTATGTTTGTTGACTGACCCCCTTTGTCAAAGTTTACATCTATCACTAGTTACCCCTATTATGGATGATTATTTCATTTTATATATATTTTGACCATGTATTTACTAAGTCCTTGTACCTAAGTGTTCCCCCCCCACAACAAATTAACCCATTTATATATGCACATGCATAATCCTTTGGTTAAGAGGTTGTGGGTATTGTGCAATGGCATAGTGTAATGTTTCTCTTGTCTGCTTACATTAATAAGTTGCATCATGTCATCCAAGTTGTCATGCAATGGCGTGTTGAGAGATTCATTTTCTCTTAAAATGTTAGTGAGTGATTTCTCTATGTGAAAGAGTGTTAATATGATTTAGAACAATAGAAAGGGGGGGTGAATCAGTTGTTCTTAGGTCTAGATGTATAAACCAAAATTTAAAACACTTCAACAAATTTAGATATAATAACCAGAAGCTACTCGATCATTATAGAATGTATATTAGAAATAGATAACAATGCAGTTCACTATCCAATAGCATTTAACTTGCAAAACACAAATATTTATCAACAAAACATTCACACAAGTTTGACAATAGGATTTATAGTGGAAACCCAATTTGGGAAAAACCACTTTGTAACATGCTACTGATATATTCACTCTTCTAAAGTGAGCTCTGTGAAAAGCCAACCTTGTTAAAGGTTTACAAACACATTGCTAGGTGTGACCCTGTTAAAGGATTTCAACCACCCTATTAGGAGTGTGCCTTGTTAGAGGACTTAAGTACATTCCATTAGAATGCAACCTTGATTAAAGAATTTATACAATTACTATTAGGTCAACCTTGATTAAAGGATTTAACTGATACAATGGTTAGAAAGTAGCAGTAGTATTGATCTGAAAAATATACAACTCACTTTGCAAATAACATATCCAATTCACACATATATGTTGGCTTACTAACTAAGTACCATTTCCATCTCCATCACTGATCTACTCGAAAAACCCTTCAAGCAATCACAACTCTGATCAATCTCTTCACCTTTAGCCTTTCTACTTTGTTAGTCAATAAAAACTTCCAGCATCTGTCACATCTCAATGTCATGCTTAGGTTAACTTATATCTCTTCAATAGATAAATCTCTCTTTTGCCACTTAATCTCCTTCATAAATCTTAGGTTTTGATCAGATCCATCGAATCCTTCCAACATTTAAGTTCTTCATCCATCCTTCTAGAAACATCTTAAATCTCCTTAATGAAATCACAATAAAATGATTTACTATGCATTAAATGCTCCATACACTATAAATAAAGTCAACACATTTTACATAACCCAATAATTCAACAATGTTGGCTAGGAATCTGAATTCTTCCTCAAATGTAAATTATTGACACTCAGTCAATACTGTGTTCAACTCCTCAGTCATCACTACGCAACTCGGTCACCTCTTCATTTATCACTTGGAAAATACTATCACTCGACAATAAACTAATGTTCAGTCAACAATTAATTTACTTGGCATATACTGTCTCTCAGTCGACACTAACATCACTCGGCTTAAACTAGATTTCTTCACTTTTTCTTAGTTAAGCTTACTTGTTTGGTCTTGCTTCTTACTTAGATAAATAATACATTATGTTATCATTGTGCCATATAATCAAGTACTCATTGAAATACCAAGATAACTCAACCTTTCCCTAGGTGCTATTGTTACCAACCTTGCCCTAATCCTTCTCATCAACTGATAGATATAGTACTTTATTAGATAGCAACAGTCTTACTAGTTAAGGTTTGACATCAATGACAATACAACAATTGCTTCAATTGCAATTTCCAACAATCTCCCTCTTTGGCATTGATGACAACACCATATGAATAACACATGATTCACCGACTAATCCAAAACTTGTCAGTTCATCAGAAATATTTGTAATATCCTTAGCTTCATTCTGATTCTGAATCACTTAGCCTATCTTGCTTGACTGACCACATAGTAACTCCCTCTGAATCTTCTCTATGCCTCTTTTCCTCTGAATCTCTCCCTCTTTCTTGATCTTCTATGTGTTTTCATCTGACTTATCTCCCTCTTTGACAATAATGCCAAAGGAGCAACTAGAACTTGCATCTTTCAGATGTAGATTTCATCTTGTCAGCTTAGTAACAATGTTTCTCCCTCTATCATCTTGCTTATGACTATTTATAGCTTTTCTATTATTTTCACAACTCTAGGCTGTTCCTAAAGTGTGACCTTTTCTGCATCAATCTGTCAGATATTCTGTGCAACACATTTGATGCTGTTAGGGGAAGCACCCCTAATTTACCTCTAAGATATTCATGAGCATCCTTACATAAAGCTTTTGTGAATATGTCTTCTAGTTATTCCTTTTTATTCATATACTCCAATCTCACTTCTTTATCTTGTACAAGTTCCCTTAAGTAATGATACTTGATGGCAATATGTTTGGTCTTTGTGTGCATCATTGGGTTCTTAGATATGTTGATAGCACTTGTGTTGTCATAGTATATGACAATTGGTTCAGTGATCTCTTCTTTCATGCCTTTCAACAGTTGCTTTATCCATACCAGGTTTGAACAGTTCATTGCAGCTGGTACATACTCAGCTTCAGATGTAGATTGGGAAATGCAATTTTGTTTCTTGCTTGTCCAGGAAACTAGTCTCTATCCAAGAAAGAAAGCTCCACCACTAGTACTTTTTCTGTCATCTACATTTCCTACCCAATCTGCATCAATGTAGACTCTTAGTTCAAATTTTTCATGCTTCTTATAGTACAGTCCAAAGTCTTATGTCCCTTTCAGATATCTCATTATCCTCTTCACAACCATCATATGACTTTCCTTAGAATTGGCAAAGAATCTTGCCACAATCCCAACTGCTAGAGAAATATTTGGTCTTTTATGAACAACATATGGCAACTTTCCAATCATGGATCTATATAGAGTTTGGTTCACTTTAGTAGTATCATCATTCTTAGATAGTTTCTATCCAGTACCTATGGGAGGACTTACTGGCCTTGAGTCCTGCATACCAAAGGTTTTTAGTATCTCTTTAATATATTTAGAATGTGTAATAAAACTTCCTCTCTCCATCTGATAGACTTGCAAACCAACAAAGAACTTTATCTCACCAAACATAGACATTTCAAACTCAGTTTGCATCTCATTTGAAAATTTCTTACACAGGGCATCTTGTCTACCAAATACGATATCATCTACAAAAATTTGAGCTAACAAAATCCCTTTACCTTCTTCATCTTTCATGTATAGATTGTTGGTGTCATTTGTCCTTGAGAATCCAATATGTATCAGGTAATTATGCAACCTCTCATATGATGCTCTAGGGGCTTGCTTCAAACCATACAGTGCCTTGTTCAACTTACAAACCATATTTCTTTTGTTTGGGTCAAAAAATCCTTTAGGTTGCTCAATGTACACTTCTAATATACCATTAAAAAATTTAGATTTGACATCCATTTGGTATACCTTGAAATCTCTGTAAGCAACATATGCAAGTAAAGTCCTTACTCCTTCTAATCTTGCTCCTGGGGAAAATGTCTCCCCATATTCTATTCCTTCTTCTTGAGCATAACCCTTGCATACTAGCCTTTCTTTGTTCCTTGTGATTTGTCCATGTTCATTGAGCTTATTTCTAAATACCCATTTTGTTCCAATGACATTTTTTTTTTCTGGTCTCGGTACCAGAGTCTAGGTATCATTCTTTTCTATTTGATCTATTTCCTCATTCATGGCTTGAATCTAGTCTTCATTTTCTAATGCTTCCCTTGTTGTCTTAGGCTCAAATTTACACAACAAACATGTAGGGTCTCTCAACTTGCTGTTGGAATTAGGAGACATAGGTACTGAGAGGGGAGGGGTGAATCAGTGTCTTCAAATCTTTTACTTGTAAAACCTTTCTGATCTATAACTGAATACTGTGATAACCGATCAAAATAACTTGAATAAAATTGTATAAATCAATCATCTAGTTAACTTAAGAAAGTAAACAACATGAAATCAATATGACAATCACATAACACAAGTATTTTGGTAACGTAGAAACCCTTGTTAGAAGGTAAAAAGTGCGGTGGGGATGACACCCACAAATTCTTCACTACTACAGATAGAAAAGGTTTGCCTGTTAAGGCTACAAGTTTTGATCACTTCTGGTGATCTTACCTTGTTAGGAGTAACATATTAGATCAGCTAGATCTACCTAGTTATAGGATTTAAACAACACTAATGAAGTGTGTACTTAGTTAAGAGATTTACATAAGACTGTTAAGTCTACTCTGCTAAGAGATTTATCAAAAACTCTATCACAATTGTCAGAAAGTAATAGGTAATTATCTGCTAGTTGACAACTCAATTGTCTGAAATAGATCTATAAGTGCTCATCAAAATATCACCTTATCTGTGATGGTTTCTTACTCTGTTGTGCTTGGTAGCCTTCTCTGATTCTACTCAATCTGATATCCTCTGTGCTCTGTTCTGCTTGGTAAACTGATTGTCTTGAAGATAGGCAATGTCTTCAAGTGCTCCGTGATTCATATATATTAGTTCACCCAACTTTATAAAAATGGTGTGAACAAACAAAATATATAGTGTTCTATTTTGTTGCCTTAGCAAAAATTAGGTTACAAAAATAATCATAACCCTAAGATCTATAGTGCAAAATAACCTAGATCAACTATTACAATAAGATAAACATTACATTTAATGAGTATCTATTTACAATAAATGCTCCTCAATCTTGGTAAATCATTTTACGATCTGTTGTAACCATTTGCATAGCATAATGTGCCATTTTAAATTACTATGCCATTTTATGTGATCATTGGTAAACACTATATAATCTGCTCGGTGTATACTGCGATGCTTGATGTTTATTGACCGTCGGTGTCGGTGTCGTTGGTGCTCGGTTAACTGTGTGATGCTTGGTGTAAAGGCTTTACCGACTGCTCTATCTTACTTCTTGTTACCGACCAACTCAATATAAGTAACCAACTAACCTATTTACTATCCTTTGATACTAATGACAACCTTAAATGCTCAATAGAGATTAACAATCTCCCCCTTTGGCATTAGTATCAAAACTTTAAATGTATATAGACAAAATGTTTCTATATATGCCTTATGTCTCTGCCATATACATATCCACAAAAAAAACTTCTAAGTATAGAGTACTCCCCCTCAGTGCATGCTCCCGGTAGTATGTAATATACATATCAAAGTATACTTATTTGGCGTATACATGGTTTTCCCCCTTTTTGATAATAATGCCAAATGCAAAAAATATATAAATAGTGTATACTTACATCTTATCAAAAATGTGTGGATGGGTTTTCTTTACAGACTCTAAGAGGTTGTCCCATTCCTCTTTCAAGTTGGTAAGAGAAATATGCTCAAGACCTACTTGTGCATGCATGTCAAAGATATTATCCAACACCAAAATCTTTGGTGTTGCCACAAGTTGTTCAACTTTGACAATGTGTGCTTCAAAAATTTTCAGGTAAGGAGTGAGTTCTTTTTGTAACTCGGTAACCTGATTGATGATGTGTGCTTCTTGTTTCCTTAAGTCTGCTATCAGCCACTGGAGTTCCTGAACTTAGCTAATATGCTTTAAGAAAGTAGTTGGCTCGGCGATAGCTACTTGTGTACTTAACTTTATCTCTTCTTCTAAACCTTTTATGTTTTCACTGACTTCTGCAGTGAAGGTGTCTGAAGTACAAAGCTTGATTAGAAGTTGACAGATTATTTGGGTGATAGATTTTACCTTGGTAATGACCTCAAATAATTTTACCTTGTTCAGTGCCACTTCTATGCTAATCCTTTCTGCCAATTTGTTCTGAATCTTTGATTCTACCCTTTCTTCAATTCTTTTGTTTGCATCTATATCAGGGGCATTGATTTTGTTGGTGAGTGTGGCAAGTTGATCTAAGATGGGAGTATTCTCATCAATATTTGTTTCCAGTACTATCTATTGCAGAATATCCCGCACATCATTTAACACTTCTTTACGTTTGTGTTCTTGCCTTAACTTCTCTTGTGCTACTTTCCTTGAACATAATTCCCCATACCTACTTAGTTCCTCAGGGCTTAGGGTTCTCGGGTCACATTCTGGTATAATGATAACTTCATCAATGGTGACCGACCCTTTGGCTTTCTTCTTCTTCTTCTTCTTTTGGGCAAGAGGTGACTTCTTCTCACTTATGACAATAGCTTTTTCTTCACTTCTCAGAGTATCCCTCCTAGATGACACTGTATCATCCTTCTTCAGCTCCTCGGTAGATGGTGTGGGAGTCTCAGTTGTAGTGTTAGGTGGGTTTACCTTGGTTGACTTTGTTTCTTCTAGTTCCTTTGTTTCTGTAGACTGTGCCTCTGGTATGTTAGGCTCATTTGTATCTACAAGTTGCTCAAGTGCTTGAATCTCAGTTGTATCTTTATTTGGCTTAGGATGAGACACATCAGGTTGTACTTGTGAAATTATTTCAACTACTTCTACAAGTACAGGTAGTTCACCCGGTAGTGATGTGAGCACACTATCAGTGTCTAATGCTTCATCTTTGTATGGTGCAATTGTCACATCTTCGTCATCCTCATCATCAGGATCACTATTAGTGATGTCCTCAATGAGTGCATCATCATTGGTTTTCTTTTGCAAGTGGATCTTAACTTGATTCGGTGCATCTTGTGAAATTTTGATTTCTTCCTTTTGTTTGGTGATATCAATTACCTCGGTAACTAATATACCGGTGTCTTCTATTTTCTTACCTTTTTTTTATCATCAATGAAAATACCTTTATCTTTTGAACTATGTCTCTTCTTAGACAGTTTCAAGAATGCTTCATGGTCAACTTTCTCTTCTGCTTTCAAAATTGATGTCCATAGAGAATCACATATGACATCCATATCATCCACATTCTCATCCATGATCTGCATTGCTCTATTCTTGACTAGAAATCTAGCCTGATATTTTGTCATGTATTCACTTACCACAACATAGCTAAAGTGTGAGGCTGCATGGCTTAGTGACCATTCTCTTTTCCTTTTCTCTATATCTAGTGTAATAGCCCATCTCTCACTTATTTTGTCATCAAGTTCTTTTGGCAATTGACATGCAAATTCTATCAGTACTCTCTTGAATTTTATCATCATTTGGATGATAGCATGTTCTATCTTTATTTTCTCCTCAATTAACAATTTGTCAAATTTGCCTATGCCTGGATCTATAAGATTTCCATTCTCAATTATATCTTCAATTATTTCTTCTATAGTACTTTCCCTATTATGAACTAATTTGAATTGATCAGGATCATTTTCAATTTCTGTATCCTCTAGATCTTCCTTATTTCTTATGTATTTCCTCTTTTTATTCGGTGTCTCAGCTACTTTCTTGGTCTTTCTCTTAACATATTTCCTGGTAGGTGTAGTTGCTCTTCTTTTTGCTACTTTTACTACTTCTACTTGCTTGGTGGATTGTGCAACAGTTAATGAACATGTCTTCATTCCTTCAGGTTCTGGTAGCTGCATATCTTGTTCATCAGTTGTGGGAGGAACCGGTGTGTGATCCTTTTCTTTGTCTAACTCAATTTCCTCGCTATCATAGGGCTTGTTAGCCAACTGTAACTGACCTTCAGTTGCTTCATCAACTGATGACTCCTTAGGTGAGTCAGATGTAGTTCCATATTTTTCTGTGAGATCTTTTCTCATTTTCTTTGCCCTTCTTGACATTTTACCGATCTCTATGTCTGTTGTGATTCTAGACTTAGCTTCTTCATATACACCAAACCTACTGGCAATGATGTCTATCGATAATGCCAGCAATGCATTGATAGATTTCAAAGTGAAATCATGATTCATTTCATATCCCATTGGTGCTAGCCATTTTGTTCTTGGTTCTACTGCCTTTATCATTGAATGGTTTGTGCTGACTACAAAGCATATGTCATCTTCAAATTTTCTCACTAATTTCATTGGAATTCTACTTCTTTGTTGCATTTTTGTTTGAAATTCCTTGAAATATGCATTGAATTCCTTATTCAGATTATCTCCTAAACTTTTCATCATTTCATTGATTTGAGTAGTTATCAGTTTGTTCGATTACCAGTTTACTTTATCGATACCCGGTACATATTTTTGTAGATAGAGAAATGTAAAGACAAGCAGTGATCCGTACTTACATGTATTAGACTTCTTTGCTTTTATTGTCTTCATATTGTCATGCAGTTGGTGTAGTAGTAGCTTGGCAAGATCAACCTAGTGATCTTTCTTCACAATTTTGTAAGCCATGTCCACGGCGCTGCAGGGTACACTATTTGGTCTGCTAGATTGGAATATCTTGTACTCGATGACATGAGCTATGAATTTTACCATTGGATCTTTGATAGTTGATATTTTCAGTGCCCTACCATCCCATTGAGCTCTAGTGTTCTTTTCTACGTCGGGATGAGATGAACTTCAAAATGCTTTGGCTTTGTCAGTTGTAGGGTACCCAGTAACCCTACTGATAATCTTCTTAGTGACCTCAATAGGTTTATCCAACCAAAATTTTCCATCATGAAATCTACTTAGCACAATTCTTATCCAGTCATTGTGGAAGGATTGTGGGAAGTAAGTGAAACACCATAACCCCGACTCCTCAATCTTCTTGTATTTAATTTTAATCTTGCCATCTAGTCCACAAACTTGCTAATAAGCATCAATGGTCTCAAAATCACATACTTCACTGATCTTGCAGTGAATGTAGGCCCTAATGTCTTCTATTAACAAAACCCTATTTGGAATACTAGAAAATGCACCCATATCGTCTGTTTGTGCTGCGACCTTGGGATGAGGTTTGAATTTCTCCTTGGAAAAATGTACCCTAACAATTAATTCCACTTCCTCCTCAATGTTCTATGATTTGCTTGTAGTCGATGTCGATGCCATTAATTGTTTCTAGGGTTTTAGAAAATAATAGATAACCACTATTTGGTAGGCAGATGAACTTACTCATTATCATCAATTCGATCTACAGTAGCTTGGAATCTTTTTTGAAAATCTCTAGCTTGAAATCTTCTCTGTAAAATCTCTATTCTTTGAATTCACAATGTAACAATGAACTCTATTTCCACATATATATAGACTTTTTGATATTCCCGCTCAAACTTTGATGTATTAAATGCATGACCTAACTTTTGATACGAAACAACTATCAGCTTGGTTAACATAGAATTTCTTCATCAGTTTGCACTATTGTCGGTTAACCTTGTATAGTGATAACTAACGGGTTACCAACTCATGTTTCTTCTATTACCGACTATGTGACATTTGTAAACTTATAACACAAACCATGGTGCATCTTTATTCATGCAGATTTGGTATTTGTACATCATATATAAGGAACTATATGTAAAATGTGATCATTTAAAATGTCAGTTCCATACATACCTTTGTCATCTTAAGTGGAGGTACCAATGTCACCCAATCCAGTGGACGAGGTTTCACTGATAGTGTTACTTGACTCAACATTCTCATTAGATGCCTTCTTCCACATTGTGTTCCTTAACTTCGTAATATCTGCAATGTTATATCCACTTTCAAATATATGGTTTTCATCCGGTGCTCGGTCTTTGCAGTTCTTGCTTACATGACCGACCTTGTGACAGTGCATACATGCCATTCCTGCATTTGTCCAGTTTCTTGATTGTCCAATCTGACTCTTTCTGTAACAATTTGCTGCAATATGTCCATACCAACTACATATAGTACAATTAGTCCATGTATTATAATCCCAAACATATGAGTTACCTTGTCTCTTCGGTTGATATGGATTTCATTGTAATTTCTCCTTAGGTGTTCAAACTTGTGTCATTTTCGCCTTGTAGTCCCTTGCAGTGTGTCCATGCTTATTACAAGTATAGCATATTTTCTCCTCCATAGTATTATTAGCAATGTCATTCTTCTTAGCTCTGCATTCATAATTTGGATGTCCAAACTTACCACAATAATAACAATATCCATTGAATTTAGGAATGACAGGAGGTTTACCTTGTTCTTTGCTTCTGCACATATTAGATGTATGTCTTGGTTTTCCACAGTGGTAACATGTCATCACTTTAGGTTTCTGAGTTTGATTGTTGTTGACTTTTTCATCTTGTTGTGATGATTCTCCTTCACCAGTGTAGCCTATATCAGTTTTGCTTCCAAATCTCCTCTGATTAGTCAGGAAATCATTAATCTTTTTAGAACTGTCCTCAGCTAACTTCATCATTTCATTGTGTTGCTTTTATGTCTTTATTTCATTTCTCAATTTTTCATTATCTTCTCTAAGTATTGCAACATCTTCAAGTCTTCTTGATAATTCTCCATTTACTCAGTTCATTTCTTGATTAACTATCGTCATCTGATTTGATACTTGGAAGTGATGATCAATGAGTCTCTATATTTCACTTTCTTTTACTTGAATTTGTTCAGTCATCAGTCTTCGGTCTTCAATAGCCAGATTCTGATCTTGTTTAGCTTGTCTTGCATTGTTCATGATTTCCACCATTCTCACCATTTGAGATTCATGACTGATTTGAAGTGCTTTCACTTGCTCAGATAGATGTTGATTCTTTTTAGATAAATCAGAGATTATGCTTTCAGATCCATCGGAGATGCTTCTAGAGCTTGATCCAATATGATCAAATATTTCATCAATAGGTTCTTCATGATAACTAATTTCATTCAGCTGAATTGCATGGTTCTTCCTTTCAACCAGTAATTTCTTTAGATCTTCCTTGGCTTGTTTATACTGTTCCACAAACATCTGTATTTGTATCTTTTGATTCTCAATAGTCTTGTCAAGTTTGTATCTCTCCATGACTTAGATCTTTACCCTTTATTGGTTAGACTATTCAACAAGAGAACTGAGCTCTGATACCAATTGTTGGAATTAGGAGAGATAGGTACTAAGAGGGGAGGGGTGAATCAGTGTCTTCAAATCTTTTACTTGTAAAACCTTTCTGATCTATAACTGAATACTGTGATAACCGATCAAAATAACTTGAATACAATTGTATAAATCAATCATCTAGTTAACTTAAGAAAGTAAACAACATGAAATCAATATGAAAATCACATAACACAAGTATTTTGGTAAATCAGAAACCCTTGTTAGAAGGTAAAAACTGCGGTGGGGATGGCACCCACAAATTCTTCACTACTGTAGATAGAAAAGGTTTGCCTGTTAAGGCTACAAGTTTTGATCACTTCTGGTGATCTTACCCTGTTAGGAGTAACATATTAGATTAGCTATATCTACCTAGTTATAGGATTTAAACAAAACTAATGAAGTGTGTACTCAGTTAAGAGATTTACATAAGACTGTTAAGTCTACTATGTTAAGAGATTTATCAAAAACTCTATCACAATTGTCAGCAAGTAATAGGTAATTATCTGCTAGTTGACAACTCAATTGTTTGAAATAGATCTATAAGTACTCATCAAAATATCACCTTATCTGTGATGGTTTCTTACTTTGTTGTGCTCGGTAGCCTTCTCTGATTCTGCTCAATCTCATATCCTCTATGCTCTGTTGTGCTTGGTAAACTGATTGTCTTGAAGATAGGCAATGTCTTCAAGTGCTCCGTGATTTATATATATTAGTTCACCCAACCTTATAAAAATGGTGCGAACAAACAAAATATATAGTGTTCTATTTTTCTGCCTTAGCAAAAATTAGGTTACAAAAATAATCATAACCCTAAGATCTATAGTGCAAAATAACCTAGATCAACTATTACAATAAGATAAACATTACATTTAATGAGTATCTATTTACAATAAATGATCCTCGATCTTGGTAAACCATTTTACGATCTATTGTAACCATTTGCATAGAATAATGTGCCATTTCAAATTACTATGCCATTTTTTGTGATCATCGATAAACACTGTATAATCTTCTTGGTGTATACTGTGACGCTCAGTGTTTACTGATCATCAGTGTTGGTGTCACTGGTGCTTGGTTAACTATGTGATGCTCGGTGTAAAGGCTTTACCGAATGCTCTATCTTACTTCTTGTTACCGACCGACTCAATATAAGTAACTGACTGACCTGTTTACTATACTTTGATACTAATGACAACCTTAAATGCTCAATAGAGATTAACACTTACTTCTAGTCAGAACTCTAGTGTCTTTATCTCCAATGATTTGTTCAAGCTTGTGATGTCTTCTTACATACTGTGCCAGAGTAGGTTTAGTTTTCTTTTCTCCTTGCTCTTCAGGTTCATCAATAAGATTGTCAGATTCAGCCTTTGATTGCTTGGCAACTTCTTCCTGATGATTGACAACATCCTCCTGATGCTTGACAACACCTTCCTAATGCTCGACATTTTCTTCCTGATGCTCGACATTGCTTACCTGAGATTCTGCATTAGGTGCAGGTGTATTACTCTCCTCTCCTTCTTCCATATAGAAAAAAGATCTATAATCTTTAGGTTCTCTTTTTCTTTCCTTATCATTCTTCTCTGCAAATTCATCAACTTTCACATTTGCACTTTCCACAATTTTGTTAGTGTTAGAGTTCAAATACTTGTAAGCTTTAATCTTTGTGGAATAACCTAGGAATATGCCCTCATCACTTTTTGCATCAAAATTTCCATTCCTATTATCCTTTAACATATAGCATTTACTCCCAAAGATTCCAAAATATTTTACATTAGGTGCATAACGGTGCCATATTTCATAAGGTGTAACATTTGTACCTTTTTTGATTTGCACTCTGTTCAAGGTATAAACAATTATACTTTCAACTTCTCTTCCATAGTTCTATGCAACATTCTTCTTAATCATTAATGTTCTTGCACAGTCCATGATAGATCTATTCCTCCTCTTGGCTATACCATTTTGTGGAGGTAATCTAGGTGCATACATCTGTCTCTTGATTCCTCTATCATTGCAGAATAGATTGAACTCATTTGATATAAACTCTCCACCTCAGTCAGATCTCAAACATTTTTGGTTCCTACCTATCTCCTTTTCAACCTAAGCCAAATACCACTTAAATAACTAAAATGCATCAGATTCTTCTTTTAGAAACATTACAATCATCATCCTAGTATAATCATCAACAAAAATAATAAAGTATTTAGAACCACAATAGCTTTGTACACCCATAGGTCCACAAAGGTCAGTATGAACTAGATCTAAAGCATTTTCAGAAGTAAAGGTCTTGCTCTTGAAACTAGACTTTATCATTTTACCCAACTGACATTGTTTGCACATCACATTATCAGGTTTCTTCAATCTTGGAAAACATCTCACTTTCTTCCTTTTACTAATATTCACCAGATTGTCAAAGTTAACATGACATAACCTCTTATGCCATAACCAAACAACATCAAACAATGAAATCAAGCATGTCTCTTTAGATAAATCTAGATAGAACAAGTTACCTCTAGTCTGCTTTCCACTTCCAATCAGTTCACCAGTGGCATCAAATATTTTGGCCTTTCTGTGATGAAATTCCACTTGGTAACCAATGCTATTGAGCTGTGCAACACTTAGAAAATTATAGTTAAGACCTTCAACCCAATAAGAATTTTCACAAGTAATTTTATCAGTTAGCTTAATCAAACCTTCACCCTTTACAGGACATGGTGCATAATTACCAAAATTAACACTTCTACCTTTGTAATGATCGAGGGTATCAAATTTACTTTTATCACCAGTCATGTGATGTGAGAAACCACTATCAATAATCCATTTATCACCTTTGCTCACATAAGAAACAAGTGCAGTTTTCTCATCTTCATCAGACTCATCTTTCATAGAAACTTAAACTACTTCAATTTCAAAATCATCATCATCAGTGTCAGTTTCTTCTTCAATAATATAGCAAGATTTCTTACCTTTGTCCTTGTAGTCCTTGTACCTTTGGTAACCTCTATTTTCTCTCTTATCCTTCCTCATCTTTGTCATCCCTATCAGGACATCTTGTAGCTATATGGCCAACTTTGTTACATGAAAAATATATGATAGGAAGTTTACCTTTATATTTGTCTTTTCCCCTCTTCAACCTTCTGACCATAAGAGCTTCAAGATCCTCTAGTTCTTCATTAGATGTGTTAGTTTCACTTTCACTCTCACTTATACACTTTTATTTTTCCTTCTTAGACTTTTGAAAAACTATTTGTGACTTGAATGCAGATTCAATATTTGCAACAATATAGTTATCATAGTTAGAAAGCTCAAAAGCAGTAAGCTTACCAACAGGACTTTCCAAAGTTAGAGTATTACCAGGGTTGCATCTAGATTCTTGAATTGTTGAGATTCTGATGGCATATATAGGAAGCAAAGTTCTTAGAAATTTTCCAATAACAGTTTCATCATCAATATTACCATTAGCTCCTCTAATAGCATTAACTACCTCTTTGATTCTACCACAATATTGAGCAATATTCTCACCTTCTTTCATTTTCATTTCATCAAACTTACCTCTTAGACTTTCAACTTTTTCCCTTAGTACATTTGCATCACCACTATAGATATTTGCAAGAGTTTCCCACATTTGCTTTGCATTGGTACAATTTTTAATGTCCTCAAATTCAAGATAGCTTAAGGCAGATGCAATATCCAACATTGCTTGGTTGTGTTCCTATTTAGCTTTCATCTCCTCGACAGTCAAAGGTGCAACAAGTGTAACATAGTCATTTTCAACATAATATTTTGCTAAGTCACCAATACTAGCTAGGTGCAATTTCATCAGACTCTTCCATGCAGAAAAGTTCTCCTTATTCAGCTTTGGTACCTCCTTTTTATACATCTTGATCATTTTCTTCAAGTACCTTCAAACTTGACCTAAGTAAGCACCAACAACTCTAATACCAATTGTTAATATGATTTAGAACAACAGAGAGGGGGGGGGGGGGGGGTGAATCAGTTGTTCTTAGGTCCAGATGCATAAAGCAAACTTTCAAACACTTCAACAAATTCAAATATAATAACCAATAGCTACTTGGTCATTATAGAATGTATATCAGAAACATATAAGAATGTAGTCCACTATCTAATAGCATTTAACTTGCAAAACACATAAATGTTTAACACCAAAATATTCACACAAGTTTGACACCAGGATTTATAGTGGAAACCCAATTTGGGAAAAACCACTCTGTAATATGCTACTGATATATTCACTCTTATGAAGTGAGCTCTGTGAAAAGCCAACCTTGTTAAAGGTTTACAAACACATTGCTAGGTGTGACCCTGTTAAAGGATTTCAACCACCCTGTTAAGAGTGTGCCTTGTTATAGGACTTAAGTACATTCCATTAGAATGAAACCTTGATTAAAGGATTTATACAATGACTATTAGGTCAACCTTGATTAAAGGATTTAAATGATACAATGGTTAGAAAGTAGCAGTAGTATTGATTTGAAAAACATACAACTCACTTTGCAAATAATAGATCCAATTTGCACATATATGCTGGCTTAGTGAGTGAGTACCATTTCCATCTCCATCACTGATCTTCTTAGAAAACCATTCAAGAAATCACAACTCTGATCAACCTCTTGACCTTTAGCCTTTTTGCTTTGGCAGTCAATAACAACTTCTAGCATCTGTCACATCTCAACCTCATGCTTAGGTTAACTTATATCTCTTCAACATATAGATCTCTCTTTTGCCACTTAATCTCCTCCGTAGATCTTAGGTTTTGTTCGGATCCATCGAATCCTTCAAACATTTAAGTTCTTCATTCATCCTTCTAGAAACATCTTAAATATCCTTAATGAAATCACAATAAAATGATTTACAATGCATTAAATGCTCCATACACTTTATAAATAAAGTCATCATGTTTTACATAACCTAAGAATTCAACAATGTTGGCTAAGAATCTGAATTCTTCCTCAAATGTAAATTACTGATGCTCGGTCAATATTGTGTTCAACTCCTCAGTCATCACTGTCCAACTCGGTCACCTCTTCATTTCTCACTCAACAAATACTATCACTCGACAATAAATTGATGTTCGGTGAACACTGAATTTACTTGACATATACTATCTCTCGGTCAACACTAACATCACTTGGCTTAAACTAGATTTCTTCACTTTTTCTTAGTTAAGCCTACTACTGTTCAGTCTTGCTTCTTACTTAGATAAACAATATATTATGTTATCATTGTGCCATATAATCAAGTAATCATTGAAGTATCAAGATAAATCAACCTTTCCCTAGGTGCTATTGTTACCAACCTTGCCCTAATCCTTCTCATCAACCAATAGATATAGTACTTTCTTAGATAGCAACAATCTTACTAGTTAAGGTTTGACATCAATGACAATACAACAATTGCTTCAATTGCAGTTTCCAACAAAGAGTTCATTGTGATGTGGAGCACAATGGCACGATGGGTGTTCATTTCTCCTTTGGTGCATCATCAAGAAGTGATGTGGGTAGCAAGTTATATGAAAGGTGGGTCCACGTGCATGAATACACAAGAGATGGTGGCCAAATTTAGCTGAGATGAATGGATAGTGTGGTGGGCCTAAGGTTTTTTTTTTCATTCACTTGATGGAACAATGAGGGCTTTCAAATATTTTGATACTCCTATGAGTTAATTTTATTGTTATTAGTTATAAGGAAGTCATTATGTTTCTCAAAGTCATTCAGTAAGGAAGATAAAGAATTTGGTAAAAGGAATAAGTTAACAAGGAATTTTGGTAAAGATAAAGCAAGTTTAAGCACCGAGAGAGGTAGAACCAAGCATCGAAAACCATGGTCTACCAAGCACCTAACCGAGAAGAGAACTTAGTTACTGAGTTAAAGAAAGTATATTACCGAGCAAAACATGTTGACACCAAATTAAATCTAAGTACATTGAACCTAGACAGTGATTAGAAAATGATTTACCAATCTTGAGGAGATTGTATAACAAAATATTGGAGATTGAAATCTAATGATTACACATGATTACAAGGTGAGTTTAGCCAATGAGAATTAAGGATGAAAATGCATTGGAAGTGTACCCAGTGATAGCACTACTTGAAGATGAAGATTCTATAACATCTAGCACTGCCTAAATTTTGTATATAAGATATTCAGAGTATGAAGATCAATATAGAAGAAGAAGGTGGCATATGCATGTGTGAAGAGAAATTGGAGATTGCATGCATGAAATAGATTAGAGAAGAAGGTGAATGAATAGTAAAGCTACCGCATATAAGAATATTGAGGTATTGATTCAGAATTGAGCTACCGAGTACTAAATTGGTTAGTATGTTGGATACATAGTATGTTGTATTGAATTGATGAGCATATAGAGTCTGAAAAGCATTTTGTTGATGCACATTTGATAGACATTTTGTATTATTGATTAAAAAGTTAATTGGAATTATATAAGTCTCTTAACTTAGAAGATCTTACAAGATCTTATGTATAAATCCTTTAACTAGGTATAATTCTTACATTAGATTTGTGAAATCTCTTAACATAGTAGACTTAGCAATCTTTAGAACTCTTAACCAGGTTAATACCTTTAACAGGGTAAGTTATCAGAAATAGCTAAGCATTGTAACTCTAATCAAGAAACTTTATTCCTATAGTAGTGAAGTGTTGTGGATGTCATCCCACCACAGTTTTTATCCTCTAACAAGGATTTTTGTGATACCAAAATACATGTGTTATGTGTTATTGATTATCATATGCTTTATTTATTTTCATGTGATGCATGAAAATAATAAGTAATCAGTAAATGAATGTGAAGGAAGCTTAGAAAAGTTTAAAAGTAGCTTGAAGTACTGATTCACCCCTCCCCTCTTAGTACTTACCATTCCACACCTGAATCCAATAATTGGTATCATAGATCAGTATCTAATTAAGGAGTTTAGTCACCTAAGAGGAAAGATATGGAAATATGGAAAGCTACAAATACAAAAGAATAATTGATAGTATGGAAACAGAGTTGAAGATGGCTAATAAGAAAATTGAAGAATTGAGCCGGAAGCTGAAACACTCAATCAACAAAAGGAAAGAGCTTGCACTACAATTGAAAGATACTAAGATCATGTTGAGGAACTTGAAGAACAATTTGAGAGAATCATGTCTAATGAATTTGATGCACTCATATCAGTACTATCTAAAAAGAATAAGAATCTAGCTGATTAGGTCAAAATAATGAAAAGAGAACAAGAAGCACAGTCGGTAAGGATGTGTGAGATCATGGAACAAAAGGAAAAGCTGAGGATGAAAAAAGAACTACAGAAGAAGAAAGAAGGAAAATGAATGCAATACTAGATGAGAAAGAAAGGGAAATCATGAGGTTGACACAAACCCACTATAATTTGGCAGATCAACTTGTTATGGAAAATCAGGATGTTGCTAGGAAAGTTGGTGAGATTGCAAAATTAAGATCTGAGAATGAACATTTGAAAAATGATATGAAAGTTAAGAAATATTCTAATGAAATCTTAAAAAAAAATGAAGAAGCATGGAAGATTCTGGATGAACAACTAAAAAATTGAAGGAAACCAAATGACACCTCTGAACTCGATTTCAATGCAAATAGTACTATCAAGAAGGGTGAGTCCTCCAAACAAGAAACCAACCGAGAGAAAGATGCTACCCCACCAAAGCCTAAGAAGCCTACATGTTATTATTATGGGAAACTAGGGCATACAACTAACATCTAGAGAAGCAAGAGAGGTAATCCACCAAATTCTCCTAAATTTAAAGGTCATTATTATAATTGCAATGACTATGGACATAAGGAATTTGAGTGTAGATCAAGAGTTGTGAACACTCCAAGGAAACCAATATTTGATGGTTACTATAACAACTGCAAGAAATATGGTCACAAATCTGGAGAATGCAGGTCACAAAGGATAAATGAGAAATGGGTCCCTAACCGATAGAATGTTGACAACAACCGACGAGGACCTACAATACCATGGGATTATAATATAAGGATTACATTTACTGCATGTGGAATATTTGGTCACATAGCTACAAACTACTTCAGGATGCATGTAATGCATAATAAGAAACCATGGAGAAATACTAGAATGGATTGTTTGCATTGCCATAGATTCAGACACCTTGCTAAGGTTTGTAGGTACTGAAATAAGGATTCTACCGAGGAGCAACTAAGTGAAAAGACTCTAACAAACATTGATTAAATCTGAGAATAGATGAATAAGACTTGGAGAAGAAAGTCACAAGATGATGGAGAAAAATTAGGAACTAGTGATGGCACCACATCCTTTGGATCGGGTGCACCTATCTTCACTTAATCGGTCAAGGTATAAATAAGAACTGATAACTTAAGGATTATCTTAAATCGGTTCCTAGATTTAGTACAAAGATCCATATTAGCATATCTAGATGCATTTGGATAAGTATGGTAAAAGTTATGGTTTCATATGTTGATCAGTGAAGAGTTTAATTTATTCTATTACATTCGGTAAAGTAAAGTATAGTTCGGTCAAATGGTCACATAAAGTTACAAAAAGAAGCATTAAATGCATTTATAGTCATTGGAAGCCCTAACCTAGAGGAAAATCTATAAATAGAGGGTGAGATATATCATTCTTACTTTACATTCTTGCGAGCATATTTGAGTAGTGATAGATACAAGATCAAAGAGCTATCTCTAATCATTCAATTGAGTATTTTGTACATCTGTAAGATCATTTGAGGTATTTCTAGAGTTCACCGAGCTGAATTAAGAGTTTCTATTGCTATTTCTATTTGAACCCTAGAATTTGTTGAGATATTTTTGAAGAACAATGGCACCAAAATTACAAAAGCCAGTAGTTTTTGAGAAGATTGACCTATTGGAAAATGGTTAGTGCTCCCCTCAGGATTCATGACATGGCTTAATCACCTCCTATTTCTTCTATAAGTCTAGTGGTTGTATCATGCATTAATAAGTCGATCTTTTGGTGCAACGACAACCACTACTTGTAACAAGTGGTATTAGAGCTTGGTCACAGGTTTGAATCCCCTTAGGTAACATTGAGGGGGAGATTGTTGGAAATGGTCAGTGCTCCCCTCGGGATTCATGACATGGCTTAATTGCCTCCTATGTCTTCTATAAGTCTAGTGGTTGTATCAAGCATTAACAGGTTGAACTTTTGGTGCAATGACAACTACTACTTGTAACATGACCTAGTCAATCCGAAGTACAAACATCCACTCCCTGTTACTACGGAAGTAGACAAAACTAGAGCCCTATCCCTAATCCCACCAAGAGTTATTTTGATTGAAGATGTTCATGCCTTCATCCATTACAAATTTGAGGATATTTGTCAAGATGAGATTGATGCATCTTACAAGAAGTTGTGTGTTAATGGTAATTTGAAGAATGATTACATACACCTACAAACCAAGGGTTTGGTTCATGCAATGCATGTACCAATGGTATTCAAGCATGAGTGGATAATAATTATCTTAAGCAGAGTTCACGACATGTTTATGTGGCTTGATGGGCCAATAAAGATAACAAAGAATATGTTACATATTGTTACTAGATTTTCAGTCAGTGATAGACTGAGGGCCTACAAATAGACAGATAAGAACAAACTCTGTGAGCTCACAAAAGCTAAATGGGATGGAATAGGCTTGAAAATTTCTATAGTTGAAGACCCTAAACTTAAATTTTCATAGAATACCATTTCATATAAGATATTCCAATCATCTCGGGTAGACAGTGTACCTTGTGGAGCTATGGACATTACTTACAAAATGGTGAAGAAGGATATGAAGATTGACTTGTGCGAGCTCCTATTGAAAAAAACTTGATGACAATATGAATACAATTCAGAAGGCAAAGTCAAATACACTGAAGTTTGGACTGTTGTTGGTATGTATCTTTTTCTACTTCCAAAATTCATTTCCAATAATCAGTGAAGTTAAATGCAATGCAGATAAACCCATGGTTTATCAAATGAATGATTTTATTCAAAGCATGGGTGATGATTTCAATGTTATTATTGATGGCTATTTCAATAAATCCCAAGCTAGAATGCATAAGAGGTATAGGATTCCACCACAGTTAGTAGAAGAGTTTAAAGATGATTTATGTTTTAAAGTTGTTATCGATGTGTATAGTATCATAAGGGTAGTAGAGCCTAGAATTGAGTGGCTACCCCCTATGGGATACGAGATGAATATTGATCAACCATTGTATAGATAAAAATATTTTTGGAGAAACTTATGGATATAAATGCTATTTGGTATGGCACCTATGAAGAAGTGAAGGAGAAAATTAGAACTGATATATTGATACCAAAGGCAATAAGGAAAACTAGTAAACTGATTAGTAAATTAACTAAAAAATTAGGTATTATTGATGTTGATGAAGCTAAGGAATATGTTGTTGATCCTTCAACAATAAAGGGGAAGAAAATAAGAATCAAGAAGGAAAACCCTAGTTCGGTTGGTGTGAGACCATCTACTCGGTCTACCTCTACACCGAGAGGAAAGAAGAAAGTTGAAGCATAACCAATGCGGACAAAAACATATGGCAAGGAAAATAAGGGCAATGGAAGGCCAAGAAGAAAATTGAAGTTGGAAAAGGAGAGTGACATTGAGTCAGATGACTTATCATAATTCAAGGTTGTACTAAGAAAGAAATTGCAGAGTCTTGATGATTTTCTCAAGATACTTGAAAAATATGGTGGACTTAAGGTCATGCAACAACTAAAATATGACACTAGGACTAATGAAGAAATGAATAAAATAGAAGAAACAATCATTACCACTTTTCACAAATTCAAGATGATACCACTCGAAGTGGCACAATATCTAGAAGAATAATTGTATAAGAAAATTGATGCTAGATGGAAATATTCACTTGCTGCTAAAAAAGAGATGAGAGAGAGATCATTAGCAATCATAGTACCATACATTACAAAGAGAGGAATAAAAGATACACTTAAAGAATACTTGGCATGGTTCACAGTGAAGGGAAGAGCCTTAAGTATAATGGCCCATCAGTTTCAAGAAGTACAAAAGGATACTGATAATCTTTGGAGGAAGATCTTTTCCATTGACCAACCAACAATTGAAGGTATATCAGCCAAAGAAGATAAATCCAAGCCAATTAGATTAATTACAAACAAAGAAGAATTAATCATAGAAGACATCACTGAGAAAGACCCTGATGACACAGTCAAATAAGATGAAAATGTAATAGTTATTGAGGCCTTAGAATCAGAGGCCATGGATATGGATGACTCAGATACTACAAGGTTACTAAAAAAAGAGCTGGTAATTTTACAAGTAACGGATTTTCATGAGATAGAAATGGTTATCATAGAAAAATACAAGTGGAGAACCTACTATTGTTGAGACTCCTACTGAGCCAACAAAAAAAATGAACCACAAGAGACCAAAGAGAAGACTACAAAGAAAAACACTACTTAAGGTCAGAATATAGAGTCGGTGACCCCCACTACGACTACATGTTAGCAGGAACAAGAAAAGGAAAAAGAAAAGGAAATAGAGATAGAAAATAAAAGAGAAGAAAGAAGAGAAGAAGGAAGAGGAAAAGAAGAAGGAGAAGGAAGATAAAACTGAAGTAACTTCAACTCAATTTGATCAAAAGAAGGCATCAAGTTCAAAGAGAAAGTCCAAGAAAAGAAAAATAGAAAAATAGGTAGATATAAATGAAGTGATAGTCATACCAAAGGTTGAATATACTACCATGAGCCCTAAGGAACTCTCTAGGTTTAGAGACTTTTTGAACAGAAAAGATGCACAAGACAATCTTATAGCTAAAAAGCAAAAGACTGATGTGTTGGAACAAATAAAGAGCATTTTGAATGAGATTGTTCTTGAGGCAACAATAAATGAGAAGGAAGATATATATAGTCAATTAAAAGAACTTGTTAGTCAAATCAATAATCTTGGAACTGACACAACCGAATACTTGATGAAGGTTCACAAGAAAGATACATAGATTAAGATGATTGAAGAATTTCTTCAATTAGTAGCATTGGACAAGGTAACTCTATCCAAGTTAATTAATGCATTATAAATAGAGCTACAATCCATTCTTTCTATATTTAAAAAGAATTGTTCATTTTCAAAATTTACAAAGGAGATAAAGGATAAAGATGAGAATGTGGAAAAAGACCTCACCGAGATACTATCAAAGATTTCCACCAAGCCAAAAATAATAACTAAATATTATGAGAATCTCAAGCACCTAATGGGAGTGAAATTTGAACAGAGAAAGGAGGACAACCAGATCAGGATGGAACTCTTAGAACTTCAAATAGTTTTTATACCAAACATTGAATCACTATAGAGGCAAATTTAGAAAGCAAAATATCTAGTAAGCACACCAAATGTCAGTGCCATAGACAGCATGGTGAGTCTAATTGTTGATATAAGTGAGTAGATAGTAGTATTGTAGACACTAAAGGAAACCTATAAGGCATCATTAAAGGATGCACATAAAAAATATAAAGGTATTTTTGATAATATCCCTAAACTAGATACAAAGTAAGTAAGCATTTTGGTATTTTTGTTAAAAAAGGGGGAATATACACATAACATAAATTTTGTTAAGTATAAGAGGGAATATATGCATAGAAAAAAAAGGGGAATATATAGAAGATTTCATGTAGTATACAAGATGTACCCAAATTATTACTTCAGGGGGAGTAATAAGTTTTACCGAGAAAGAGAAATAGATCATGACAAAATTTTGAGAATTTTGCTTTATGACTTTGATGATTCTGAAGGTTTTTAACAAAAATACCAAAATAATGCCAAAGGGGGAGATTGATACTCCTAAGAGTTAATTTTGTTTTCATTAGTTATAAGGAAGTCATTATGTTTGTCAAAATCATTTGGTAAGGAAGAAAAGATGAGTCGATAAGGAAGAGAAAGCATTTAGTAAAAGGAATAAGTTAACCAGGAATTTCAGTAAAGAGAAAGCAATTTTAGGCATCGAGCGAGACAAAATCGAGCACCAAGAACCATGTTCTACTGAGCACCTAATCAAGAAGAGAAATTAGTTACCGAGTTAAAGAAAGTGTATTACCAAGAAGAACATGTTGACACCAGGTGAAATATAAGTATATTGAACTTGGACATCGATTAGAACATAGTTTACCAATCTCGAGGAGATCGTATAACAAAACATTAGAGATTTAAATCTAATGATTACACATGATTACAAGGTGAGTTTAGCTAATGATAATTAAGGATGAAATATGCATTGGAAGTGTACCCAATGCAAGCATCACTTGAAGATGAAGATTCTAGAACATCTAGCACTGCCTAAATTTTGTATATAAGATATTCAAAGTATGAAGATCAATATAGAAGAAGAAGGTGACATATGCATGTGTGAAGAGAAATTGGAGATTGCATACATGAAATGGATCAGAGAAGAAGGTGAATGAATAGTAAAGCTATCGAGTATCAGACTATTGAGGTATTGATTCAGAATTGAGCTATCAAGTACTAAATTGGTTAGTATGTTGGATACATAGTATGATGTATTGAATTGATGAGCATATACAGTCTGAATGGTATTTTTTTAATGCAAATTTGATAGACATTTTGTATTACTGATTAAAAAGTTAATCAAAATTGTATAAGTCTCTTAACTGAGTAGATCGTAATAGATCTTATGTATAAATCCTTTAACCAGGTAGAATTAATAGATAAGAGTTATAAAATATCTTAACATAGTAGACTTAGTAGTCTTTAGAACTCTTAACTAGGTTAACACCTTTATCAGGGTAAGCTATCACAAATAGCCAAGCATTGTAGCTCTATACCGAGTAAATTTATTCTTGTAGTAGTGAAGTGTTGTGGGTGTCATCTCCACCACAGTTTTTATCCTCTAACAAGGATTTATGGGATACCAAAATACATGTGTTATGTGTTATTGATTATCATATGCTTTATTTAATTTCATGTGATGCATGCAAATAATAAGTAATCGGTAAATGAATGTGAAGGAAGTTCATAAAAGTTTAAAAGTAATTTGAAGTACTGATTCATCCCTCCCCTCTCAGTACTTACCTTTCCACACCTGAATCCAATAGTTTCAACACATCATTGTGCCTAAATATGACATATGATGTGCCAATTATCTTCTTACATAGTGGCTCACTCGAATGTTCATTTTGTTCCAACACAGGGTATTACAAATGCATTGAGAATATCCAGTACTATGTGAAATAAAAACATGAAGTGACTGAATTTTATTGAGCTCAGGGAAAAGAATTCAAATCTTGTTGAGTACCATTGATTTTTTTGCATTGACATTTGTAGTTTAAACTTGAGTTGCTGCTTGTTCCAACTTTAATTGCTTATGCATGTCAATTTAATAGTACAAAAATCATGCTTTAAAACTTATCTGGGAGGTATTTTCTCTTGATTTCATAAAGTTGATAAGAATCATATAACATAGAAAGAATTGTGCAATTTTGAGTAGTCATTTTTAGCATTTAGAAAAGTGGTTTAACCAAGCAAATTGATCAATAGTGAGTTAGCCCTTGGTTTACCACCTTTCCTCCTATACAAATTTCATTAAAGAAGTGTGAATTCTTACAAGAAATTGTAGTGTAATTGAATTGTTAAAAATAGGTTTCTCTTGTAAAATAAAATTTATATGGCTTCATATTCTTCTATAAACCCTACTCTAGAAGGTCTTGAAACCAAGAAGCAAAAAGAGTGGAACCTATGTGATGACTTAATTTCCCAATTCTCTATCTCTTCATAGAGGCAAAAAATGACTCCAAATTTCCCTAAATTTAGTGACAAGAAGACAAAGGCTAGTGAAGTCCACATGGGAGTCAAAGGGAACAATATTTTCAAATATTTTATACTAAATTGGAGAGCCCTTAACCAAAGTATAACTCCTGGAGGTTGGGGTTAACAAAGTTGATAGTCCCTAATGTTTTCATCAATGTAGACCTGATTAGGGTTTTAGCTAGATGTTAAAACACTCAGACCAGGGACATTGAAAGGCCACAAAGAGTTATCCTATGCATCAACAAGGATAAAATTTGTAACATCTTCAACATAAAGGATACTAACAATTACAATGTGAAGATTAACCTAGCTTCCCTCAAGAATATAAGAATGTGGACGTAATATATAGGAGGATATGTATGCCAATTCATAGGCCTAGGATTAATGGTGATATGAACAAGTTCAAAAGTTCTAAGGCTCCACCTTACAGTGCCCAATTATTTCATAAATACTACCAAATGACCTATTATTCTGAGTGTCAGGTGTTTGGAAACAAGGGAGATGATAAAATGTCAGAGGAATTGACTATTTTAGCTTGTGATATCTAAAATATACAATAATAGGTATTTGATTACCCCCAGTATGTGGTTTAACATATGTATTAGTCACTATGTATAATTAAATAGAATGAGTAAGTGGTTAATTTTCAATGGTATTCATTGTTGATACATATGCTTCTATGGGAAGGAAATAGTATAAAGTATGGAGTAGTGAAGTCCATATCAACCTTGTAGATAACTTTGGGAACCCTAAGATTTTTTAATTATGGACCAATGTTTGGGACCATGAGTACAAAAATGCTCAATATATACACTTTGAAGAGTTCTTTGTTCAAAGACTATATGATATCATAGGCTCCAAAGCTCCCCCCAGGATGTCCTAGAAATAATGAGGTTTTTAAGGCCAAAAGAAAATGGTGATGTACAAAAAGTATATCACAATTGAGAAAATTGGTACCCGATGAAGAGATATTCACATATTTGGTTTATGGATTTTAGGGTAAGGTTCATGTCCTACCCTACACTATTCCAGAAATATCAACAATTTTATAATTCATTTGGCAATTGTTTGAGGGCATTGACATTTTTTAGGAAAAATAACAAAGCTTCAATCCTCCCTTCACATCTCAAAATTGGATACATTTAGATTAATGGTTTGGAGGGATATGAAGAGGCTATTGAATTTATCAACACATATAATTTTACAAACAAATAGAGACCAAAGCATTTGATCCTGAGGGATACTATGACTTTGTAAATAAATATGCTACCTTAGGATCATATCACCACTCTTTCCTACAAAAGGAGGACCTTTAGAGGATTTTATCATCCTATTAGGAGGGTTGTAATAGGGTAACACTATACAACATGGTATAGCAAGTTGAGCTGAGGAGATCAAGGGAAACTTCCAATTACCTAGGGGCATTCCCTAATGAGTTTGATAGGGTAAAGGGATTGGAGTTGTTTATCAAATATAAAAAGGTGTTATTAAATGAGGTTGAAGTTGTTGCTGCATTTAGACAAGTTCCCCCAACTAGTGGAATTAGAGGTCCAATCCCTGCTATGACTCTTGATAGGTAGTCACCTACATGATCAACCACCTTGGTTGTTTCACAATATATTAGAAGTATAGTAGGGGCTAGGAAGCTGAAGAACTGTTACAAGATGCTCAACTTGAGCCCTACCAGCCCATGATTAGTGACTATGATGAAATTTTAGAGATTGAAGAGTACTTAACTGAAGATGTGAGGAAAAGCCTATAGTTTTTTCTTGAAAAAATCTTGTTGTCCACTTCACAATTGAAATACACATGATTTCCTTTGCAAATATTCTTCACTAGATGAAATCACGATCGAGTAACCACTTGTGGTTAAATTCCTTCTCTATTTTAAGTCTTCATGTTATTTACAATGCCAAAAGGCATATTTTCATGATTTTCAAGTAATTTTTTGACACCTCTCATCAACTGGTAGCTTGTTTCTCCTTGTTTTTTATAAAGGGAATTCATTGTTGATAGGCATAGGTTTTTGAAACTTTTGGATTTCTATACTTTTTAAGCTAATAAAAACATATAGAATTGGATGCTCATGTTTTAATAATTTTGTGAACGTTAGATTGGGTTGAAATTAATAAAAATCTTGCCATGCTGCATCTCATATTTTTTCTCTCACAGCTCTATGAATTTGTCTATCAAAGATAGGTTGATTTGTCTTTGTAATTTTCATATGGATGTGTAATGGCATAGCTTAGGTTTCTTGCAAGGAAATAATATAAATATTTCTATGAATTGCAAGGATTGTGTAGGAATGAATATGATTACATGAAGTATGATATGTGGTGCGAGGAAATTGAGTGTTCATGTAAAGCATGTGCATATATGAAAACATATCTAATCTTGTTTTGATTTATTAAGCATGAGATTCTATCCCAAGATGGAAGGCACTGGTCTAAAAAATTTAAGGTTTCAATAATCATAAAATCATAAATTATTTTAAATTTTCATGTACGTAGAAATATGTTTATTGTATGATATTCACTCTCGGGGTATTATAAATTGTGAATTGTTAGGATTGAGCCAATTCTATTTAGTGATAATATACTTTTTGACTAGTTAAATCTAAGATAAATCTACTAAATCTGTAATGTTCAATAATAACAGCTTGTACTTAATAGCATTGCATTAGGTTTACCCACCTAGGTATTACAGATCCTTTTCTCGTTCCTTGACAAATCCTTGTTAATTGGCCACTGAAATAGGGTAATTAACCATAGGAAAAGGCTAAACCTTGGACTTACCTCAACAATCAGTTGGAAACACCAACATGACATATTAAAACAAGTGGTAGATTTAAAAATTATCTTGCAAAAATATACATTATAATTTCACCAAGACTTGACTCTATTTCCCAAGAAAAGAAAAGACATTTGTCATTTGATACCATTAAATTTATATTCAATTATTTAACATAAGTATGAGAAGTAAGAAAGGAGAAATATGAGTAGGAATAGAGATATAGACTAATATGATTCGAATATACATGCCACTTTGATCAGTTCGGTAAAGAATAAGTTGAAGTCTAGTATAAAGTACTTACTGTGGATTTTTTAGTTATATGTTCAAAATTATGTTCTGTTAGATAACTGAGAGGAGCGGTGAATCAGTTAAATCAGTTATGCTACAGTCCCAAACTCTCAGATGTACTTTTTCAAACTCTTTTCTCATTTCATCAGCAAAATATTTGAAAATATTATTATGTCCTCCAAATATTATATCATCAAAATTTTTTTTAGCAATCAAAATATTGTCATCAAATTCTCCTTTCATGTATAAATTGCTATTGTCACTTGTTCTTGTTAGAATAATTTGCCATTGCACCAAAATCTCAAACTGTCAATGCTCGATACAAATGCTAGATTTAACCCGATCCATGGGAGGCGATTAAGCCATGTCACAAATCTCCAAGGAGGTGTTGACCACCAAGTCAACAATCTCCCCCTCAGCACCGACTGAGCCTTCAACACCCACTGAAGGGAGACTCAAACCCGTGACCCAAGGCTCTGATACCAATTGTTGGAATCATTTGCCGTTGCACCAAAAGCTCGAACTGTCAATGCCTGATACAAATGCTAGATTTAACCTGATCCATGGGTTGCGGTTAAGCCATGTTACGAATCTCCAAGGAGGTGCTGACCACCAAGTCAACAGTTCTCACAAATCCAATACTAATAAGTGTAGACACCTAAAAATCCTTTAGAAAATAAAGTATTTTTATTTTCTGGAAAATCCCTGATGACATCATCATTTATTAATTAATTAATTATTTAATTTATTTTTATGCCATTAAATCCCTTTATCTTAATTAAAAACATTTAATTAAGAAATCCCTCCCAAAAATGTTTAAATCTTATTTAAACATTATCTCCTTATTTATTAATTATTTAATTAATAAATTGACCAAAAAGATCCCAAAATAAATAATTTATTTATTTTTTTCCCAAAACTTGGCTAATTCCCTTAAGACCACTAACCTCTTCCATAATCTTCTAATCCTTCTTTAATTTTGATTAAAGGCTAATCCCTTCATTTCCTAACCCTAATCCCAACTCAAAATATTTAATTAAGGTTAAATATTTAATCCTCATATTTGTTAAATTCATTTTTAATAAATGTTCTCAAAACCTAAACCATGGAAATAAATAAATCTTTATTTATTTCCTAAAATCCATATTTATCCTAAGGAAATTCTAGACTCTTCTAGAAAGTCCTAACCCTAATCCTAATCCTAATCCCTCCCCTAATCCTGTCACATTCCCTAACCAAGGTTAGCCAACTCCTAATTAGATGCATTAAGTGCATTTAAGGCCTCCTTATCCCTCTTACATGCATTTATCATGCATTTAAGAAGCCCCTCACCCCTTTCTTACACCCTTTGACCTTAGGCACATTTCCCAAATTGTGCACATTCCTCCCATCTTTCAACCCAATGCCCTTATGACACTTGTCACAAGGAGGTGGCCCTGAACTAGCACAATCCATGTGCTCCCCCTTGAATGAATCTTGGCCTCTCTTAAGGATTTTGATCCTAGCCACTCATTCCTCCTTCCCAAATCCTATAAATGCTCCTCATTTCCAAGAGCAAAAGAATCCATTCACCTTTCATTTTAAGCATTGTTATCATGCCCTTTTACCTCTAGACTTAGCATAATCATCTTAATCTAGCTTACTTTCAAGCATTTTAGCTCATCCTAATTTAGTAATAATGGATTAACATAGTTTATTTCCTCATTTTACATAGCATATCATCATCATCACATCTCTATTTTGGTTAAAATCAATCTTACCATAAGCATTATTGTAGCTTAATCTTCATTTCAGTATCATTTGATCCTTGAGGCCTTAGGGGCAAATCAGGTGTTCTATACCTATTTTGTGCCATTTTTGGGGTTTTCATGGATCTCAATCCATCCTAAAATGCATAAGGAACATGCTCCAAGTGCTTAAAGAGCACACCCACATCCCCTTAAGCAAGAGCAAATCAAATAGTGCTTGGGTGCACTTGTTTAAGCTCAATCTGAGGTGGCTTAGTTTAGAGTTTTATTTGTTTTGAATTGATTTCATGCTTAGACTAAAATATAATCTTTGTTTGGCTTGAGTCTTTTTAAAACAAGTATCCTCAAAAGCCTTGTCCACATTCTGGCACACCCGGTGGGACACAAACCCGCAATCACTTGATTATATCATACTTTGTATTCTCGTATTTGCAGGAAACAGGTGAAATGTCACCTACACAAAGTTCAGTCATGCGTACAATGAGCCTAATCATGCCTACTAGCTCTGTATCGATGCCTAAGTTCTGAAGATTTTCGTGCTTGATAACTTCTATTCTATCTAAACTTCTTTTCTGTCTCCTATAACAGAAATAATCATGCCTATGAGATAAACATTAACGCATCTGCGTATAAAATTCTCACCTATAATCATTCCATTGTTGCCTGTATCCATTCCATTATCGCCTATCAGCATTTCATTATCGCCTGTAAAAAAAAAATTTCATTGTCGCCTACGCCTATTTTAGTGTCGCTTAGGAACTTTTTTTTTACTACCGCCTATGCACATTCGAGTGTCACTTAGACATTTTTTACTGTCACCTGTGCACGTTTTATTGTCGCCTATGCACAATTAAGTGTCACCTGTGCATGTCTCATTATCGCCTATAAATTTTTCCCTATCGCCTCAGCATATTTCTCTGTCACCTTTTAATCATCCTTTGTCACCCGAGAAACATTTCTCTGCCACGTGAAATCCTTTGTCTATCACTCGGGCATTTTTCTTTGTTGCCTGTAATCATTCCGCTGTCGCCTGAGATTTTTTCGGTGTTGCGTGTGCATTTTCCAGCGTTGTGTATTAGCTGGACAATGTCACTGTTGACTGTGTTTTTGCCTTAAATTATTCTCAGATTTATAAAAATCAAAGGTCAAACAAATCTTGAATGAAACTAAGGAAAATAACTTAGGTCCTAAGAGTCATTATCATTTTGAAAATCAAACACAATCTTGAATGATCTAAATTGGAAAGAACAAGCATCTCTATTCCCTCCTTTTCAATTCAAACAAAGCACAAATTCAATCTTGAATGCCTTAAGGACAAAACAAAGCACTTCAAAGTTCTAAATCAACATGATAAAATTCAATCTTGAATGCCCAAGTCAAAGCAACTATAAACGCTTGAAAAGTCTTTTGGAAAAAGAACAAATCAAAGCCTAAACACTTGTGTCTTCAGTTATTCAAAGTTCAAAATCACACTTAATCAATTTGGGAAAAAGAACAACTTGCTTGATGTGCATTTAGGAGTTTTTCAAATTCTTGCAAAATCCTTGTTAAAGTAAGCAACGTAGAACATTTGAACTCGGACAAGTTCATGTGTTCTACTTTTAGCGAGGCCTGTCCAGGGAGAAAAGTGCTTCCTCCTCGGAGAATGACCTCAAACCAGTATCCCCCCCGGCCAGTATATAAATAAAGTGAAGGCAAAAATTACTCACTTATATCTCCTAATCCATGGGCGTTTTGTGCCAAATGCAAATTTCTAGGGACAGGTAAATATTCCTCCCCCAACGTTGTTGGCTAGGTTCTTAAGTGAGTCACAAGTGGTCAGCATAACCGAGTATGGAGACTCCACAGAACTATTAAAAACCTGATAAAATAGAGGCTACCCTATCTACATTTGAAAGTATCAAAATCCTTGTGCAAGGACCGATTCCAAGGGGTTTACCGGGTCGCCTCAAGATTACTCACCATTTGTATTCCCTTCTAGGGGGTACCAAGCTGTGGGCAAGCAATTTTGATACTCACCTTCCTTAGGTAGATCTGTTTGAAGTGCTTGACAGTCAATACTCCATGAAAACATTGTTGGAACATACACTTTGAAAGCTTTATCAAAGTCAGTTATCTTATTTGTATCCCACAAGGTTGCTTTGTCCCTTGTGGAGATTGCTTTTCCAAAAATCCTTGTTGAAATCTATCCTTTGCCATTGGAAAACATCAAACTGATCAACAAACCCAATTCGAGATACTCAAGACATTTTGCAGAGAAACCCTTGGAATCAGATATCCAAAAAAGCTTTTGTCTCAAACCAAACTTATCAAGAATTTCCCCAAGTTATGCCAAATTTGATCAAACATCCAAAAGCTAAGTTGCCCAAATCCAAAGCTTATCAAGAGAAGAAAGTTGTAGAAAGAAACCTTAAGAGCCATCAATCCTCTATCCAAGCAACCCAAGCAGAAGAAAAATATCAAGAAAAGCTTGATAATATTGGCTATAACGCAAGAGTCAAAAAGTTTGCCTACCGATTCCGAGTGAACCATCGCTACATCAATCTTGAAAGAGAAGACTAGATAGGACCCATCACATGTCCATTCTGCCTCCAGATCTCAAAATCCTATCTTGGTAGTCCTTCATCCTAGTCTCATCCTAGTTTCATCTCGGCATCATCACCAAATCCTTAGTTGCAATTCTAAAGTCCTTAGCTGCATTCACCATCATCTTCCTAGCAGCATCATAGATCATCCATCTCAATTGCATTCACATCATCCTTTTAGAGAAAGCATTGCTCCATCATCCTTCACCATCTTTCCATCAGAAATCCACAATCATAATCCCAAATCCTTGATCCAAATCCAGCATCCATCATCCAAAAAAGAATCCACCATCCTTTGCACCAAATCCAGAGATCCAAATCCACAAGCACTTAGTGTTCAAAACCTTTGAGTTGTTTCCATCCCTTATCCCAAATAAAAAATCATCCCCTTTTTGATAGAGCATTGTCTAAAGGAAATCCAACTTGTCCTTGCATAGCCTCATCATCTCGAGCAAGAGATTGGCTTGTATTGATAAGAATCCAGTTGACCGAAGATCATTAGTCTATCCTAGGTTGGCCAAATCCTATCACTGATCCTCCATTGGGAAAAATAGCAGCTCATTGTTGACACTTAGTAGTCTTCCACCAGCATCCCACCAATTCTCCACCCAATCTTGACCCAAATCAAAGCATCCCACCAAGCCTCCATCATCACCAAGCTTTTTAACCAATCTATCACCATCTCCCATCAATCTTCCACCATCCTTGATCCAAATCCAAGAATTTCACCAATCCTTGCATTGCATTCTAGAAATTCATCATCCTTAGAAGTTCCTTAAGCTTGCACCCATCATTCTTTAGAATCTTTTAGGAAACATCTTGCATTCATCTAGCATCTACATCTCCATGCTTGTCGAGACAAGATTTGGATCTAGAAAAAGAAGGAACATGAATCCTTATCCAATCACCAATTCATCTGATCCCAACATTTTTACCAGTGCAATGATAGCCTATGATCCCCAAATACAAACTAGAAATACATGGGATGATCCCAATATCCCCTCGGCTCCTCTGGCAATAGAAACATTCGTGAATCATCCAGAGAATCCACCACTAGTCAATACACTCATGGCCTAAAACCAGCAAAGCATGTTCACTAACTTTGCACAGCCACAGACTTCCATTCCACCATATCTCCATCCTCACATTCCCATAAGCACTATCCAATCCCAGCACAAGTATACTCTCCATTCATCCAACTGTTCCTTGATCCAACCTTGCAAACATCACAAGAAACCTCCACCATTCCTCTTCTTTTGCAAGGAAGCTTCACCAGTCCTGTAACACAAGTTGTAACACCATCTGCTCAATTCCCTATCATAGGTACTTCATCATCCAACATGGCCGCCCAAGCTCTTGCACAAATCCAACGCTTGTCACAAAGTCAACTCCCACCTCTTACGCAAGCCTTTACACAAGAAGTCCTGCCATCTTCCATAGGCCAAGTAGCACCTTTCACTCCAGGAGGGATGCAATCATCCTTCCCCTTCACTTCACAAGCTTCCACATCCACACCTTTTGTTCCAGGAGGGACGCAATCATCTTTTCCTTTCAATCCCCAAGCTTCCGCATCCATACCATCTTTTCCAGGGTCAACGCAATCGTTTCCCTCTTTCTCCCAACAAGCCTCCACATCAGTGTCATCTATTCCAGGGGTAGCGTAACCGATCCCATTTCATACCCAACAAGCTTCTGCATCAACATCACCCTTTTCATGGGGAACACAAGCATTCTCTTGATTTCCCCCCCAATAAGCATCTACCCAGGCACAAGCCCAGCAAAATGCCTTCACCACATGAATGCCTTCCATGGGTTTTTCAAAACCACCATTCATGTCCCAAACACCCATCACATCTACCTTCCTGACATCTGCTGCAACACAATTCCCACCTCACACTGGTCCTCGTTGGGGTCTCACTCAAGAAGACATGAAAGCGTTTGGAATACCAACTCACTCTCCTACATCCGTATTTGCAAACCAACAAGCCACCTTCTCACAAGTAGCACAACAGCAACCATCTCAAACTCCACCAACCTCATCCTTCACAAGCTATCCATTCCCAACACCCAGTTCTTTTCAACAAGTTCCTCCACCTCAGCAGCAAAGTTCATCCCATTTTGCAAGTTATCTTGCCTAGTCACCCTTTGCTTCGGGCTTCCCTACATCAGTTCCACCCTTAAGCAATATGGGAATGCACCTGACTTATATCGGTCAACCATAGAGCCAAGTTCATCAAGGACCATCTTACTAACAAGCTGCATCATTCCACCAGCCACCCCCACAGCAACCATATTTTTAGTCACAACAACAAACCCCCATCATTCCCTAATAGCAACAAGTTTCCTTCTATCAGTCACAACAGAAAGTCCCAGTCATCCCACAACACTAGCAAGCAGTCTCATATCCACCACCGTAATATCCCCCTGTGCCGCATCAATAATATCCCCAGCAAGCATCACTCCAAAATCCACTCCAATCTACCTATCCTGCTGGGCTATCTCCATATCCCACTCAACAGTACCCACCTCAAATGGGAGTACCCACTCAAAAACCAATCAATGCTGAATGGGAAGCCATGAAGAATGCTCTTAAAGAGCTTCAAACCGGTACTAAGAACAAAACTTACAAGTTTGAGGAGGTGTGTCCTTATCCGTTTGACCAGTCCATTGCTGCTATACCTTTCCCCAAGCACTTTGAGACACCTAAGTTTGATAAATATCAAGGGAAAGGAGATCCAATCAATCATAGTAAAGAATTCTATATGGCGTGCCAAGAAGTGGCTTATAGTGATAACTATCTCTTACGCCTATTCCCCAAAAGCTTGGGAGGAACTACTATTGAATGGTTCTACAAAATACCTTGTGGGACTATCACAACCTTTGCTGAACTTTCTGAGAAGTTCATTGCCCACTATGCCCACAATGTTAAGAATGAGTTGACCTTGTTAGATCTCTGCAACTCAAAATAGAAAGATGGAGAAAGCCTAGCAGAATACTTGCAACGATGGCAGAACCTTACTACCAGGTTATCATACCAGCCACCTGAAAAGCATTTGACCAAAATCTTTATTGATAATCTACATCCTAAGCTATCCCACTTCATGATGATGAATTGTCTCCAAACCTATCAAGATGTCAAGAGCAAGGGGATAGGTATTGAAAAGGCCCTCCTAGATGAAGGCACAATCTGACACTTCAAAAATGATGCCCACAAACCCAGCAATGATAAATCTTGTTATTGGAATCATAATAAGAACATTGTTACTGATGGAGCCACTGATACCAAGCATGTCCAATTTGTCATGGCTAGTCCTCCATCAACTCCTACATACCAACAACAACAAGTGCCTGTCCATCAACAACCTCCTCAAGTTCATCAGCAACCCACGCAACAATATCATTCTCAGAATAACTAGCAGAGTTATCAGCAACTAGCCCATCAAGCTTATCAAGGTAATCCAAACAATCAAGTCAATGCCATTAATATTGCTCCCAAGAAGAACAAACCTAGAGCTCAAAATTATCCTAAGAAGACCTTCACACCGCTGGGCGAACCTCTGGATGTTATCTTTCACCGAATGGCCAAGGCCAACTTGCATCATGTTTCCACCAATTTAGCCAGTTGATGATACCACTCCCAAGCTTGATTGGTACAAAGATCATGAGTACTATGATTATCATCATGTCAAAGGACACACTACCCTGAAGTGTATGAGACTCAAAAACTATATCCAAGATCTCATTGATCAAAAAGAGATTCAAGTAGATACACCCGCTCAAGCCTCGCTGAATGCCAATTTGCAAATTTATCAGAATGTGTTCCCACAACACAATGCTGGGAACAACCAAACTAAAGCCAATCATCCCCAGAACCATGGCAAAGGCAAGCGAGAAGATCACACTACTGCCTATATCAATTATGATAATATTGTTGGATGTATAACCCAAGTTGAGCCCACAGTCAATACCATCCATGTCAGAGGAGCATATCATCAATGTGCTATTACTACCCACAGAGGCCGGAACACTATTGCTGGTGCCCAACCAAGGCCAGCACATAATGCACACAATGCACAGTATAACCTCATAGAACATCTGGGGAACACACTAGCCCAAATATCCATCTTGGACCTTCTTCGCACTTCACCTCTCCATCAGGAGATCCTTAACCAAGCTCTCAAAGAAGGACACACTAATACATTTGGGGGCATTTTGCGACGGCTATGTGTCGCAATAGCAACACTCATAGACGTCGCTATTTTTTAGTCGCAATTTGCGACGTCTATGGGTAGCCGTCGCAATTGCGACACATATCCCGTCACAATGTGACTAAGATTTGTTAGCGACATGGGCGTCGCCCCCCCGTCGCATGGCTTCGGAGGGCCGTCGCAATCACGACGGGCCTCCCAAGTAATTGTGACGGGCGCCTGCATCGCATTACGACGGGTTCCCGTCACAATTGCGACGCCCGTGGGTGGATTAAAAAAAAATAAATTATTTAATACATTGCTAATGAACCACATTAATGCTTTTTTCTTTCAACAAATGAGGACAACCACTGTAAAGACAACATGATAATGTACACTCACTGTAAGGACAGTCACAAATGAGGACATCTCACAGTGACTGTCCCTAGTGTAATTGCCACTTGAATGTATTGCTATTCAGCCACATTAATGCTTTTATTCTTCAACAAATGAGGATAGTCACTCTAAAGACAACATGATAATGTACACTCACAGTGAGTGTACATTATCATGTTGTCTTTAGAGTGACTATCCTCATTTGTTGAAGAATAAAAGCATTAATGTGGCTGAATAGCAATACATTCAAGTGGCAATTACACTAGGGACAGTCACTGTGAGATGTCCTCATTTGTGACTGTCCTTATAGTGAGTGTACATTATCATGTTGTCTTTACAGTGAGTGTACATTATCATTTTGTCTTTACAGTGTCAATATATGCATTATTACTTAAACTGAAGAGTACTCTAAATAATATGTCATTGTGGAGTTCTGATTGCTTCCAATTTGATATACGCTTGTTCTACTTATGTATCCAGCATCATGTAAGAAAAGTTGATGCTTTTAAAATAGATTCATTTAGCCATGAAATGCCTGTGCATGTTACATACAAGATTCCAAGGCCCAAAACTGATTACTCATTATAATTCATGTATAGAATGATAATCAACCACAACGAGGCATGCGTAGGTGCTGCTTAGATTTTGAGGCATCAGAAGCTCGTAGAAGAAACTTGACCAATGGCTCATGGAATGCAACAAAATTATTGCCTAAAACAGGAGCATTGGTAACCACAGATGATGGTTTTGAAAAGAACACTTCACCATCAATGTCACGTGAGGGAACTGCAATTTCTGATGGCAAGAAACTTGTAGTATATAAGAGAGATGTAGGTACAGATGCTGGGAATATATTGCTAATGAACCACATTAATGCTTTTCTTCTTCAACAAATGAGGACAGTCACTATAAAGACAACATGATAATGTACACTCACTGTAAGGATAGTCACAAATGAGGACATCTCACAGTGACTGTCCCTTGTGTAATTGCCACTTGAATGTATTGCTATTCAGCCACATTAATGCTTTTCTTCTTCAACAAATGAGGATAGTCACTCTAAAGACAACATGATAATGTACATGGGCTGTAAGTGTACATTATCATGTTGTCTTTACAGTGACTGTCCTCCTTCAAGTGGCAATTACACAAGGGACAGTCACTGTAAAGGCAACATGATAATGTAGAGAAACGTTGTCATTTGTATTTTCAACAGTGCCGAGAGAGATTCCCTCCGCAAAATCACAACTACAATTTCTGAGTACGTTGGGTTTATTTTTCTTTTGTCATTATTATGTAATCTGGTATTCAGCTGTTACAGAGCTAAAATACCCAGAAATGAGGACATATCTGTGTTGAATTTATTGTTAGCGGCTTTGGTTATTTAGAAGTTTAATTTTATTTGTTCATCTTTCAAGCACAAACATTTTGTGGACCGTAACATCTTCATTGTTTCGGGTATGCAATGAAATAGTCATAACTTGCAACTACCTTCACGGTACTTGTGTACATTATCATGTTGTCTTTACAGTGACTGTCCTCATTCAAGTGGCAATTACACAATGGGACAGTCACTGTGAGATGTCCTCATTTGTGACAAGGACAGTCACACATGAGGACATCTCACAGTGACTGTCCCTTGTGTAATTGCCACTTGAATGTATTGCTATTCAACCACATTTATGGGCCCGTTTGGACCACAGCACACAGTAGCATCTACAGAGAAGAATATCCCAGGTGTAACAAGTTGTAAGAATATACCAACAGTTCTAAGAAGTTCCCTAGCACATAGTAGCATCTACAGAGAAGAATATACAACATGAGGGCAGCCACTGTAAAGACAACATGATAATGTACACTCATTGTATGTGTACATTATCATGTTGTCTTTACAGTGACTGTCCTCATTCAAGTGGAAATTACACAAGGGACAGTCACTGTGAGATGTCCTCATTTGTGACAAGGACAGTCACACATGAGGACATCTCACAGTGACTGTCCCTTGTGTAATTGCCACTTGAATGTATTGCTATTCAACCACATTTATGGGCCTGTTTGGACCGTGGCACATAGTAGCATCTACAGAGAAGAATATCCCAGGTGTAACAAGTTGTAAGAATATACCAACAGTTCTAAGAAGTTCCCTAGCACATAGTAGCATCTACAGAGAAGAATATGGGTCAACGAGGTTGACTTCAAAGCCATGCAATCTAATGGTAATAGTAATATCATAATTTGACATACTATCAGAAATACTTCCTAAATAGACTATTCAATCTTATAAGAGATGGATTCATGAGAACTATTATTTATGAAATATGAGTCAATGACTTTAATTAAAAAAATTACACAATCTAATTCTTGTAAAAATATCAAAATTTGACACATTGAAAAGACCTTCCAAAAGTATCGTTAATTGATTAATATGAATCACTACTCATGAAATATAATTTTATAAACCTAATCTAAAAACTACACAATAAAAATCTTAATAGCAATATTGTAAGAAACTATTCCCAAAAGCAAGCCTAACAAAATTTGATGAAAATAATTTTTGTTTCACTCAACTTTGACATTCACAACTTCCTCTTTTATTATAATAAGAAAAAAAATGTCTTTTTAGATATACCTCATGAACCATACTCGAATAATCTATCATTTTTCTTCTCAAAAACATATTTGCAGAGCCTGCTTCTTTTACTTGTTTGTACTTTTATCTCTCTGATGGAAAGGGTTCCTTCAGGACACATTTTTCCAAGTTCACTGCTTGAGATATTTGAGGAGGGTTCCCCTGCTTGAGTATCCATCCAACCCATATTCGAGTAGTTCTACAATTGCACAGTCTAAATTAATAATACTGACAATTGAATGACGAATGATGATACATAGAATTGATATAAACTAATCCTAAAAACACTAAAACATTATTAATATATTTATATTTCATAAATAAAATTGATATAAAAGATCTGGAAAGATACATTAAAAAATAGAAAAACAGTAATTTATAATAGAAGGAAACTTAAATTGCTATTTAAAAAAAAAACAAGAGTCTTAAATCTTATCATTTTGTTTCATTATCATCCATAAGTACACACCTCTAGCATAATAATTATATTTTACCACCCATAAAATGAAAAAAAGATTTTCACAAGAGAAATTGAAGCTAGATTATAAAAATGAACCATCTTATTGGAAACTGGAACTGTTATCATACCCAAAAGGACTACAAAATTTCACCTTATCATACCCAGATTGTTGCTTTTCCTGGCGGAGGGAAATTTGATCAGTAAAATTGACACAGAGTATGTTGTCTCCATTGTCATGCTGGATAACAAAACACCAACTTTAATGGGCATGTACTGTCCCTTGTGTAATTGCCACTTGAATGCATTTCTATTTGATGCAGGGGCATCCCTAATGCAAGCCAAAGACACCATGATTGAAGGAAGTTGCCATGAAGCCAAGGAGTCAAATCCTATCAATTGGAACATAAGATTTTCACCATGGAGCTTTGAAGGATTGACTGGTGAAAGGTCCTTTTGATTGACAAATGAGAGTCTTTTTGAATGACAAATCAGAGTCTTTTTGAATGACAATAAATTAGAATAGGATTTTTAGATGTTTTCTTGGTTTGTAATAAATATTAAGGATTGATTTTATCTCCTTATAAACATCCACTTGTTGGACACAAGACCCCTTGGTGACTTATAAACCTTGGGCATCTTTTGAGTCCTTGGATGAAATGAGCATAGTAAGTGTTTATTAGGTGTCTTTTAGATGTTGTTAAGAAGTTTAAAGGTCCAAAATAACTTTAATAAGGTTCCTAAAGTTTCACAACACATTTTTAACCTTCTCGGCAAAGTTGTTTGCAAAGTTGTAATGCAACTTTAAAAGTTGCTTAGCAAAGTTGACATTTGTTGGATAAACTGTTCTAACCACCTAGATGGTTGAACCAACGTTTGGAGAGCCTATTTTAGGCTTCAAATGGTCGAAGACAGACAGAGAACCAGTATTGTAATCATTTTGCTTTCATAAAAAATAAAAATAACCCTATTTTAGTGCATTTCTGGTGAAAAATGAACTCTGTACGGCTGTACGGATGGTGGTTGGATGATAAAATTTGCCTGGAAGTTGTAATAGTGACATCTGATGCTTTGGAAGTTGGTTTGATTGATTCTCTTTGTTTTATATCTAAGTTATTTCAAATTTTATGTGCATTGTTTACAAACCCTCATTTTCAGGGTTTGACTGATGTAAAGACCTTAACTCACGTTTCAACCATTGGAATTCCTTCTTCCTTGGTGGAATGAGAGTTAAGGATGTATATTTGTATATTCTAAAAGCCCTGACTACTCTGCATCACTATTGAACCACATTAATGCTTTTTTCCTTCAACAAATGAGGACAGTCACTGTAAAGACAACATGATAATGTACACTCACTGTAAGGATAGTCACAAATGAGGAAATCTCAGAGTGATTATCCCTTGTGTAATTGCCGCTTGAATACATTGCTATTGAACCACATTAATGCTTTTTTCCTTCAAGTGGCAATTACACAAGGGACAGTCACTGTGAGATGTCCTCATTTGTGACAAGGACAGTCACACATGAGGACATCTCACAGTGACTGTCCCTTGTGTAATTGCCACTTGAATGTATTGCTATTCAACCACATTTATGGGCCTGTTTGGACCACGACACACAATAGCATCTACAGAGAAGAATATCCCAGGTGTAACAAGCTGTAAGAATATACCAACAGTTCTAAGAAGTTCCCTAGCACATAGTAGCATCTACAGAGAAGAATATACAACATGAGGGCAGCCACTGTAAAGACAACATGATAATGTACACTCATTGTATGTGTACATTATCATGTTGTCTTTACAGTGACTATCCTCATTCAAGTGGCAATTACACAAGGGACAGTCATTGTGAGATGTCCTCATTTGTGACAAGGATAGTCACACATGAGGACATCTCACAGTGATCGATTGTCCCTTGTGTAATTTCCACTTGAATGTATTGCTATTGAACCACATTAATGCTTTTCTTCTTCAACAAATGAGGACAGTCACTCTAAAGACAACATGATAATGTACACTCACTGTAAGGACAGTCACAAATGAGGACATCTCACAGTGACTGTCCCTTGTGTGATTGCCACTTGAATGTATTGCTATTCAGCCACATTAATGCTTTTCTTCTTCAACAAATGAGGATAGTCACTCTAAAGACAACATGATAATGTACACGGGCTGTAAGAGTACATTATCATGTTGTCTTTACAGTGACTGTCCTCCTTCAAGTGGCAATTACACAAGGGACAGTCACTGTAAAGGCAACATGATAATGTAGAGAAACGTTGTCATTTGTATTTTCAACAGTGCCGAGAGAGATTCCCTCCGCAAAATCACAGCTACAATTTCTGAGTACGTTGGGTTTATTTTTCTTTTGTCATTATTATGTAATCTGGTATTCAGCTGTTACAGAGCTAAAATACCCAGAAATGAGGACATATCTGTGTTGAATTTATTGTTAGCGGCTTTGGTTATTTAGAAGTTTAATTTTATTTGTTCATCTTTCAAGCACAAACATTTTGTGGACTGTAACATCTTCATTGTTTCGGGTATGCAATGAAACAGCCGTAACTTGCAACTACCTTCACGGTACTTGTGTACATTATCATGTTTTCTTTACAGTGACTGTCCTCATTCAAGTGGCAATTACACAATGGGATAGTCACTGTGAGATGTCCTCATTTGTGACAAGGACAGTCACACATGAGGACATCTCACAGTGACTGTCCCTTGTGTAATTGCCACTTGAATGTATTGCTATTCAACTACATTTATGGGCCCGTTTGGACCACAGCACACAGTAGCATCTACAGAGAAGAATATCCCAGGTGTAACAAGTTGTAAGAATATACCAACAGTTCTAAGAAGTTCCCTAGCACATAGTAGCATCTACAGAGAAGAATATACAACATGAGGGCAGCCACTGTAAAGACAACATGATAATGTACACTCATTGTATGTGTACATTATCATGTTGTCTTTACAGTGACTGTCCTCATTCAAGTGGAAATTACACAAGGGACAGTCACTGTGAGATGTCCTCATTTGTGACAAGGACAGTCACACATGAGGACATCTCACAGTGACTGTCCCTTGTGTAATTTCCACTTGAATGTATTGCTATTCAACCACATTTATGGGCCCGTTTGGACCGTGGCACATAGTAGCATCTATAGAGAAGAATATCCCAGGTGTAACAAGTTGTAAGAATATACCAACAGTTCTAAGAAGTTCCCTAGCACATCGTAGCATCTACAGAGAAGAATATGGGTCAACGAGGTTGACTTCAAAGCCATGCAATCTAATGGTAATAGTAATATCATAATTTGACATACTATCAGAAATACTTCCTAAATAGACTATTCAATCTTATAAGAGATGGATTCATGAGAACTATTATTTATGAAATATGAGTCAATGACTTTAATTAAAAAAATTACACAATCTAATTCTTGTAAAAATATCAAAATTTGACACATTGAAAAGACCTTCCAAAAGTATCGTTAATTGATTAATATGAATCACTACTCATGAAATATAATTTTATAAACCTAATCTAAAAACTACACAATAAAAATCTTAATAGCAATATTGTAAGAAACTATTCCCAAAAGCAAGCCTAACAAAATTTGATGAAAATAATTTTTGTTTCACTCAACTTTGACATTCACAACTTCCTTTTTTATTATAATAAGAAAAAAAATGTCTTTTTAGATATACCTCATGAACCATACTCGAATAATCTATCATTTTTCTTCTCAAAAACATATTTGCAGAGCCTGCTTCTTTTACTTGTTTGTACTTTTATCTCTCTGATGGAAAGGGTTCCTTCAGGACACATTTTTCCAAGTTCACTGCTTGAGATATTTGAGGAGGGTTCCCCTGCTTGAGTATCCATCCAACCCATATTCGAGTAGTTCTACAATTGCACAGTCTAAATTAATAATACTGAAAATTGAATGACGAATGATGATACATAGAATTGATATAAACTAATCCTAAAAACACTAAAACATTATTAATATATTTATATTTCATAAATAAAATTGATATAAAAGATCTGGAAAGATACATTAAAAAATAGAAAAATAGTAATTTATAATAGAAGGAAACTTAAATTGCTATTTTTAAAAAAAACAAGAGTCTTAAATCTTATCATTTTGTTTCATTATCATCCATAAGTACACACCTCTAGCATAATAATTATATTTTACCTCCCATAAAATGAAAAAAAGATTTTCACAAGAGAAATTGAAGCTAGATTATAAAAATGAACCATCTTATTGGAAACTGGAACTGTTATCATACCCAAAAGGACTACAAAATTTCACCTTATCATACCCAGATTGTTGCTTTGCCTGGCGGAGGGAAATTTGATCAGTAAAATTGACACAGAGTATGTTGTCTCCATTGTCATGCTGGATAACAAAACACCAACTTTAATGGGCATGTACTGTCCCTTGTGTAATTGCCACTTGAATGCATTTCTATTTGATGCAGGGGCATCCCTAATGCAAGCCAAAGACACCATGATTGAAGGAAGTTGCCATGAAGCCAAGGAGTCAAATCCTATCAATTGGAACATAAGATTTTCACCATGGAGCTTTGAAGGATTGACTGGTGAAAGGTCCTTTTGATTGACAAATGAGAGTCTTTTTGAATGACAAATCAGAGTCTTTTTGAATGACAATAAATTAGAATAGGAGTTTTAGATGTTTTCTTGGTTTGTAATAAATATTAAGGATTGATTTTATCTCCTTATAAACATCCACTTGTTGGACACAAGACCCCTTGGTGACTTATAAACCTTGGGCATCTTTTGAGTCCTTGGATGAAATGAGCATAGTAAGTGTTTATTAGGTGTCTTTTAGATGTTGTTAAGAAGTTTGAAGGTCCAAAATAACTTTAATAAGGTTCCTAAAGTTTCACAACACATTTTTAACCTTCTCGGCAAAGTTGTTTGCAAAGTTGTAATGCAACTTTAAAAGTTGCTTAGCAAAGTTGACATTTGTTGGATAAACTGTTCTAACCACCTAGATGGTTGAACCAACATTTGGAGAGCCTATTTTAGGCTTCAAATGGTCGAAGACAGACAGAGAACCAGTATTGTAATCATTTTGCTTTCATAAAAAATAAAAATAACCCTGTTTTAGTGCATTTCTGGTGAAAAATGAACTCTGTACGGCTGTACGGATGGTGGTTGGATGATAAAATTTGCCTGGAAGTTGTAATAGTGACATCTGATGCTTTGGAAGTTGGTTTTATTGATTGTCTTTGTTTTATATCTAAGTTATTTCAAATTTTCTGTGCATTGTTTACAAACCCTCATTTTCAGGGTTTGACTGATGTAAAGACCTTAACTCACATTTCAACCATTGGAATTCCTTCTTCCTTGGTGGAATGAGAGTTAAGGATGTATATTTGTATATTCTAAAAGCCCTGACTACTCTGCATCACTATTGAACCACATTAATGCTTTTTTCCTTCAACAAATGAGGACAGTCACTGTAAAGACAACATGATAATGTACACTCACTGTAAGGATAGTCACAAATGAGGAAATCTCAGAGTGATTATCCCTTGTGTAATTGCCACTTGAATGTATTGCTATTCAACTACATTTATGGGCCCGTTTGGACCACATCACACAGTAGCATCTACAGAGAAGAATATCCTAGGTGTAACAAGTTGTAAGAATATACCAACAGTTCTAAGAAGTTCCCTAGCACATAGTAGCATCTACAGAGAAGAATATACAACATGAGGGCAGCCACTGTAAAGACAACATGATAATGTACACTCATTGTATGTGTACATTATCATGTTGTCTTTACAGTGACTGTCCTCATTCAAGTGGAAATTACACAAGGGACAGTCACTGTGAGATGTCCTCATTTGTGACAAGGACAGTCACACATGAGGACATCTCATAGTGTCTGTCCCTTGTGTAATTTCCACTTGAATGTATTGCTATTCAACCACATTTATGGGCCTATTTGGACCCTGGCACACAATAGCATCTACAGAGAAGAATATCCCAGGTGTAACAAGTTGTAAGAATATACCAACAGTTCTAAGAAGTTCCCTAGCACATAGTAGCATCTACAGAGAAGAATATACAACATGAGGGCAGTCACTGTAAAGACAACATGATAATGTACACTCATTGTATGTGTACATTATCATGTTGTCTTTACAGTGACTATCCTCATTCAAGTGGCAATTACAGAAGGGACAGTCATTGTGAGATGTCCTCATTTGTGACAAGGATAGTCAAACATGAGGACATCTCACAGTGATCGATTGTCCCTTGTGTAATTGCCACTTGAATGTATTGCTATTGAACCACATTAATGCTTTTCTTCTTCAACAAATTTGGACAGTCACTCTAAAGAAAACATGATAATGTACACTCACTGTAAGGACAGTCACAAATGAGGACATCTCACATTGACTGTCCCTTGTGTGATTGCCACTTGAATGTATTGCTATTCAGCCACATTAATGCTTTTCTTCTTCAACAAATGAGGATAGTCACTCTAAAGACAACATGATAATGTACACTCACTGTAAGTGTACATTATCATGTTGTCTTTACAGTGACTGTCCTCCTTCAAGTGGAAATTACACAAGGGATTTGTGTTTTCATTTGTGTTTTCAACAGCGCCGTAACCCTCCGCGAAATCACATCGGGATATAAGGGCAAAATAAACAAGAACGTTGTCATTTGTATTTTCAACAGTGCCGAGAGAGATAAACAAACTTAAAACTTAGACTTAAGAAAGATGAAGGCAATGCTTCAAAAGGCCGATGCCCTAAATATGGGAAAACACAATACCACCATTAAACGATGCCCTAGTCACCGTATCAATGCTGCCAGCTCCATACCAGTATGCTGACTGCTCACTTTCATCCTGTGATAAAGGTAACTTCATTAATCATACTTGAAATGGCAGCATACGAACTAAAGCTGATGAACATTTATAAACTAAAAGTTTAAAACTACAGATTACAAATGTAGTAGTTTCATACGAAAAGAACTTGATGTCTGAAATTTACCATTAGAAGTATCCAAAGGAATACCACAGTACTGTTGAACTTGGAGAATCAGAGATGATCTACACAGCAAGGTTCAACAGCTGTAAGGACTGTTACACCATCTTTAGCATTTGAATACATTTTCTCCTTGGCTTCTGGTGGATCCTCAAAGACCCCCAATGACATTTTCCCTACAATTATCAATTGTTCGTCAGTATGAGATATTAATAAATAAACATTAATCACAATATTAGGCAAACAATGTTCTTGATGTCTGAATCTAAATCACAGAAAGCTCTAATAAAGCAGTTCTCAGTTTCACATTAAACTAAGTTTCAATTTCAAATGGTTATAATAATTTTTGCAAGTTATAAGTAGCTGGTTACAGTATATGACATAAAAAGAAAAAAAATCATTTCTATTCTTTTCTTCTTTTTCTCTTTCAACGAAGCTTTTGCACCACACAACTGCATACCAAGAATTTCTCAGGAGGTTTGAAGACCATTGCATACCAAACTTCTTCTCTCTAGATGCTACTGTGTGTCGTGGTCCAAACGGGTCCAAATAGACCTAGTGACTCTAGTAGGTCTCCAAAACCTGTTCTGTAGCAATAACTCTTCAATTTGACAAAGGACCTTATGAATTTATATGTTTTTTGAGTACCCTTTTTGATGTTCTAACAATCCTCCAACTCCCAGACCCTAACTCCACTCCAGCATATCAATGTCCTTATTGAGTTCGCAGACCTAATGCATGCCTTTGGGTGTGGGTTCCAAAACAAGGCATTGAAAATGGGTGCATGAAACCAAGATCAGAGTTTGAAGATGTCCACCATGCTCTAAAGATCTAGATTCAACAAGGTTTGAGGTCCTTTACTTGCTGCTACCCTCTGATCTTGCATAATCCATCAACTCCTAGTCAAGAACATTGAGATTCTTGACCTAGGGCTTGCTCTTGAAATTCTCTGGCTTAGTATCCTGTTCCAAAGCTTTTAAAATATGAAAATAAACCCCCTTAACTTTCATTTTACAAAGAACAGAGGATATCCTATGGTTTATTTGCAAGTTAAGGCCATTTGAATGCAATAACCCAAAAAATGAGGGTTTGACAGAACAACAGATAAGAAAAAGGAATAACTTTGATATAAGGTGTCTTGAATCTACCAAATAAACTCTCAAAGCATAAGATATAAATACTCTAACTTCCACACTGGTCTTCCCTCCCTTTCACATCTATACACTGTACAGTGCTTGAAGGAAATGCACAGAAAAGGCTCTGAAATAGTGGCTCTATCTGACAGAGAGTCCATGCTAGGCTTCATGACTAACCTAGAGCACATTCCTTGTTATGGAGGAATTTTGAATGGTGAAGAACTTATGGAATGGATAGAGGACCTAGATAACCATTTTGACTACAAGTATCTTATTAATAACCATTTTGACTACAAGTATCTTATGGATAGAGGACCTTGATAACCATTTTGACTCATTTAGTATCTTATTGAGCTTCACTTTGTTTCGAGAATATAGTTTAATATTCTCTACTAAACAGGGCCAACCACGTGAAGGTGGAAGCTCATTTGGCCCCACCCCCCTCCCCCTAACATCACTCTACATTCCCCGTTAACATCTAACATTCATTCATTCTTTCAATTATTAATAAAATGTAACATTCAATCAATATCACATGATAACATTCATTAACACATTAGATTCGTTAACACGCAACATTCATCAATATGAAAATAAACACATAATTCATGAACATTCATTAGCACATAATTAAATTCATTGAGACATAAAATTCAGTCATTATCAATTAAGGTAATTAGATGACAATCATTTCTTTTTTCTCTTTCTAATTTTTTTTTTCTATGTAAGCTCTAAGAGGAGCATTAGTGTTATCATCAATACCCCCCTCATCAGTTGTTTTGTTCTCTGTTCTTGATGATCTCAAATTCCTATGCTGCTGCAAAGGGGGGTCCTCTACAATAACAAATAAAAGAGTTAAATTTAAAATATTTAATTATAATTGTTACAAGTATTTAATTATTTTAAAGAACATAACTGTGGCACTCTTTAATTACCTGATCTGGCCACATCATTTTGTCTAGACTCAACCTCAACATGCTCATGAGCACCGACCCCTCGATCCTCTACGGTTGCTATACAAAATGTTACATTAATCCAAACACCAATTGTAATTACATATAAAAATTTTAATAGCAAATGTATACCTCCACCACTAGGATGCACATCATGCGAACCTTCATTATGCATAGATTGTGTAGAAGGATTGTCAGGCTGCATTCCAATATCCTACACATTGTTATCATTGCTTTCTTAAAATAGATATACTCACTTTATATTAGAACTTAACATCAAATAGACTAATTGGTAAAGTATTCAATTTGAAATAAATTTCATTTAGCTTATTTACCTGTGGCTCAGATGCATCATTATTTGAACCTTGCACACTGATTTCAGCTCGTAGCCGTTCAGCCATGGCTCTATAGCCTTGTTGGAAGCCAATTCTCTTGTCCTCTTCTGTGAGGCATCTATTGAACTTTGACCCCTACATTTTTTCTTGGTATGGTGAATTTTACTTGCATTGTTTGATCAAAAAAAATTTCCTTGCAATATATAAAAAAATTGATACAAGTTTTCATTTACTAATACTTACAACTCGTGCTTGAAGTTTGGAAAAACCACCAGAGCCGAGCTTGTGTGTCCCGTGCTTTTCTAATCTTGCCTTTGTTGCCTTTGATGTGTCAGGCAATCTATGAAAAGTTTGAAATATGTTAGAGACCAATACAGGAAAAATTTAGAGGTTAATTAGTACATAATTACATTCTCAAAAGTATCACATACCTTGCTCTACTCTCTACTGGCGTAATTCCTTTTTTCATGTCAGCTTTATACTTTCCATCCAAAATCAAACCCTGCCACTCAGCCTCAAGAACACAGGGCGAATGCTCGTGCCTTGGGTTAACCTCTAAATATTTCCTGTACTGGTCCCTAATATACTTCAAACATAAACCAGCTCTTTCAAGGAGCTTGTTTCTCTCGAATGCACGAGGTCCAAAAAGTTGGGTCATACTATGTACAAGATCATCCTTCAACTTTTTATCTTGGTTATTCCACCTTTTAAGTAAAAAAAAACATGTTAGACTCATAAATGAAGAGAAGCTACCTTTAATATAGTTCAAGAAATTGATGAAAAGGAAAACTATTCTAGCAATGATATGAAATCAAAATAGTGGTTTGGGGTTTTAGTTAGGATATGATGTTCCACCATGTACGTATGGTGGGCCTGAATATCCGCAAACACTCGTCACCAAGTTTTCACCAAAAAATATCATTCCCTACAAAATAATCATGGGATCATTAGTCGATGAAGAGTGATCAAAAACTAAATTACTATTATATCACTATAGAATAATAATAACTTTAAAGTACCTGGAAGTTTGGCTAATTTTAAGGGAATGCCTTCATCGTCGCTGATGATCAATACACAATCCTTCACCATTCCCGTACTAGGAACACGGGAACATCCAGGAAATGATGTTGCATCGGGACTTGTTGCATCTCCTATTGCAAAAAATGAAAACCATTATCAAATGCCTCCAAGAAATAATACTTCAAGGGAAATAAATTGGTGCAGAGCACCCATGGCACAAACACAATCAAGGGATCTCCATCGTAAACACATAACACTTAAACACATAAAAAAAGAGAGAAAAAGAGGGATTTGTGTACCAGTAGATGGTGCAACAGTTGGTGCATTTAGGCTGTGTGTTGTTGACATGGCAGTCGGCAAGACATTTGTGGCTGTCCTGGATGGAGGCGGTGTTGTCATATCATCATGGAAAGGAGCTGAAGAATAAAATTGTTAGAGCATGCATAAATATAGAACGCATGGACTAGCATGGACAAGATTGTTAGAGCATTAAAAAAAAAGATTGTTCGAGCATGTATTGTCAATGATTATGATCATTCCTATATATATTCAGTGGAAAACACAAGTGGGGAATGGAACATGTGATCTACCTGAACCACTTGCAATACCGGCCTCATCATGGGAATGGGGTTCAAAATTATGCAAATAACTCTGTAAAGACAATGCATCCATATTTTAATTAATGTCATAAAAGAGCATAACATAAAAACCATTATTGAACTCTTGTAATAATTAAAAATTTCATTAATACTTACTTTAAAGTTTTCAGAAGTGCGCAACAACTCAGCTGCCCTGTCTTTTATTTCCTGAGTCTGAGGATGTATGGATACCAAACGTAGAAGTTCTTTCCCAATTTTCTTTAGTAGCTTTTTAATGGAACCGATCGGGTCATCGGTCTCTGCTAAATCAATAAAAAAAGGGTCCACAAGGGGGGACTCCTGAGGGACTGCAGGTTGCTTTCCCTCTCTCCGACCACCGGCCCTCTGTGACAACAATAGTATTAGTATTATCAAAATTACTCCAAAACAATGAAGAAAATAACATTAAAAAAAATAACATTTTGCTTCTATCTAGTTTGCACAATTACAATGAGTTTTACCTGCTCATGTGTAGATGAGCTAGGAATATCGTCACCATCACCTTCGGGCGGTTGCTCCATATTGTGCCCTTGTGTCAAAGATCAAGTATAAAAATGTTAGCCAAAAATTTAATAACTAAATGGTATGTTGGAGTCATTGATTAGAAGTTGGTTTAATAGTATGTACCACCCCCCATGATAGTAGCCTCGTTTGTATCTATGCGGTTCAAATTGTAATCAATAAGCAGCTCTTCCCCTGCACGTATTGATTTTATCGCACAGATGAATACACGATTTCCCTCGCGTGCCTCAAATATGCAATTGGGTTGCTTTATAGTTGACCCAGGTCGTGTACTATTTATAAAACCCGCAATATTCCCTGTTGCTTTTGGCCTTCCATCAATGTATATAGCCACACTTTTACTTTGATTATTGTCTTGCTGTTGTATATAATTTGCCGAGAGTGCATACCTACGCATACTTTTTTTATATTGAACAATATGCATCCAGCTTTTGTAATCGTAACATGGTCCAACATACTCCATCAATTCAGAAACTTTGTTGTAAGACACCTTTATGCCATCCATAGAAAATAGGCCCAAACCATGTAATGATGATGGTGCTATGCGATATATCCTCTCATTAACACAAAAATCAGTGTTTATTGGAGGAAGTTCCTTGGGTACCCAATGTTTCTGTAGATGTTGATACCTCAAGGGCACCTCGATGTCGCCTTTCGTCTCATCATCATAAGAACATGACCCCCCTTGAGCAAGGAAAACTTTCATGTGTTTATTGAATTTCCTTCTAGTCCTTTGACCTCTAGTTAATCTCCCTATTCTAGATAAACTGCATGTCTCACTTTCCTCTTCTATTCCTATATTTCCCTCACTCGAGGAAGACACTTCTGACAAATACCTATTTGCTGGTACCTGCAAATGGGAGAGATCTTAGAAGACATCAATCTTACTATTGATAAGTGTATTAAATAGACTTTCTATAAGGTGTATTGACTCATACCTGTCGATCCATGAGACTGTGCGGGATGCTCTTGAAAGGGGTTCAATTTCCTGCAAATGTAATTCAATTATCATGAGCATAATCACATCATAATCATGATCACATCCATCATAAGCATCACATAAAAATTAAAAACATTAAAACGTACACATTATAAGACTTAAATCAGGCTCACATTAATATGTGTTTTAAATAGTTTTATTTAATTAATTTAGATTAATAGTTAATTTAGATTAGCAGTATTCTATTTGTAGTTGAAACTTGTAGCTTTTAAATAGATAATGAATAAACTATGTAACCATTTAAGACAAATATATTTCTATCAAGAAATGAATATTAAATACATTAAGGATTGATGGCATACCTTTAAATTTCATCATCATCATCCTCATCATCATCATCATCATCATCATCATCATCATCATCATCATCATCATCATCCTCGTCATCGTCGTCATCATCATCATCGTCGTCGTCATCGTTGTCATCATCATCAACATCATCATCATCAACATCAACATCATCTTCATCATCATCATCAGTAGCAGCATCATTGTCATCATCTTCTTCTTCTTCTTCATGAAAATTTGTCTCAGGAACATCATCCAATAATTGTCGATCGTGATCATCATCTACATCATCTTCTACTTCTTCGGTATCTTCTTCTTCCATCGCATTATACTTTATCGGCCTTCCTCTCGGTTCATGTCTAACAACAAATGACCAACCCGGTTTATGTGAAACCTCTGAGTAAAATACCTGCTCACATTGGCTCGGAAGAACATAGGGATCATCCCCAACTGGCTCAAATGACCTTGTATTAACCATTGTAAATCCATTATCATGTTCAATAACAGTTCTATTAGGATCATTTGGATTAAGTCATAGCCTGTACCATTTGACAACGAAGAGTACTAATTTGAAGGAACTAAAGTCGCACTCAAGTATATCATCCAAAATGCCATAGTATTGATTTTTAGACTCTTGAGGATCTAAGTCATTTTTAGATGAAATATTAGTCACTTGAAAGACTGCAGTTATTCCAGAATCACAAGTTTTCTTCATGTCATCCAACACTTTGACGCGAAATTTTTGACCATTACAGAACATACCTTTGTGGTGTTTAACCTGCAATAATATGTGAAACATGTCAAAATTATTATATCGTGAGTTGATAAACATACGGGTGATTAATAATTTTGTACGTACCTGGAAATCTCTTAAACCATATGCTAAATCTATTTCCCTTTGCGTAACATTAGAATCTCCATTACGATGAGCTTCTTTAACCAATGAAGATACACCTTCCCATGTTAATGTGTGACCAGAATGTTGACATCGTTCAATCCATACCGTCATCCAATCAAGATTGTTTGCAATATACAAATGTAGTGCATCCCACTCTCGAGCAACTGTACAAAAAAAAAATAGACGACTTACAACCGATTTATTTTGAAGATTAAGAAATAATTTATTACAATAACATTTTATAATTTATTACCTGTCACTTTCCTCAATCTACCTTTCCCCATCAAGTACTCCCCTTTGAATTTTTTAAAAGGGTCGAGATCCCAAATGCGATCTACATGGATATTTGAAGCAAACTTAGGAAGATATTCAGTAATGTACACCATAGTCTGGTATACCATGTATCCCTCTACCATAGAACCCTCAGGATGTGTTCTTTGTCAAACCAAAGCCTTCAAAGATTTCAAGTGCCTCTCAACCATCCACATTGACCTAGTGTGTGCAGGTCCACACAATTCACTCTCCTCAACTTGGTGTATGAGGTAGTGTTCTTGTGCATTGAAAAAAGTTGGAGGTAGACACTTTTGTATTTCACACAATAAATGAGGAATTCTTCTCTTCCAATAGTTTATATCTTCTTTATGGATTTCTTTAGATGACAACCACCTACATTAAGAGATTCAAGTCACAAAAAATATATAAATACGAGACTTTACAAAATAATATACAATAGATTACATAGCAAGAAAAACAAATCACGAATATAATAAATATATACAACAAATTGAACAGATATTACTGCTTACCTCATGTATTTTCCAAGATCATATATCACTTGTTTGATGTTATTGTTGAAGTGCTCTGGGAGAGATAGAGGTAGCACGTACTGTAGTAATTATAAACCAATCATTTCATTATTTTCTAACATAACATAATTAATAGTACACGTAGTTTATGAATATATTGTAAATACAGAAGAACATAACTTACCTTGATGAAAGTATGCCAATCATGCATTTTGAGCCCTGGCCCAAATTCACTTTTCTTTGATATGAGATTGCTTATGTTCCCAGCAAATCCTGTGGGAAATTGAATTTTTCGTATGACTTCTTTTATGGCATCACTTTGCTGCTTCGTTAATAACCAAGGAAGGGCACTTATATTAATCTGATCTCCATTGCTATTTGAGTGAATGAAATTCTTCAGTGCATGATTGGATTCATGAATGTCATTACAAATTTTGACAATTTTTTCTTTGTCACGCCTTCCATCCAGTATTTTCCACAATGTCTCTGTTATATTCTTTCCAACATGCATAAGATCAAACAAATGCATAATTTGTAGGTCCTCGTAGTAGGGCAACCTACTAAATTGTCTGGGATAGCTTTTTAGTCCCTTTGGAAGGTTGTTAGTAGTGCCTTGATGACCTTCACGATCATCAATTACATAATTAGTAAACAAAAATCACAATAGAAATATATAAATTACAAACATAAACCATTAAGTGGAATGACATTACCTCGACGATTAATTCTATTATATTCCAACTTCCATAGGTGAGGTGTCATTCTTCGTGGCTTTGATGTAGTCTCTTCTTTCCCATTGAAAAGATGTTTTTCCATACTTTGATACTTATGATTCCTGTGGAGGAAGTGTCTTTACTCATCAAACACATGCTTTCCTAAACTTTTTGAATGACGAGATTTCATCTTTGGACCACAAAATGGACATGCAAATTTTCCCTTTGTTTGAAGACCTACAAGATAATGATATAATTGGATTATTAAATATGTTGATTTTTATAATTAGAATTATCATGCGCAACTTGAATTCACTATAACATACCACAAAAATGTGTTAGCCCTGGGGCATCATGTATTGTCCATACAAGTATTGCATGGAATTGAAATTGTCTTTGTCCTATTGGTCTAGACACGTCATACATAGTGACACTGTTCCATAACTCCACCAACTCGTCAATAAGAGGCTCAATATATACATTCATATCTTTAACTTGATATTTACCTACTTGAATGAACAGTAACATTACATAATTATTGTGACCATTTTACTGTAAGATTTGTAAGTACATGTAAATTAATAACTATCAAATGATAAAATACCTGAAACAATCATTGCCAACATAATGTGCTCCCTCTTTATTGACATCCACGGAGGAATGTTATTGTTGATAACAAAAATAGGCCACACCGAGCAAACAGATCTCATCTCTCCAAATGGATTGACACCATCCGCTGCCAATGAAAGCCTGAGATTACGAGGTTCTTCTTTGAAGTGTTGCCACTTTTCCTCTATGTGCATAAATGCCGAACCATCCGCAGGGATTCGAATAATGTCATCTCGACTTCTATTGCGTGCATGGTAATCCATAAATTGTGCCAAGCTTGTACACCTGAATAATTGTCGCATCCGTAGAATAATGGGGATGTAACGAAGAACCTTGTGAGGCACCTTTTTTGTTATTCAATCTGTTCGATATCTACTTGTATGACATACAGGGCATTGTGTTGCAAATTCATGTTCTTTATAATATATAATATGATCATTGGGACAAGCATGTATTGCTTGATACTCCATTCCAATATCTTTCATAATAGAAAATAATTCTTGATATGAGCGAGGTAGAATATTTGATGGTGGTAAAAAAAACTCACCTATCAATCTACAGCAAAAAATACAAGTTGTTAATATAAACAATATTAGTGGTACATTATTCACCCTTTGTTAACTATAAAGACATATATGACATACCTTAACATACGTGACATTGTTATGTTGGATAAACCATTCATAACCTTCAAGTTCAACAACAAAAATACAGCAGAGAGAAGAGTTGTTTGGGAGTCTTTGTATAGGGGCTCGTATGCCTTCTCAAGTAGAGGTACATCGAGGCTATTATCATCATCATGATCAGATCCGCTTGGACTAAATGTGTCATGGATCAATGTATTTATACCATCATCTTCAATTGTGTTTTCTGGCGCATGATCGTCATCTTCCATGGGATCATTATCTTCACCTTGGATATTCTCACCCCCATGTTCCTCCATATCATGTACTTCCCTGGGGAGATCAACCTATATAAAATTGATTAACATAAATAAACCATGATCTTCAACTCATCATCAAGTGATTTCATATGTATATAAATTGTTAAAATGATATAATGAACAACTTACCAGTGGATGATAGTCATGCCCCCCTTCAATGTGACCATTCTCCCTACAATGTCTCTTAACTGTTTTGATTAGCAGTCTTCTACGGTTTAAGCCCTTACAAATTTTGCAGGGACAATAACATTTTCCATCACCTTTTCTTTTCAAGTTAGACCACAATCTAGCGATTGTCTCCCTATTTTGTTCTTCACTTATATTATCTGACATGATCGTTCTTCGCAGGAAGAAAAAATTGGGCTATGAAAACTTCGGTCTACAACTTTCAGTGACTAAGCAAAATTGTCAAAAGTACACAAATCTTCTTAGACCTAGTTAAATCCTTTAATATTTTAAAAGTCTAGTTAAAATATACATTAGATTAAAAAATATACAATTTTCATGCCTAAGCGCGCGGCTACAACTAGTGCAATGGTCTTCTTGCTTAGCTCTAGAAGCTCTCTAGCAATCAAAACATATAAGCTACAAGGCCTAACAGCAATTTCAAAACATATAAGCTACAAGGCAAGACATATTACATGACATGGAAAAAGGATTAAAATATACATTAGATTAAAATATATACAATTTTCAAACCTGAGCGTGCGGCTATAACTCGTGCAATGGTCTTCTTGCTTAGCTCTAGAAGCTCTCCAGCAATCAAAACATATAAGCTATTAGAATTCATTAACTTTCTGTAATTGGAAAACTCTATTTGATATTAGACCGTAAACTACTACTATTCTCTCCATAAGAACTAAGTACAAAATTCTTTCAAGTTCACATCCATGATTCCCTTTAGATTAAAATATACAGCAAAAATAAGCTAAAAGTCTAGTTAAAATATACATTAGATTAAAAAATATACAATTTTCAAACCTGAGCGTGCGGCTATAAATCGTGCAATGGTCTTCTTGCTTAGCTTTAGAAGCTCTCCAGCAATCAAAACATATAAGCTACAAGGCCTAATAGCAATTTCAAAACAAGGGTCATCAAAAGAACCAAAAACAATGTGTGCAAACAATACCTTGTGAAGTGGTATAGACAATTAGAAGATGCTACTATGTGCTAGGGAACTTCTTAGAACTGTTGGTATATTCTTACAACTTGTTACACCTGGGATATTCTTCTTTGTAGATGCTACTGTGTGCCGTGGTCCAAACGGGCCCATAAATGTGGTTGAATAGCAATACATTCAAGTGGCAGTTACACAAGGGACAGTCACTGTGAGATATCCTCATGTGTGACTGTCCTTGTCACAAATGAGGACATCTCACAGTGACTGTCCCTTGTGTAATTGCCACTTGAATGAGGTCAGTCACTGTAAAGACAACATGATAATGTACACATACAATGAGTGTACATTATCATGTTGTCTTTACAGTGGCTGCCCTCATGTTGTATATTCTTCTTTGTAGATGCTACTACGTGCTAGGGAACTTCTTAGAACTGTTGGTATATTCTTACAACTTATTACACCTGGGATATTCTTCTCTGTAGATGCTACTATGTGTCATGGTCCAAACGGGCCCATAAATGTGGTTGAATAGAAATACATTCAAGTGGCAATTACACAAGGGACAGTCACTGTGAGATGTCCTCATGTGTGACTGTCCTTGTCACAAATGAGGACATCTCACAGTGACTGTCCCTTGTGTAATTAAGTATTGTGGGGAAGCATTCTAAATAACCAAAGCCGCTAACAATAAATTCAACACAGATATGTCCTCATTTTTGGGTATTTTAGCTCTCTAACAGCTAAATACCAGATTAAATAATAATGACCAAAGAAAAATAAACCCAACATACTCAGAAATTGTAGCTGTGATTTTGCGGAGGGAATCTCTCTCGGCGCTGTTGAAAACACAAATGACAACCTGCTTGATTTCGCGGAGGGAATCTCTCTCAGTGCTGTTCAAAACACAAATGACAACCTACTTTGTTCAAAACACAAATGATAACCCGCTTGATTTCGCGAAGGGAATCTCTCTCGGCGCTATTGAAAACACAAATGACAACGTTCCTTTTTTTTTTTGCACTTATATCCCGACCAACATAAGGTCCATTTGTAATACAACATGATAATGTACACTTACAGTGAGTGTACATTATCATGTTGTCCTTAGAGTGACTATCCTCATTTGTTGAAGAAGAAAAGCATTAATGTGGTTGAATAGCAATACATTCAAGTGGCAATTACACAAGGGACAGTCACTATGAGATGTCCTCATTTGTGACTGTCCTTACAGTGAGTGTACATTATCATGGTGTCTTTAGAGTGACTGTCCTCATTTGTTGAAGAAGAAAAGCATTAATGTTGTTCAATAGCAATACATTCAAGTGGCAATTACACAAGGGACAATCACTGTGAGATGTCCTCATGTGTGACTGTCCTTGTCACAAATGAGGACATCTCACAATGACTGTCCCTTGTGTAATTCAAGTGGCAATTACACAAGGGACAGTCACTGTGAGATGTCCTCATTTGTGACTGTCCTTACAATGAGTGTACATTATCATGTTGTCTTTAGAGTGACTATCCTCATTTGTTGAAGAAGAAAAGCATTAATGTTGTTCAATAGCAATACATTCAAGTGGCAATTACACAAGGGACAATCACTGTGAGATGTCCTCATGTGTGACTATCCTTGTCACAAATGAGGACATCTCACAATGACTATCCCTTGTGTAATTCAAGTGGCAATTACACAAGGGACAGTCACTGTGAGATGTCCTCATTTGTGACTATCCTTACAATGAGTGTACATTATCATGTTGTCTTTAGAGTGACTGTCCTCATTTGTTGAAGAAGAAAAGCATTAATGTGGTTCAATAGCAATACATTCAAGTGGCAATTACACAAGGGACAATGTCATGAGCCGTGACATATTGAACTTAGTATAATAATAAAATGATTAGATGATATATAATAATATATTATTAACGGTATATAACAATAATATATAATTATTATCAAAAGATAATAATAATATATAGTTAGCATAATAAGTAATATGTTAATTAAATAATATTAAAATATTAATAAATAATATAATTATGATTATAATTATAATATAAATTAATAATAAATAATTATTAATAAATTATATATATTATATTATAATAATATATTAAGTAATAATATTAAATCAATTATTGATATAATAATTTTAATATATAAATAATATTAATAAACCTCTCAATATAAAACAATATGTTATCACTATAATAATATTTATTATAATATTATTAATATTACTAACATCATTAATTATAATATTTAATAATAACAATAACATTAATAATAATAATAATAATAATAACGTTTAAAGCAATATCGAATATCTGTAATCGATATACATCTACATTAAACATCTGCATTATCTATCACGACGAGGAATGAAGAAGTGATACAACAATCACTAGTCATTACACATCGATACCATGAGAGGATGATTAATGAACCAAATACTATGAAGTCAAGATCAACATGATATGAATAAGGGATAGGTCGCTATGTGTTTCAGAAGATGTATTGATAAGCAAGAAGGATAACCATTCATATATTATAAATAATCATTAATTGCACAAGTTTAGACAATGACATATCCGATAAAGCAATATCAAACATGAAGACCCGCTAGCAAATATGCACCATCACTTCCTATGTTATCATGACAATAACATAAACTAGATTGAATTCTACTATCTATATCAATAGACACCACATAGGAGGATATCGACTAAAGGATTGAAAGATTATCGATTGTCTGAGATAAACCACATCTTGTAGAAACACAAAAGCATCAGTGATTATATCACAAGCTATTGATGAATGAGGCATCAGTCATGGATAATAAGTACAATGTATCCTTAAGTATTAACAGGAATGGAAGTCAATTTGAAGATCAAACTCCATTACCAGCAATCAACCAATAAATGGACAATTATCAGAAAATGATATCGACTTATATCAGAGTAGAAAGATTGGATATAAGCATAACAATATGGGATAAGGCAAGAGTTAATATCGATTGACTAAATACTAATGATAGTTAGACCAAACTAATACAAACACAATGGATGTTAACTACTGGTTGCACTACCAATTAGGGAAGATTACCTTCATAAAAAGATTTGATATTGAGTCAATCTGGGAGTTATCTATGATCAAAAAATAATGAAATAATATTATGTGAACTGTCGGATTATGGAAAGGTGTGATTAACAAAGGGACATGGAGGAAGAAACAAGACACGTCTCATTCATAGCATCTCTTCATTTGTTAAAGACAATATAAGAATGCATTCTCGTCAGTCACTCAAGGCATCATTAGAACTTTATTTACTTATCCATATTTGGATATACTCAATAGAGCATCTGCCTTTGGCAGTTTGGTTTCAAGTTTATCATTGCAGATCAGAGACAACACCATGATTGCACAGATAGAAAGGATAGTCAGAAACAGCATCAATATTTGAAGTTGCAAGCATATAATTCAGAATCTGAAATAGCAACATATCACTCATAGCGATATTACACATTTGCATAATTACATCATCATATCAGACACAGCAAATACATTGCTGTAAGCAATACTTATTGATTGTATATCGATATTGTTTATATCAGACATACCATCATTATACTATCACTATAAGTGATAGGAAACATCATATTCATAGCATATTTGATATCATTATATCCGACAGTGCTATTAAACATATTGGTATCAATATCATCTTGCACACATATTGTGATTGAATCTGAAATAGTGGTTGATATCTTAAGTAACCTCCATTACTTAGTTTAATTGTAAGTATCTGATAGAGCAAGTCTGAGAAGTGGAGTAATTGTTCCTATTTTCCAAGTTAGCCAAAAAGGGGACATTACAGACAATCACTGTGAGATGTCCTCATGTGTGACTGTCCTTGTCACAAATGAGGACATCTCACAATGATTGTCCCTTGTGTAATTCAAGTGGCAATTACACAAGGGACAGTCACTGTGAGATGTCCTCATTTGTGACTGTCCTTACAGTGAGTGTACATTATCATGTTGTCTTTAGAGTGACTGTCCTCATTTGTTGAAGAAGAAAAGCATTAATGTGGTTCAATAGCAATACATTCAAGTGACAATTACACAAGGGACAATCACTGTGAGATGTCCTCATGTGTGACTATCCTTGTCACAAATGAGGACATCTCACAATGACTGTCCCTTATGTAATTCAAGTAGAAATTACACAAGGGACAGTCACTGTGAGATGTCCTCATTTGTGACTGTCCTTACAGTGAGTGTACATTATCATGTTGTCTTTAGAGTGACTGTCCTCATTTGTTGAAGAAGAAAAGCATTAATGTGGTTCAATAGCAATACATTCAAGTGGCAATTACACAAGGGAAAATCACTGTGAGATGTCCTCATGTGTGACTGTCCTTGTCACAAATGAGGACATCTCACAATGACTGTCCCTTGTGTAATTCAAGCAACAATTACACAAGGGACAGTCACTGTGAGATGTCCTCATTTGTGACTATCCTTACAGTGAGTGTACATTATCATGTTGTCTTTAGAGTGACTGTCCTCATTTGTTGAAGAAGAAAAGCATTAATGTGGTTCAATAGCAATACATTCAAGCGGCAATTACACAAGGGACAGTCACTGTGAGATTCCTCATTTGTGACTGTCCTTACAGTGAGTGTACATTATCATGTTGTCTTTAGAGTGACTGTCCTCATTTGTTGAAGAAGAAAAGAATTAATGTGGTTCAATAGCAATACATTCAAGTGGCAATTACACAAGGGATAATTGATCACTGTGAGATGTCCTCATGTGTGACCTTTGTGAAGGCAAGTGCCAATTTGTACCCAAGTTACCAATATTGTGGCAAAAGTGGGAATGAAGCATTTAGGGGTCAAATTGGGCAAAGAAGTGTAGAAGTGGCCTATGTGAGGTCTAAATAGCCTAACTAAGTCATGGTTAGGGTCTTATGGTGTTTGAACAATAAGTTTTGAACCAAAATCCCAAAGGTTGTAACAAGTTGTCAATGTTGTCATTCACAACATTGACAACATTTGTGCAAGGGAGCATTTTTGAGTAAGATGGTTATGTAACTATATGAAACCATTGAATTAGGCATCAGATCAACTATAAGAGGCCTCCATCGATCTGTGCAAAAGGTTGGGGGGAAAAACATTTGGAATTAAGAAGATTTGTAGAGTAACACGGTTTTAGTGAATTCTTGAGTTTTTTTGTTTCTTTGTTTTTAGTTGATTAATGGATTAGATAGCTTGTAGTGTCTATTGGAAAAGTTAGTACAAGTTGTTTTTTTTATTCTGTGTTGTGTTTTTTTTGAGTTTTGAAGCATTCCAACTAGTTTGTTAATTCTTTTGTTAAGTACCCTATCATTGGTTTGAACCAGGCAGGTTGAACAAATGGAGTCTTAGCTCATCATTCCATTGTCAATTTTGTACGGGCTCTTGGAATGGGTGAGGAGACTCCATGTACTATATGTTTGGAAGGAGGGGCCCTAGGAAGCTCATTTTCTATGTTTGCAATGATGTCCTAGGTGAGTCAGTTGAGCACAGTTAGGGATGACAAATCATTACAAGAAGATTACAACAAGTTGAATGCATTGGTTGCTTCAACTAAAATCTCATGGAGAGGTAGACACACATCTAAAGAAGCCCCAAGTCAAATTAGAAGATTGGGTGAGTTTCTTTGGCTGCTAAGAAAACAAACTCTTAGTCAGACTGTCCAAGTTGTGTCAAAATACTTGTTTTCAGGCATGGCTGTAGCAGTTGGTGTACAAAAAATCTAGGAGGAGAAGACCTTAGATATCTTGGAGTTCTCAATAAAGGGCATCTGAATCCTAAGCCCTTTAGGTGGCTTAATATAAACAAAAAGGCTTGACAAAGGCCTAATTGCTAGCAGCCTATTTTTGGGTGCAATTGGCATGGTTTGATGAACCGGATTGAAGTACTGATGAAAAGTATAGGTGAAGGAGTAATATTGAAACCAATAGAGGTCCTAGTGGCCAGCCTCTCCATGGAGTAAAGTTCTAGTTGAATGTGTTTCAATTTGTGAAGACAAGACTAGGAGTGTCCTAGTAGCTAGATTGGTATTGAGCAGAGTTCGTTGTATTTCTTGTTGGTGTGCACTAGTTGAAGGAGTGGGATCTTGGGTAGAGATACCTAAAGAGTGTAGGGATAGTTAAGTACCCTATCAAGTCAAAACATTGGCCTAAAGAGACCCTAGTGAAGGATAGGGAGTGAGCAAGACAAAGTGTTACATCAATTAACAAGATCATTTTTTGGTAATTGTGTACATTATCATGTTGTCTTTAGAGTGACTGTCCTCATTTGTTGAAGAAGAAAAGCATTAATGTGGTTCAATAGCAATACATTCAAGTGGAAATTACACAAGGGAATATCACTATGAGATGTCCTAAGTGTGACTGTCCTTGTCACAAATGAGGACATCTCACAGTGACTGTCCCTTGTGTAATTGCCACTTGAATGAGGACAGTCACTGTAAAGACAACATGATAATGTACACAAGTACCGTGAAGGTAGTCGCAAGTTAGGGCTGTTTCATTGCATACCCGAAACAATGAAGACATTACAGTCCACAAAACGTTTGTGCTTGAAAGATGAACAAATAAAATTAAACTTCTAAATAACCAAAGCCGCTAACAATAAATTCAACACAGATATGTCCTCATTTCTGGGTATTTTAGCTCTCTAACAGCTGAATACCAGATTACATAATAATGACAAAAGAAAAATAAACCCAACATACTCAGAAATTGTAGCTGTGATTTCGCGGAGGGAATCTCTCTCGGCGTTGTTGAAAACACAAATGACAACGTTCTTGTTTTTTTTGCCCTTATATCCCGATGTGATTTCGCGGAGGGTTACGGTGCTGTTGAAAACACAAATGACAACGTTCCTTTTTTTTTTTGCCCTTATATCCCGACAACATCGCAATTGCAAGTTAGGGCTGTTTCACTGCATACCCGAAACAATGAAGATGTTACGGTCCACAAAACATTTGTGCTTGAAAGATGAACAAATAAAATTAAACTTCTAAATAACCAAAGCCGCTAACAATAAATTCAACATAGATATGTCCTCATTTATGGGTATTTTAGCTCTGTAACAGCTGAATACCAGATTACATAATAATGACAAAAGAAAAATAAACCCAACGTACTCAGAAATTGTAGCTGTGATTTTGCGGAGGGTTACGGCGCTGTTGAAAACACAAATGACAACGTTCTTGTTTTTTTTCCCTTATATCCTGATGTGATTTCGCAGAGGGTTACGGCACTGTTGAAAACACAAATGACAAAGTTCTTATTTTTTTTGCTCTTATATCCTGATGTGATTTCGCGGAGGGTTACGGTGCTATTGAAAACACAAATGACAACGTTCCTTTTTAATTTTGCGCTTATATCCCGACAACGTCGCAATTGCGACAGTACCAAATGTATTGTTGTCACAAATTGCGATGGTGTCGGGCTATATTTGAAAAAAAAAAGCCAAAACCGCATGACATTTGCCTGCCGTCGCAATTTCACCCAAAATGTATTAGTGACATGTCCCCATAGACATTAACGCCACCTAGTTTGAGACCCTTGTGGGACATCTATCCACAGCTTGTGCTTTATCCTTCAAAACATCTGACATACCAGATGTTTCACCTAACCATACTCTCCCTCTCCGCATCGCCGTCATGGTCAGAGACTTTGCCATCAAATGGGTCTTAATAGATAATGGCTCAGCCCTGAACTTGTGTACTTTGAAGTTCATTTAGCAGATTGGGTTCACCCAGGCTGATATAGCACATGAAGTAAATACTATCAAAGCCTATGACAACTTGGAGTGTACCTTTGAAGGTACCATTACTTTGCCCATTCAGCTGGGCCCAGCAACATAGGATACTATTTGCGATGTTGTTGATCTTGACCTACCATTTAATATCCTCCTAGGCTGACCATGGATTCATTCCATTAAGGCTGTACCATCTACTTACCATCAGTGCATCAAATTTCCACATCAAGGCACTGAGGTTACCATCCATGCTGACCCCCAACCCTTCACATACTGTCATGTGATGGAAGCATCATTCCCTCACTCCACTCATTGTCCTAGAACTGACATTGGTACTTCTATTGCCAGCTCATCCTAATCCCATTGCGATCCAGAAACCATCCTCGCCTCTACCCTTTCTTCCATCAAGATCGATAACCAGGGTTGTGGTGAATACAACCTACATGATGCATTTGCCGTAGGGGTCCTCCTGCTTGATCCACATAATCAAGGGTGCCTGAATCACCAAAGTAAGCCTATTGAAGAGCATCATGAAATCAAGAGAATGGGACCTATGACTTTTGAATCCCATGGCACATTAAATAGTCAAGAAATGGATCCTGACATTAATAGGTGGTTGTACAAAGATCCCCCACCACCTGACAAACAACTTCTTGGCTAATTCAAAGATAAATACCCACAATCGCACAAGTACACTACTGAGTAGTGGAACTACCAAGGTGGTGGTCTAGGACCACAAGAAGGTGGAAGCAAAGACCCAATTACAGCATCCAAGAACCCACAACATCAGGGTCTTGGCTTTAATACCCCTCACCTGCATATACAAGGGCCCAATACCACAACTGGGGGCACCAACATGACTAGTGTTCCCCTCTTAAATAGCCAGGATGACCTCATAGAGATCGAAGACATCCCTGAAGAGAAAGAAATAAGATCCTACGATGATATCTTTGATGATGACACCCTCCTGAGGACTTCTGTCCTCCAACAACTTGCCATCAATCTCATAGAACTTCCCCTCATTCACCCTTAACTCATAGACTGGGACCAACCAAGCATTGCACACATCGATGAGTTCCAAAGCACAGAAGCACTCCTAGAATTCATGGGGGCATCAGGCCCACAATCAGTTCATAATTCAGAGTCAACTCACATCTATAAGCTTGACCCAGAAGGATACTTTAGAGAGGAGGCAAACTTTAGCTACAAAAGAGAAATAGAAAGAGTAAAACATGAGTCCTTATGTGAAAACCCTTCTGGGGCATATTCTGATTCCAAAAAAGTAAAAATAAAGAGCGTATCTTCTAGTGAAAACTTGGCAATTCAAGCGCTAGAAGATGAAGACTTGCCTCTTCCTCCCATCCAGGATTACAGACCTGAGCAGTCAACTATCATCATAGAAGAAACCAAGCCAGTCAACTTAGGTACAGAGGAATGTCTGAGGATCACCTACATTGCAGCCAACATGACAAAAGGTGAAGAAATGGCTTTCACTGCACTACTTCAAGAAGCTACTACGAACTTTGCATGGTCATACGCACACATGCTTGGACTTGATCCTAAACTTGTTGTTCATCATCTAGCTGTAGACCCCAATGTTAAGCCAGTAAAGCAGAAGCTACGCAAAATGCATCCCAAAGTAGCTCTATTGGTAAAATCAGAACTAGAAAAGCTCCTGGATGCAAAGATTATTAGAGCTATAGATTACTTAGATTGGATCTCCAACATGGTACTTGTCACAAAGCCTTTTGGTGACATCTAAATTTGTAGAGATTTTAGGCACCTAAACAAGGCATGTCCTAAAGATGATTTCCTGCTACCTAACATAGACATGATCATAGATCTTACAACAGGCCATGAAATGTTGTCACTAATGGATGGTTTCTTTGGATACAATCAGATTCATATAGTAGCAGAAGACCAACACAAAACAACATTCACCACTCCATGGGGTACCTTTTGCTATAACATGATGCCCTTTGGTCTAAAGAATGCAGAAGCCACATATCAGAGAGTGATGACAACAATCTTCCATGACATGATCCACAAGATCCTAGAGGACTATGTGGATGATATTCTTGCAAAATAAAAAACACACCATGAACACCTTGACATTCTTGAGAGTGTGTTTGATTGCCTACAACACTATGGGTTATGGCTCAATCCAAAGAAGTGTGTCTTTGGTGTTACATCTGGAAAGCTCCTAGGTTTCATAGTATCATGAAGAGGCATAGAGATTGACCCTAAAAAAGTCAAAGCAATAATAGAAATGCCTCCCCCAAGAACACTCAGATAGCTCAGAAGCCTACAAGGAAAGCTTCAATTAGTATGTCAGTTCATTTCTCAACTGGCAGACAAGTGCGAACCTTTCACGCATCTTTTATGCAAAGACACAAGCTTCAAATGGGATCCCATATGTCAGAGAAGCTTTGATAAGCTCAAGGAGTATCTAGCCAATTGTCCAATCCTAGTACCACCAGTTCTAGGACGCCCTCTCATACTCTACATCTTGGCAACCACTACAGCATTGGGGGCACTCCTAGCTCAGCATGATGATGAAAACAAAGAGAGAGCCATCTACTACATTAGTCAAACTCTTGTCGGCTATGAGCTTAATTACTCACCCATGGAAAAAGCATGCCTTGCAGTGGTTTTTGCCACTCAAAAGCTTTGACATTACATGCTCAGTCACACAATCAGGCTCATTTCAAAAGTGGACCCCCTCAAATATCTACTATCAAAGACAACTCTCACAGGCCGTATGGCAAAATGGGTCATGATACTCAGCGAGTTTGACATCCAGTACATAGATCAGAAAGCAATCAAAGGGAAAGTCATTGCCGATTAGCTAGCAGAAGCACTACTGGTGGATGCTTATCCACTAATCATAGAATTCCCTAATGAACACTTATGTATGATCGAAGAACAACCCATGTGGAAACTATACTTTGATGGCTCCTACACATCACATGGATCAGGGGCAGGAATCCTATTCATCACACCTCAAGGTGACTATATTCCAAAATCATTCAAATTGAGATTTTCATGTACCAACAACATTGCAAAATATGAGGCACTCATCTTAGGTCTCAAAATAGCCATTCAATGGAATATCACAGAACTGCAAGTGTTCAATGATTCACAGCTGATTATCAAGCCAGTCCTAGATGAATATCAAACAAAGGATGACAAGCTGCTACCTTGCAAAGAACTCATGGATAGATTGAAAGAGCATTTCCTAAATCTACAATTCACATAGATACCTAGACTTCAGAACAAAGCAGCAGACGCAATGGCAACTATTGGGTCCTTGTTAGAAATCCCACACGACACATCACAGTATGAATTCCTAGTCAAGCAGCTACATACACCAGCTTATGAGAACGCCGATGCAAAAATGGTGTGTGTCTTGGTTGGTCCCCAGTCCCCGTGGTACCATGACATCCATGCATATCTAAAGAATGGTATCATATCTCCCCATCTCACCAATAACCAATGCCAAAACCTTATTCGCAGAGCTTCCCACTACACCCTTGTAGCCAACACCCTTTATCATCGAGGGTATCACAATATCCTCTCTAGGTGTTTAGATTCAAATGAGGCCATCCTAGCTTTACAAGAGGTCCATGCTGGAATTTGCGGTGCCCACACGAGTGGCATGGTTCTAGCTAAGCAATTGCTTTGAGTTGGGTATTATTGGCCAACCATGGAACATGATGCTTGCGAGTTTGTTAGAACATGTTTACCATGTCAGTAGCATGCAAATTTGATTCATGCACCAGCACAAGACTTGCAGCCCATTGTGCCACCTTGGCCATTTTCATGTTGGGGCTTTGACCTTGTCGGCTTAATCACTCCCCTTTCCTCGGATGGACACAAGTACAAAATCACTACCATAGAATACTTCACCAAATGGGTTGAAGCGATTCCACTCACCCTAACTACTGGTATCCAAATATCCAAGTTCATCCTTTACCACATCATTTGTCGCTTTGGCATACCATCTACCATCTTCACTAACCATGGCACACCTTTTGAAAACTAGCATGTGGATGATCTGTGTGCTAGAATCCACATCCATCACCATTTCTCTAGTCCATATTTCCCTCAAGGAAATGGCCAAGCTGAGGCAACCAATAAAACTATCTTGAAAATCCTCAAGAAGGTTGTTAATGATTCTGGTCGTGACTAGCACCTCCAAATCAATCCCGCCCTTTGGGCCTACCATACTTCTTATCGCACTCCCATAGGCACCACCCCATATTCCCTTATATATGGTGCTGAAGCCATTCTACCGATCGAGGTCGAGCTCCCATCATTGTGAGTCTCCATGAAGAACTACACCACTGATGAAGACTATCGTGTGGCCCATCTCACACAGCTAGACCTGTTAGAAGAAAAGAGACAACAAGCCTATGATTACTTGGTTGCATACCAGAATCAACTCGAAAGGAGTTATAACAAGAAGGTCCATCCCAGACAATTTCAGGTTGGTGACATGGTCCTCAAAGAAAATTAGAAAGTCCAAGCAAACAAAGAAAAGAAAGGCAAGTTTGAGCCTACTTGGTTGGGCCCCTATGTTGTCACAACATGCTTTGGCTTCGGTGCCTATCAGCTATCTACACTAGAAGGTGAGCCTTTGAATGATCCAATCAACATCATACATTTGAAGAGGTTCTATGCCTGAACCAGATCTACATATTCAGAAAATCCATAAAAATTGAAAAAAGCAGAAAAATACAAAAAAAGAAAAAAGAAAAAAAAAAGAGAAAAGAAAAAAGAAAAAGAAAAATAATCGTCCAATGGTGAAAACTTGGCAATTCAAGCGCCTTGGACAAGTATGTTGGTGAAAACCTAGCAAATAGGCGCCATACATAGTGGACCGAGTCATTATCAATCAAATCTCCCATCCCTCCATCCCAACATCTCAATCCTTTTTCTACCATCCCCATCCCCATCCACCATCCCCCAACATTCCTCTTTTTCATAATCCTCCAGCAAATCCGCAATCCTACCTGCACATATCTTGTACCATATCTTGTATCATATCCTATATATCCTATATAGTGCGATCTTCCTATCCCCAATCCTGAGCTTCTGTACATATCTGTTGTATCTCTTTTCCCGTCCATTGTACATATCCTCATGTCTTGTTGTACATAGTCCTTGTCAGTCCTGCAATAGCATTTGATCAGAACACTTTGTCCTACCCAGCCTTGTACTTTAGCAACATCAATTGTCGACTATCCTTGATCATCATGCCTATCTTTGAACTGCATCATTTGCCAATCAGCAACACCACATTCTCCCCATTAGCATCAGGTCTGCACAGATGTATGCTTCTATTTTGTTTGACCTAAGCCTAATCACAGGTCCCCTCAGTTGTATCCTCCTGTCTGCCCTAATCTTCCACCAATCACACCAGGTCTGTGTTGATGCATCCTTCCACACGTTCAGACCAATCTTCCCACCATCAATCAAATCAATGACATCAAATCTCTCTCCTTGGCAAAGGATGTCTTTTTGGAGTTATCATTTTGGTCTTGGATCTTGTCCTTTGGATTTTGTTAATCTTTTACAGCTTCTCATTGTTCTCTACTCAAAGTCGCCACGATCCTTTATATCATGGTGCACTGCGAATGAGGATAATCTGGGGCAAGGTCTTTTGATCTTTTGCTTCTGCCTGTGAGTCAGTCGTGTGTTTGTGGTTTCTTCAGCATCGTTTCCACCATGCCTCCTCTTGGGTTCATGCGTGATGCTGGGGCAACCCTGTGTGTCTTTTTAGTGTCAATCCTATGCAACACTAGTGACAAGGCCTCATGATCCCAGTATCCTTGGCAAGTCTCTAGCATTGCTATATTAAACTAGGTTGTGCTCTCCACATTTGCACTTGGAGCTTCCCCCAATCTCTTGCATCCTGCCTCATATAGATTAATCTTGCATCTTGCATCTCTCATGTAGCTGCCTCCTGCATTTTTCATTCCATCTCATCTTGCATTCACCCATCTTTGCTCTTGGATGCTTGGTTATTTATCTCCCCTTCTTCCTAGGTCCTTCCTTCTCTATTTCCTTTTAAGAAAATTCCACAACGTTTACTCCTTGCGTTATTTTCTTGAGGGAGCACAATCCCTTATTTTTCTAAATTCTAGCCTTGGGCATCTTATTTTCTTGTCTTTGACGCTATGCCACTTGCAGCATCACATCAAAGAGGGGCAAAATGTAGACACCTAAAAATCCTTTAGAAAATAAAGTATTTTTATTTTTTGAAAAATCCCTGATGACATCATCATTTATTAATTAATTAATTAATTTATTTTTATGCCATTAAATCCCTTTATCTTAATTAAAAATATTTAATTAAGAAATCCCTCCCAAAAATGTTTAAATCTTATTTAAACATTATCTCCTTATTTATTAATTATTTAATTAATAAATTGACCAAAAAGATCTCAAAATAAATAATTTATTTATTTTTTGCCCAAAACTTGGCTAATTTCCTTAAGACCACTAACCTCTTCTAGAATCTTCTAATCCTTCTTTAATTTCCATTAAAGGCTAATCCCTTCATTTCCTAACCCTAATCCCAACTCAAAATATTTAATTAAGGTTAAATATTTAATCCTCATATTTGTTAAATTCATTTTTAATAAATGTTCTCAAAACCTAAACCATGGAAATAAATAAATCTTTATTTATTTCCTAAAATCCATATTTATCCTAAGGAAATTCTAGACTCTTCTAGAAAGTCCTAACCCTAATCCTAATCCTAATTCCTCCCCTAAACCTGTCACATTCCCTAACCAAGGTTAGCCAACTCCTAATTAGATGCATTAAGTGCATTTAAGGCCTCTTTATCCCTCTTACATGCATTTATTATGCATTTAAGAAGCCCCTCACCCCTTTCTTACACCCTTTGACCTTAGGCACATTTTCCAAATTGTGCACATTCCTCCCATCTTTCAACCCAATGCCCTTATGACACTTGTCACAAGGAGGTGGCCCTGAACTAGCACAATCCATGTGCTCCCCCTTGAATGAATCTTGGCCTCTCTTAAGGATTTTGATCCTAGCCACTCATTCCTCCTTCCCAAATCCTATAAATGCTCCTCATTTCCAAGAGCAAAAGAATCCATTCACCTTTCACCTTAAGCATTGTTATCATGCCCTTTTACCTCTAGACTTAGCATAATCATCTTAATCTAGCTTACTTTCAAGCATTTTATCTCATCCTAATTTAGTAATAATGGATTAACATAGTTTATTTCCTCATTTTACATAGCATATCATCATCATCACATCTCTATTTTGGTTAAAATCAATCTTAGCATAAGCTTTATTGTAGCTTAATCTTCATTTTAGCATCATTTGATCCTTGAGGCCTTAGGGGAAAATCAGGTGTTCTATACCTGTTTTGTGCCATTTTTGAAGTTTTCATGGATCTCAATCCATCCTAAAATGCATAAGGAACATGCTCCAAGTGCTTAGAGAGCACACCCACATCCCCTTAAGCAAGAGCAAATCAAATAGTGCTTGGGTGCACCTGTTTAAGCTCAATCTGAGGTGGCTTAGTTTAGAGTTTTATTTGTTTTGAATTGATTTCATGCTTAGACTAAAATCTAATCTTTGTTTGGCTTGAGTCTTTTTAAAACAGGTATCCTCAAAAGCCTTGTCCACAATAAGATAAGCATTTAATCTTTCATACCATGCTCTCGGTGCTTGTTTCAGTCCATATAGAGCTTTGTGCAGTCTACATACCATGTTCCTCTGATTTGGATCAACAAAACCTTCAAGTTGTTCTATGTAGACCTCTTCCTTAAGAATTCCATTCAGAAATGCTGATTTCACATCCATTTGATATACTTTGAATCCTTTATGTGCAATATATGCAAGTAATATTTGGACTCCTTCAAGTCTTGCTACTAGTGCAAAAGTTTCACCATAGTCAATACCTTCTTCTTGTGCATATCCCTTGCATACAAGTATTGCCTTGTTTCTAGTTACTTCACCATTATCATTCAACTTGTTTCTGAAAATCCACTTAGTAACAATCACATTTTTATCACTTGGTCTCGGTGCCAATGTCCATGTTTTGTTTTTCTCTATGTATTTAATTTCTTCATTCATTTCCTTAATCCATTCATCATTCTCAAGTGCATCTCTAACATTCTTAGGCTCAAATTAACAAACTAAACATGTATTCTATCTTAACTTACTTCGTGTCCTCATGCCAGCTTGCTTGTCTCCAATAATCTGATTCTGTGGATGGTGTCTTCTAACAAATATCACAAGTACTTTCTCTCTTCTTTGCTCATCATTCAGTTCAGGTTCATTTTCTTCCTCGGTAGCATCTTCCTAGTTCTCGATTTGCATTTGCTGATTCTCGGTAGCATTTTCCTATTGCTCAGTAGACTCGGCCTGTGGCTTGGGTAGATAGTCTGAATGCTCAATATTTGTGAACATACCATAGTCTTCAGGTTCCTTCCTACTTTCTAGATCATTCTTCTCAAAAAACTCATCAACTTTCACATTAGCACTTTCGATCATTTTGTTAGTACCCTTGTTCAAACATTTTTATGCTTTTCTTTTAGTAGAATATCCTAGAAATATTTTTTCATCACCTTTAGAATCAAATTTACCATTTCTATCATCTTTCAGAATGTAACATTTGCTTCCAAAAATTATGAGATAACTTACATTCGGTGTGTAGCCAAACCATAACTCATAAGGTGTCGTATTTGTATCTTTCTTCATTTAAACTCAGTTCAATGTGTATACAACAGTGCTAACAACTTCTCTCCAGTACATTTGTCAAACATCCTTCTCAATCATTAGTGTTTTGGAAGAGTCAACTATAGATCGATTCCTTCTTTCTGCAATACCATTCTACTGTGGTGTCTTTGGTGTAGAAACCTATCTTTTAATTCCATGCTCATTGCAAAATTAGTGAATTCACCAGAAATAAAATCACCTCCTCTTTTAGATCTTAAGCATTTTAAATCTTTCCTGATTTCCTTTTCAACTTTAACTTTATACCACTTAAACAGTTTGAAAGCTTCAGGTTTCTCTTTCAAAAACATAACTGTCATCATCCTAGAGTAGTCATCAACAAATAAAATGAAATATTTGTCACCATAATAATTGTGATTTCTCATAGGACCACATAAGTTGGTATGTACCAACTCCAAAATACCTTTAGAAGAATAGTCTTTTCTTTTAAAACTAGATTTAGTCATTTTTCCTTTTTGACATTGATTGCACATGACATGGTCAGGTTTAGTTAGACTTGATAAACCTCTAACTCTTCTTTTCGTACTGATCTTAACCATGTTATCAAAATTCACATGACACAGTCTCTTATACCACAACCATACATCTTCATTTATAGCCAACAAACAAGAAGTTTCAACATTGTCAAGATAAAATAGATTACCTTTGGATTGTTCACCAGTACCGACTAAATTTTCGATATCATCATAGATCTTCACCTTTCTACTTTCAAATGCAACTTGGTGACCTAAATTATTCAATTATGCTACACTCAATAGATTATAGTTAAGTCATTTCACCCAATATGCATTCTCACATCTAATCTTATTGTTCAACAAGATAGATCCTTTTCCTTTCACTAGACAAGGTGTATCATTTTCTATTTTAATAGATCCTCCATTGTAGTGTTCAAGATTTTTAAATTTGTCTTCATCACCAGTCATATGATATGTACAACCACTATCAATAATCCATGTATCATTCTTGCTAACTTTAGATATAAGTGCAGTTTCTACATACCTTTCTTCTTCTTTTGAATAATCTTTCATTGCTATAGATACAACCTCAACATCTACACCAATGTCAGTATCAGTGTTGTTATCATCATCTCCAACAAGGTAACATGCCTTCTTGCCTTTTTCTTTGAAGTCTCAATTGTTTCTTCTATCATAGTGTCGATTTCCCTTGTGATCTCAGTTATCTCTTCTGCCAAACTTTCCATCACCATATTGGTCATTGTCTTTATCTTCATCTTTCCAATTAGGACATCTAGTAGCTATATGGTCAATATCTTTACAATTAAAACATGCTAGAGGTAACTTTCCTTTATACCTTCCTTTAAATTTCTAAAGTCTCCTAGCCGTAAGTGCTTCAAGCTCATCAAGCTCATCCTCACTATCACTGCCACTTTCATTTCTTATGTTATGTTTATTGCTGGACTTACCAATCTTCAAAGATGACATAAATGCAGACTCTACACTTGGTACAATACTGTTATCATAGTTATTCAGCTCAAAAGTAGTCAACTTACCAATTAGGCTATCTAGTGTAAGAACATTACTCGGTGCAGATCTCATTTCATGAATAACAGAGATTCTAATAGCATAGATAGGTAATAAGGTTCTCAGTATTTTACTTACAATAGTGTCTTTAGAAATAATGCCTCCCGCTCCTCAGATAGCATTGACCACCTCCTTGATTTGGTTAGAGTATTTTGTAATGTTTTCACCTTCTTTCATCTTCATGTCATCAAATCTACCTCTAAGGTTTTCATCTCTGGCTCTCATCACATTTGCATCACCACCATGAACTAGTGCAAGTTTGTCTGACATTTCTTTTGCTATAGTGCATGCTTTGATATCTTCAAATTTTGCATCAGATAGAGCAACAATTATCTCTATAATTATTATATTGTGTTCATGTCTATCTCTTAGCTGATCATCTGTCAAAGGTCCAATAGTCAGTTGTATGTAGCCATTATCTAGGAGTTGAAGAGAAGATTCTCCAAATCTAGATATGTGCAACCTCATCCCGCTTTGCCATGTTGTGAAATTATCCTTGTTCATCTTAGGCACTTCTCTTTTATACATCTTGTGATCTTTTGCTGAAGTCCTTAAAAGTTTCCTCCAAGCAACCAATATGCTCTGCTACCAATGGTTAGATAACTGAGAGCGGGGGGGTGAATTAGTTAAATCACTTATCCTACAGTCCTAAACTCTTAGATGTACATTTTCAAACATTTTCAACAAATCAAACAACTCGGTAAGATAATATAACTATCTTTCTGTTCATTTACCGAATACCAGTAATTTCCAAAACTGTCTTTACCAATTTATCAAATATGCAATATGTAAAGTATGATAGTAAAACAATCATAATAAATAACACATAACACAAATATTTAACATGGAAACCATGCTAAGGGAAAAACCACATGGGACTAGTAACCCAAAATATTTAACTCTTCTGAAGTGAGCTTGGTTAGGAGCCAACCTTGTTAAAGGTTACAATGCACACTGTTAGGTGTGACTCGGTTAAAGGATTTATCATTAACAGTTAACTCTTGACCAACATTTACTATGGGGTCAACAAGAAAACCTTTAACATTCTTTGAATGTCATATGGAAATACAAAAGACTGTTAAGTCCACTTGGTTAAGAGATTTTACTGTAACAATGGTTAAACTGATACAATAGTGATCTGATTCAAATACAAGTTAATTTACAAGTATTCAGATCTATGCTAAGTTCAATATAACTCATCTGATCAATAATCAATTCACTTCATCATATCCTCCAAATTACTTCACTTGGTGTATATATCTCTGATGCTCGGTTATACCTGCAGTTCAGCTTAGTTCTGTCTATAACCAGTTTGATTAGGTATGCATGAAAAATATATTCACACAAAATATTCCGCAGTTTCAATTCATTCGGCATAGTTCATCAATGAATCTTATGTCTCTTAAATAGATGTGTAAACCATTTTCATATCATCCATTAGATCTTCGTTCATTTTTCCACTTCAAGCTTCCTCAGCAGATGTGTCAATAATACATTTCATTCTCTTCACTTCGATCATCTCTAAATTTTGTCAGCTGTGGATCTTATAACTAACTTCATCTCTTACCTTGCAATCATAAGCAATTTCCAACTCATCAATTACAGTAAGCTGTTATAACATTTAATGTTTTCATCCATACTCGGTTAATACTGAATGCATTGGTGATAAATAACTTGTTTAATACTATCACTCAATATACACAAGACTGACTCAATGTATATATAAATCTGCAATTACTGACCACATTAACTTTTTCAATTCTGATCTCTTCTCCATAATAGAATAATGTAACATGCTCAAGTCAACAACATAATGCCATAGACTCATCAATAAGTTACCAAATGTATAACTTATCCTTATCTGTCATATCCATCTTGTCCTTATGTAGATATCTCAATTCTTCACCATTTCTTCCTTCTACAGATGTTGAGATGTTTGTAACTATTATGATAAGTATAGTAAAAAACTAGTTGACATCAATGACAATATATTGACTGATTTAATAATCTTACATATCACTTTAATAGATCAGTGATCTCTAATCACTATCTCTTCAGTTCATCAAGTAATTCAATCAGCTGTAGGTCATCAATCTCTCCCTTTGGCATTGATAGAAACACAAACAATATGAAATATTCCATACCATACCAAACATTTGTTCTACAACTATATAGATAAATGTTGTAGCTCTGTAAACTCTCCCTAGCTTGATATTTAATATGTTTAATCACTACAACAACATTTCATGCAGACTCTCCCTGCGGATTTGATTCTCTAGATTTGATATTTACTTATCCATGAAGAAGATCAATTCCACAGGGAGAGTCTGCATGAAATGATGTTGGAGTGATTAAACATATTAAATATCAAGCTAGCGAGAATTTATCGAGCTACAACATTTATCTATTTAGTTGTAGAACAAATGTTTGGTATGGTGTGGAATATTTCATATTGTTTGTGTTGCCATCAATGCCAAAGGGAGAGATTGATGACCTACAACTGATTGAATTACTTGATGAACTGAAGAGACAGTGATTAGAGATCAACGAGCTATTAAAGTGATATGTAAGATGATTAAATCAATCAATATGTTATCATTGATGTCAACTAGTTTTTAACTATACTTATCATGATAGATACAAACATATGAACATCTGTAGAAGGAAGAAATGGTGAAGAATTGAGATATCTACATAAGGACAAGTTGGACATGACAGATAAGGATAATGTATACATTAGGTAACTTATTGATGAGTTTATGGAATTATGTTGTTGACTTGAGCATGTTACATTATTTTATTATGGAGAAGAGATAAGAATTGAACAAGTTAATGTAGTTGGTAATTGAAGATTTATGTATACATTGAGTCAGTCTTGTGTATACCAAGTGACAGTATTAAACGAGTTAGTTATCACTGATGCATTCAATATTAACTGAGTATGGATGAAAACATTAAATGTTATAACAACCAAGTACAATTGATGAGTTGGAAATTGGTTATGATTGAGAGGTAAGAGATGAAGTTAGTTATAAGATCCACGACTGACAAAATTTAGAGATGATCGAAGGGAAGAGAATGAAACATGTTATTGACACATCTGCCTAGGAAGCTTGAAGTAGAAAAATGGACGAAGGAGATTAAGAGGAAAAATCTAATGGCTGATATGAAAATGATTTACACATCTATTTAAGAGACATGAGATTCATTGATGAACTATGCCAGATGAATAGAGATTGTATAATATTTTGTGTGAATACATTTTTCATGCATACCTAGTCAAACTAGTTATAGACAGAATCGAGATGAACTGCAGGTATAACTGAGTGTCATAGATACATACATTGAGTGAAGTAAGTTGAAGGATATGATGAAGTGAATTGATTATTGATCAGAAAAGTTATATTGAGCTTAACATAGATTTGAATACTTGCAAATTAAGTTTTATTTGAATCAGATCACTACTGTATCAGTTTAACCATTGTTACAACAAAATATCTTAACCGAGTGGACTTGACAATCTTTTATATTTCCATATGACATTCAAAGAATGTTAAATATTTTCTTGTTGACCCCATAGTGAATTCTGGTCAAGAGTTAATTGTTAGTGATAAATCCTCTAACTAGGTCACACCTGACAGTGTGCATTGTAACCTTTAACAGGGTTGGCTCCTAACCGAGCTCACTTTAGAAGAGTGAAATATTTTGGGTTACCGGTCCCAGGTGGTTTTTCACTTGGCAGGGTTTCCATGTTAAATATTTGTGTGTGTTATTTGTTATGATTGTTTTTCTATCATACTTTACATATTGCATATTTGATAAATCGGTAAAGATAGTTTTGAAAATTACTGGTATTCGGTAAATGAATAGAAAGATAGTTATATTATCTCACCAAGTTGTTTAATTTGTTGAAAAAGTTTGAAAATGTACATCTGAGAGTTTCAGACTGTAGGATAACTAATTTAACTGATTCACCGCCCCTCTTAGTTATCTAACATGTTCAACGTAAAAATGGAAACTATTTAAAAATAACGAATTTAGAAAAGTTTCTTATTTAAATAATTGTGAGTTATGTGCATGAATAGCTTATTAACCTTTGTGTCTTCAAAAACATATTTTGATATGAAATGAATAGAAGAAGCCTCCAAATAATCCTAATTTTTTTTGCCAAAATTTCATACCAAAGACTGAACAATTTAAGGATATTGGAATAGGTAATTTGTAATGACAAAAATAATATTACTAAAGCATTTCAAAGCTTAGGAGATAAGAATCATCATTTTTTAAACATGGATTGAAAATAATTCTAAAATTTTAGAAGTCTTGGTCATTAACATTATCATATGCTACAATGTCATCCAGTGTATCAATGTCAATGTTCATATGTTCTTTCAAGTATTTAATATTATCATCATCCTCATCTTGACCTACATCATCTTCATCATCATTTAAATTTGACTGTAGATCATCTATATTGTGACCATATGTATTTGGATCATCATTTTTTAAACCATCCATATTTTAGTCTTGCATAACATTATCTAACTTTGGATTTTTGTCTTCTACCATGCATATTTTAGTCTTGCATAACATCATCTAACTTTGGATTGTTGTCTTCTTGTGCTTGAACATAACCATCTTCAACGCCATCATGGATGTCAATTTCTCCAATGTTCTCTAATCCCTCTTTCTCATCTTGTTGGCCATCATTGTTTTGTCTGTATCCACTAAATCATCATCAAATACATGCCTTAATCTTGAATCACAATGTATGAAAAATATCCATTTTGGGTACAAAATATCTTCATAAAAAATACCTACACATGAGCGACATACATGTATTAGATGTATGTTATAATAATTTTATTGATTAATAAACACATGTATATATTCTCAATAAATTATAAATTAATAGATTAATGATCACTACTGCTTCTTGTTTGATTTAAAGAAATACCTACTCATAATGAATTGGTAGAACATAAGGCTTCTTATCCTCTAGTAGGAACTATGAGGAATCTATAGAAAACAACCCACTATGGGTATCATGTCTTTGTGTCCTCTCAAATGCTTCATACCATCTACACTTAAAAATCTAAATTTTAAAAGAGTGGTAATCCAAATCAATAATTTCTTGTATTTTCCCAACATATTGTTGATTCACTTCAATTATATTCTTATCTTTTGAGCTTGATCGATTGGATTGCTTGTAGTCAACCATGATGCTACAATCGAAGGATCATCTCTTTACATATACAATTTATACATGATAATGTCGACCATATGCCCATATTGCTAGATATTTCCTCACCTTTGAAAGACCATTTATTCCAGTGAAAAAAATATAATTTGATGAATATTACAATAGTTAATAGTATCAAAACTATAAGGAAACAATATTTTGTAAAATTCTAGCTATAGCTTTCTTTAACATCCTTTAGACTTGTTTATTTCATCTTTTGTTATGTTTGAATCTATACATGCATCATCTATTTGATTTTGAATTTGTTCAGCAACCCATTCTAGTGTGTAATCTTGTTGGATTAATTTATAGAAAGTTAATTATTGAGAGGGGAGGGGTGAATTAGTAATCCATTTTTATTATCTAACTTTCTAACCATTCACCAAATTCATAACTTTGCATATAACAACATAACAATACATAAAACTAAATCATAGAACACAACTCATAACACCATGATTTTGGTATCGTAGAAATCCTTGGTTAGAGGGAAAAATTGTGGTGGGGATGACACCCACAACCCTTCACTACTATAGTAAAAGGATTTCTCAATTAGAGCTACAATGTTAGTTATTTCTGATAGCTTACCCAGTTAAGGGTAGTAACCCTGTTAAGAGTCTGAAGATTGATTAAGTCTAACTTGCTAAAGGATTTTACAACTCTAATCTAAGAGGTGTACCCTGTTAAAGGATTTACAATATAAGACCTGTTAGGATCCACTCGCTTAAGAGATTTTACAATTCTGATTACACTTTAATAGTAACATAAAATTGTTTGTAATACTTTTATCAACATATGCTTATCAAAATCTATATGCTCAATAACAATTTACCTCATATTGTTCTTCACTCTCAATATCAATTCTGTACTCAGTAGCTTCAACTATGAATCACATTTACACTCTATTATGATTGCTTTGTTACTCGATGGCTTCTCTGCTCATTGCCTACTCTCTACAATTTTTCCTTCGTATCATACACATACTCTCTCTCTCTCTCTCTCTCTCTCTCTCTAATTTTCACACTTTGATCCATTTTATACTCATTTCTAGAAGTGGTGGAAATAATCTAGAATCCTCTCCTTAAGTGGTGCTAGCATTGGTTACTTCTCTAATGTGTATATGGTGGATCTCACCTTGTAATCATGAAAAATCATCATGTTTAAATCTCTAATGTATTTCCAAAAAAATTCATTGATATTTGTAAAATGTTTTCTTCTTGGTGTTTAGATTCAATGTATCTGTAGATTCTTCTTATGACAGCCTGTGATGCTTGGTAATACATTTTTCTTCTTCTTGGTATCATGTATGTTTCTCTTGATAATTGTTGTAACTCTCAGTACTGCTCGGTGCTCGGTTTGCCTTACTCTTCTTTTCTTGATATTTGTTCCTTTTTTCCTTTATCAAAATTACCTTTTCTTTACTTCCCTTTCCTGACTAGCTTATTTTCTTTACCGACTTGACTATCCTTCTTTATTGAATGAATTTGACAATTAATATGACTTAATCAAAACTAATGACAAAAAAATAAATCTACAGGAGTATCAATCTCCCCCTTTGGCATTAGTTTGGTATCTTTGTTAAAAACTTCAAAGTCATCAAAAATTTGTGTCCTTAACAAAATTTTGACCATGTCAACACTTCTCGGTAAAACTCCTTATATCTCCATCATCCAATTACTCATTATTGTTTACTTATTACTCCCCCTATAGTAATACTCCCTATATACATAACAATCCATCTCCTCTACATACATATCTCCCTTTTTACTATAACACTCTAATGTCCCCACTTTTTAACAAAAATGCCAAAAACAATTACTTGTTTGTTCGGTGGAGGGATCTTGTCAAAATATACTTGTATCTCTATTATGCATCTTTCAGTGATGCCTTCAATGAATCCTTTATTGTTTGCAACAATACAATGTGTTCTCCAATATCAGCTGCTAGACTTATCATGCCATCTATAAAACTTACATCAGGGGTGTTCACTAAGCCTTTAGCCTTATGTGTATGCTTCTGTAGTGACTCTATCTATGGTATAAAAAATGTTTACAACTCCATGAGTGCCATTCTGATTTTTTTCTCCTCTTTCCTTAACTCATGTTACACTCCCATTAGGCGCTTCAGCCTTTGATAATATACCTTGAAAGTATCAGGCTCAATTTTTACCTTTGATAACTGCTCAGTCAATTATTTTTCAACTAATTCATCTTTTTCCTTTATGTCCTTTATAAAATTGGAAATCAAACAAATTTTCTAAAATATTGAAAGAATATCTTGCAATTCTTTTTCTAACTTGGTAACCAGTATAGAAAGTGTTACCTTATTAAGTGCCACTAATTGAAGTAATTCTTCAATTATTTTATCTTCCATTTTCTACCTATGCACTTGCATCGAATATTCTGTGGTCTCAATACCTAGTTTATTTATCTAATAAATAATCGGTTTGTTGACATTTCACACTACATCACCGATTGATGGAAATAAGTTTTGAAAGTACAAAAATATACATACCAACAATGATCCAAACTTCAGTGTGTTGGTCTTTCCTTTCTTGATTGTATTCATATTTTCATCAAACTACTTCAATAAGATCTCACACAGATCTACCTTCATATCTTTCTTGACAATCTTGTAGGTAATATCAATAGCTCCACAAGGTACACTGTCTACCCAAGATGATTAAAAGATTTAGTAAGATATTATATTGCATGAAAATCTCAGCTCAGGATCATCAACTATAGACAATTCAATACCTCTTATGTCCCATTTAGCTTTAGTCAGCTCACATAATTTGTTCTTGTTGATTTTCTTATGATCTCTCGGTCTATCACCGATTGGATAACCTATAATAATGTGTAGTACATCTTTGGTAATATTCATAGGTGCATCGATCCACATGAATTAATCATGTACTTGGCTTAAATTTACATTAATTCTCATCTATTCCAACTTAAACACAGTTGGTAGATGCATGGCATGAACCAAACCCTTGGTTTCTAGGTGAATATGCTTGTCTTTCAATTTTTATTTTGCACATAGATTCCGGTAGGATTTATCTATTTCAGCTTGGAAAATCTCCTCTATCTTGCAATTAATGAAGGAATGAATGTCTTCAATTAGAATAACTCTTGGCGAGATTGAATGCAGGACTCCGATTTAATCAATTTCGAATGCAACAACTAGTGGTATCTTATATTTGGGATTGACTGGGTCAATCTTATCAATAACAATAGGATTTTGTACTTTTGGTGCCATTGCTATGTACATATATAATATCTTGATTGGTAGGGTATCAATTTAATATCAACTTGGTCACTCTAACATAGCTTGGGAAAATACCAGTACTTACTTGAATGCACCTTGACAATGCTTTGATTTTCTTGATAAATCACTTGAATGCTCTTGGAAATCTCATATCTGCTAAGTGCTCAAATGATCATGAAAATATAAGGTGAAAAATGAAATGACAAAGGGTCTATTTATAGTTTTTCCTTGTTTAGAGTTTCCAATGACTATAATTTTAGTTCCATGTCCATGTTATCAATCACCTTTTCATACCTATAGTTTTCCATCTCTCTAGATCTTTCCTCTCAAGTTGTTAAAATTTTGAATAAGAGACTTCACTCTAATACCAAGTGTTGGATTAATTTATGGAAAGTTAAGTACTGAGAGGGGAGGGGTGAATCAATGCTCCAAAAACTTTTATCTAACTTTCTAACCATTCACCGAGTTCATAAATTTGCATATAACAACATAAAAACATATAAAACTAAATCATAGAGTACAACTCATACCACTATGTTTTTGGTATTGCAAAAAACCTTGGTTAGAGGAAAAAATTGTGGTGGGGATGAAACCCACCACACTTCACTACTATAGTAAAAAGCTTGCTCAGTTAGATCTACAATGTTAGCTATTTCTAATAGCTTACCTAGTTAAGAGTAGTAATCCTGTTAATAGTCTAAAGACTGATTAAGTCTACCTTGCTAAAGGATTTTATAACTCTAATCTAAGAGGTGTACCCTGTTAAAGGATTTAAAATATAGACCTATTAGGATCCACTCAGTTAAGAGCTTTTACAATTCTGATTACACTTTAGTTAGTAACATAAACTTGTTTGTAATAATTGTATCAACATATGCTTATCAGACTATATATTCCCAATAACAATTTACCTCATACTATTCTTCACTCATAATATCAATTATGTACTCAACATCTTCAAATCTGAATCATATTCACACTTTTCTTTGACTTCTTTGTTACTCGATGGCTTCTCTTCTCATCACCATCTCTCTACAATTTCTCCTTCGTATCATACACACATACTCTCTCTCCCTCTCTCTCTGATTTTCACACTCTAATCCATTTTATACTTAATTCTAGAAGTGGTGGAAATAATCTAGAATCTTCTCCTTAAGCGGTGCTAGCATTGGTTACTTCTCTAATGCATATATCACATTAATTGACATTGGTGGATCTCACCTTGTAATCATGCAAAATCAATCATGTTTAAATCTCTAATGTATTTCCAATCAATTTCCTTGTGATTTGTAAAACATTTTCTGCTCGGTGTCTAGATTCAATGTATTTATAGATTCTTCTTATGTCGGTCTGTGATGCCCAGTAATAAATTTTTCTTCTGCTCGGTATCATGTATGTTTCTCCCAGTAACTATTGTAACTATCAGTATTGCTTAGTGCTCGGTTTTCCTTACTCTACTTTGCTCGGTGTTTGTCCCTTATTGCCTTTTCTGAAATCACCTTTCCTTTACTTTCCTTTACCGACTAGCTTATTTTCTTTACCGACTTAACTATCCTTCTTTACTGAATGACTTTGACAATCAATATGAGTTAATCAAAACTAATGCTAACAAAATAACTCTATAGGGGTATCACAATATTTTCCCCATTCCCCAAGAAAATAAGTGAGAAGTAGAGTATTCCTTGGGTTTGATCTCTTAAATTATCTCCTTGCTTCTAACACTTCTCTCTTTTTATCATACATATCAATCCATTCGTTGATAAAGTCCATGTGGTACAAAATGAACTTATCAAGTATAACAGTTTTCCCTACACCTATTACATGTCAACATATTTTTTCAAACTCCAAATGTCATGCTGTTAATTTGACAAATAAATTACATAGTAAATTAATGGTTGCAATAAAACAAAAACCACACTGATCATGAATTCACTTACTAATTTCTACTTGAACACCATTATATTTTGGTTTTTCTCCATCAATAATATTTGATGCGCATTCTTCATCCCATAAGCATGTCCCATCTTCAAAATCCTTACCAAGGAATTCACACAGGAAGAAAACTTCTTCATTCAATACATACCATTTAGCCATGCAACCCTCTGGATGTGCCCTTTTCCAGACATATATTTTTAGAGTTTTCATATACCTCTTAAAGAAAAACATCCACTTCGTTGATATGACACCCACCAATTCAATGTCATCGACTAGGTGTATAAGTAAATGGACTTGTAGGTCTATGCAACTTATAGGGAGATCCTTCTCAAGTACACATACAATTTCTTCAATTAATTTCTTCCATTTTGGAACTTCACATTCAAGGATCTCCTTGGAGGTCACCCACCTAATATAAGAATAGTATATTAGTATGAACCTTTAGTGAAAAATTAAAAAGTAATATAATATCTATATGTTTCTCACATGTGGACATTTCATATAACCACATACCTCGTTGTGTGTGTGAAAATTGTACCTAGCTATGGACACAACACTTCAGTAAAACATTAGAGGTTAGAAAATCAAAGAAATCTGTAAATAAATGAAACTAAGCTAACCAGGCGATTTACTGCCTTCTAGTAGGTGTGAGTATGGTATTCTCAGATTAGAATGAGATCATTGACAATGCAACACCTAAACAAAGGATTTAAATGATTGAAAACAATGAAGATGAAATGCAGATTAATCTATTTTTTTTGGATTTTGAATGCAATAAGATGAAAAAATTGATATGAAACTAATCTAGAATGATTTGGAATGATATGAAAATTAATCTAACAATGATATGCTATGAACCCTCAAAAATAATAACAAAAATCTCACAATCACCTTGTGTGCAAGAGCTTGATTCTTAAATGTCAATTCGCCAGAGTAAGTATGCATATTCGAGGGATATATTATGAAGAGCTGAGCCTTGTTTTTATAGAAATCCAAGGTTTGAGGATGCATAAGAAAAACCACAAATCACTCTTGATAAACTCAGGTTGATTTTTGAGTTAACAAGAAATTAAGAATAAATAACTCATAAAATCATGCAAAATCATGCAAAAATAGCTTTTTGACTTAAATCAGAAGTTTAGATTAGCTTTCAACTCAAAATAGATGTTGAGTTTCAAAAAGATAACAACTTGAATTGATTTTTTGATTTAAAGTTTAACTGCTCTTTGAATGTGCATAGATAATCATGAATTAATTTAAAAATAAAGTGATTTATTCTCAACTTAACTATTTTTTGAGTTAAAACAATTGATTTATGGGTTAATTAATTATTTAATCAAACTTTTATTCAAAACTATATTATTAAATATTGACAACTTGCTTTAATCAATTAAATAAGAATTCAACTGATTATTCATAGGATATTTTGATTTATTGTCAAAATTAAATAATATAATTAAGAATAATTAAATCTAATTAAATAATTAAGTGGAAGAATTAAACTTAATTAATCAGAATATTTAATTAATCAAATTTTATGAGAAATATGATTTATAGCCAAATAATATTTAATTAAAGATAATTATGATAATTAGGAATATTCAAGGAATATTCTCCGATGTAGATTTAAGATAAAATCAATTTTGATAAACTGATGTGTAGATGTGCCTTAGGTTAGGACTTTGATGTTGATTTCATTCGATTTGAAGATGTAGGAGGTTAATGAACCTATAGCCCATTTTTGGGGTATTACATTTTGCCCCTCTTTGAATTACTGTGCAAAGCGCAGTGGTTCAAAGATTAATCTGTGTTTGATAAAGATGTTGAAACTGATTTGAAAGATGAACCAATTCCGAGACAGAAACCGATTGAAAGATTGGAAAAGCTGATTTAGGTCTTGGTTGACCAAGAATAGTGATGATGTTAACTATAGAAACAATGAACTGATGATTACGAAAAAGTATCAAAACACCTAATTCTGAACCTTATAATTATGAAGAAGTGAGTGACCTGATTGTCCAAAGGAATCGAAATGGTATCACATCCGAACCCTTAAGTTATGAAGAACAATGAAATAACACTAATGAACCGATGGTTACAAAAAGCTGATACAATTTACAAGATTGATTAGGATACCAGATTGATATGGATCTCGATGAATCTGATATGCCCCAAGTGATGTACCCTAAGCGACGAGGTCTTTTGATGAATCAACAACTAGACGTGGTTGTTGTCTTGATTACTAAGGAAAGAAATTTGATTTATAGATTTGATTGATATGCAATACCATGCCCCCTTCGGGATAAAAATCAAAATTTGACAAGAAAAGTCAACGTTAAATGGTTTAGAAGCATGTTAATTGATTTGAGAATTGGTCATACACATCTGAGAATGCGTTCTGCATCATTTGGAGGTCTTGGAGACCAAGTTTGACTAGGTTTGACCATGAGTTGACCATGGTTGACCAAGTTGAAATTCAAATAGTTTGATGTAAGATAATCAGTTAAGTTGAATTCTAGATTTCTATGATGATTGAAGGTCGATTATGCAAGTAGTTGGCAATATAAACGATCTCAGATTTTGATTTTGATCTCAAAAATGGATTCTACTTGCTGTTTCATTGGAGGGACCTTCATACAATCCTCGGTCCTTGTGTCATGTTAAGCATTGTTTTAGAGAATCATTTAAGTGTCAAGCTGATTTAAGAAATCATGAGATAAATGAAATCATGCAAAGTGCAAAATGAAATGCAAACCTAAGACCTAGGACCTAGTCACTGATCATGTGTCAATCTTTTTCATCACTGAATATTTTATTAGGTAACCGGATAAATCAATACAACATCCACTAGTTAGAAAACTGTGAACATATGAATATTGATTTTTGCATCAAAGTCAATAGAATGCCCACTGGCTAGACAACCATGGACATATGAATATTGATTTTGTTTTCAGAATGTCGGATTAGATATAAGCACCAAGGCACAAATGCCAGGATGACCTGAATATCATGTGCATTTTGATATTGCAATTTTTATAAGCATCAAAACACAAACGTTGTGATGACCTAAATACACCTTACATACAAACACATCAAGCAGTTAAGAGATCATTCTAAATCCGTTGTGAATTACCCACAATGACCCTTTATCGTTCACATCCTTGGATAAGATCGCGTTTCACAGTAGAAGTAAGCATTCAATCAAAAGATAAATTTAGATCAAACCTCCTTGAATTTTCTAGGTATAAATGGTTGGGGTACTCATGGCCATCCAATACGTGATGGAGGCTCTTACAGATGGACACCATTTCAATCCAGATTTTCCAAAGTTGTTAGATTTTCACTCAAAGCAGAAAAAAAAGAAAAGATTATGCTCCCAGTCATCACTCTCTAAATCCTATAAAGGACATCATCGAAGAGCTTGAAAGGACACAATATGCAAAAATATCAATGTGAATCAGTAAGCATACAAAGAAGATTAAAGCATGCAACAAAGATTGTTTTTGTTCGTGTTGATGTTTGTTTGTGTTATTGTAGATGCAAAAATCCTTTCTAGTGAGGAGATCGACATACAAACTCAGATGTAGCTTTAAAGGACTTCTGACTAGATATGACACATATGAGGTACTGAGGACTGTAGGATATGACATTGATTGCCCCCAAGTTTGAAACATTGATAGGATACTGACGCTTTTGCTAACCGACTTTATTAAAAACAAGGATATATACAGACTAAAGCAGACTGAAAGCTGGGAAAGACCAAGATTGCACTGATAGATGGAGCATTTTGAACAAGTGACACCTATTTTCTGGGTTTTCACCATCTTGGCAGAGATTCTCTTTTTTCTACCAAGGCGCCTGTTTCCAGGTTTTCACCAAGGCACTTTTTCTTTTTCTCATTTTTTTGTATTTTTCATTTTTTTAAATTTTTTTTTACTTTTGATATTTTTTGATTTTTTTGTGATACATCAAGGCACCTATTGCTAGGTTTTCACCAGGATGATCAGTTTTTTTTGACTTTTTCTAATTTTTATAAATTTTTAGGACATTTTTGAATACTGAATGCCTTAGGAATAGAATTTCTTCAGATGCTAAACATTGATTGGTTCTCGGAGTTGTTCTCCTTTAGTTGTTGAGAGTTGATAGGCTCCAAAGCCAAAAGTAGTAGTGATTACAAAGGGACCCAGCCAGTTGGGTTCAAACTTCCCCTTTTGTTCTCTATGTGATTGATTTTTAGGATTTTCTCTCAAGACTAGATCACCAACATGAAATTCTCTGTGTCTAACTTTCTTGTTGTAACCTCTAGACATTCTTTTCTGATATAATCTGAGATGATCATACACTACTTTTTTGCGCTCATCTAGTAGTTCAATTTCTTGCAACCTAGACACTCTGTAGTCATCATCAGTTACTAGACCATGCATTCTGATTCTTAGTGATGGGATTTCAACCTCAATAGGCAGTACCACTTCAGACCCATAAACTAAAGTGAATGGTGTAGCCCTAGTGGAGATAGTATATAGACGACCAATGTTGTGTTATCTTGAATTTTGAGCATAAGGAATCTAGGTCCTTTTTCTTGAATTGGCCACAATTATCTGTGAATATAGAATGTGGAATACCATATCGACATATGATGTAGTTTAAAATGAACATGGAAATTTTCTTGCCAGTTGCTTGAGTCAAAAGGACTACTTCTACCCATTTTGTGAAATAGTCTGTAGCTATAATAATATGAGTATGTCCATTAGAAGAATGAGGATGTATGGCTCCTATAAGATCAAATGCCCATTGTTGAAAAGGCCATTATGTATACAAGGGGATAAGATGTCTCTCTAGTGCATGAATTGAGTTCCCATGGACTTGACACTTTTGACAATTCTTTGCATACTTGATAGCCTCTTTTTCCATTTCAGGCCAATAGTACCCAGCCCTAATAAGTTTTTGAGCTAGTGTTAAACCATTCGAATGTGATCCACATATACCATCATGGACTTCCTATAATGCACGTTGAGACTCATCAAATTCCAAACACCTAAGGAGAGTACCATCTAGAATCTGTTTGTATAGATCATTGCCAATGATAACATATCGAGATGCATTTTGGATAAGGTTTCATTTCTCATACTGGTTAAAGGATTCAGGAATGATTTGGTCTTGAAGGTAGGAAAATAGGTGTTTGTATTTGGAAGAATCATGACCTACAACAGTGCAAATCATTCAGGTTTTTGGGCAATCATAGGCTGGGAATGATAGTTCTTCCACCAGGAACTCGTAATGTAGCTCGTGTTCGGGCTGCTGCAGTAGAGATGATAGCGTTGCCATAGCATCAACATCCTTTTTCTCCATTCTAGGAATCTGTTCAAATGTGATATATATGAAATATTTCTTTAAGTCATCTACCATGCATTTGTATGGAACTAATTTCTCATCTTTTATTTGGTACACATCATTGACTTTGATGAAGGGTGCTCCCGTTAATACCGTAAACACATAACAGAAACAGAGAAACAACAACAATATACAAGAATAGAAAATGGGCTTCTTATTATCTCCACAAATGTGGAATTACAAACTTTCAGTATTACAATATGCAAAGCCACATGGGCATTCCCTTACAATATTTTTTAGGACAAAGCCTTGAATCAATACCTAGATCTACTACCCAGACTGTCCTGAACTGCCTAAGACAACACCACAACCTTCCTTATAGAGGCAAATTTTCACCGCTTGGGAAGGTTCCTGAATTTTAGCTAACAAGGCCAACCAAACTTAGCATTTTTTTATTTTACAATTTATTACATCAAAGCCAGCTCAAAATAACTTTTAAAACCCAAACATAAATTTTGAAGGAAAATTATTTTTGGCCATTTCAGGTGACCCAACTTCTGAAGACCATAAGTCATCGCCAGTTGACCTGATTGACTATTATAACCCCATTCTGGAAAGGCCAAAAAGTGCTCTATAGGATTGACTCACACAAGCACCTATCACCCAAATTTTAGACCTCATCCAGGGCCTCTAAAGCCTTCAAAACTGAGTTCAAAGTTTTTGTACCCTATTGCCAATATCAAAAATCTTCAATATCTACAAAGCTAGAGTTGATCTATCAATGAAACTTTACTGGCAGGCTGATATGACCAAAATGAACCTCCAGGAAAGAAATTAGAACATTCCAAGATCGGATGACCAACTTACTAAAAATAGTAGGTTTCCATAAATAGTAGCTCTGCACAAGATAGACCTTATTGAATACAAAAATATAAATATTTTTGGGTGATGCAAGATTGCTCTTACACCTAGGATGCTCCTGCATCAGACACCCATGGTAATTTAAGAAGTGACCTTGTTACAACTCAAGTGTGTAGAGGAAAACCAAGATGGTTAACCTCCTCCTTTATTAGCCATGATGAATCTTCAATAGGTCATCCTTTCCATTTGACCAAATACTCTTCATATGTCTTGTTCCTTGTGCTTTTACCAACATGACTATCCAGTATGTCTTCAATCTCCCTGATATCTAAACTAGTCGCTGGAATACTCCACTGTGCTGCTATAACCTCATCTTCAACACCTCCTTCGTGATAATCTATCAGATCAAAAACATTAAATACTGGTGAAATATTCATCTCAGTAGGAAACTCAACCTCATATGCATTTCCTGAATCATGCTTCTTCAGTATCTTACATGGCCCAAACTTCTTCATTTTCAACTTGTTATATGTACCAACTAGAAATCACTCCTTCCGCAAATGAACCATGACTTCATCTCCACCCTAAAATTACTTATGCCTCCTTTTCTTATCTGCCTTAGCCTTATACTACACATTCATCTTGGTAATATGCTTCCTCACCTCCTCATGGATGTTCTTCAAATGTTCTACAAAATCCTCAGCTTCAGCACTACTTATTTCTCCTTTATCTATCTTTCTCAACTCAGATGCATTTCTTGGACTACTCCCATATACAATCTAAAATGGTGATTTACTAGTACTCCTGTTGACATAATTATTGTATGCAAATTTTGCCTGTGGTAAAATCAAATCCCATCTTGTTGTCTTATCTCCAACCAAACATCTCAGCAAATTTTCCAAACTCCTATTCACCACCTATGTCTATCTATCAGTTTGTGGATGATGTGATGAACTGAACTTCAAATCTATCTTCAACTTCTTCCACAATGTATGCCAGAAATATCCAATGAACTTAGTGTCCCTATCTCAAACTATACTCTTTGGCAAACCATGTAGTCTCACTACTTCTTTGAAAAACAATTTTGCTACATGAACATCATCATTAGTCTTCTTGCAGGGAATAAAATGTGCCATCTTTGAAAATCTATCAACTACCACAAAAATTTAATCATGTCCCCGTTGTCTCCTTGGAAAACCAAGAACAAAGTCCATATTGATATCCTCCCAAGGCTTCTCTGGTACAGGTAATGGCTGATACAACCCAGTATTTTGCTTCACTCCTTTAACCATCTGACATACTCTGTAACTCTGTATAAAATTCTTGACATCTTGCTACAACTGTGGCCAATAATAATTCTCACTAACCAAAGCAAGGGTTTTATCACGACCAAAATGTCTACCCAATCCTCCGCTATGCTTCTCCTTGATGAGATTCTCCCTCATAGAACTGTTAGAATAACTGAGAGGGGGGGGGGGTGAATTAGTCATCCAATGTCCCAAAACAAAATGTATAATTCAAAACTATTTCATCAATTTCTATTCCTCGGTACACAATAACTACTTTCACTATCTATGCTTTTACCGATTACCAGTCAAATACTATAACAGTTACCGATCAAATCTAACATGTAACATGTAAAGATCGATAACAAATAAATATCACAATCAACACATAACACAAGAGATTTAACGTGGAAACCCTGTAAAGGGAAAAACCACCTAGGACCAGCAACCCAAAATTTTTTCACTCTTCTAAAGTGAGGTTAGTTAAGACCCAACCCTGTTAAAGGTTTACAAACACACTGTCAGGTGTGACCTTGTTAGAGGATTTTAGACTAGAAGTTATCATCCAACTGTCATTCACTATGGGGTTGACAAGATAACAATGTTCATTCTATGAATGATACATCATAAGACTTTAAGAGTTCACTCATTTAAGAGATTTTGACTGTTTACAATGGTTAAATATGTAACATTAAATGGTCTGCCTTAGTAGAAATTCAATTGCAGATTACAGATCAATATTTAGTCCATACAAATCCTTCTGATCAATATTTCACTTCAGATTCAATACTATATCAACTTACTATCCGTCGATAATTGCTTTTTGTAGCTCGGTAATTGTTCTGCAGCTTAGCTCTTACTAACTAGTATGATCAGAATGCATGAAAACCTTGTTCACACAATATTCTTGTAGTTTCTACTTCTTCCAGCCTTTTTCATAAAGAAATTCTATTCTCTTATATAGACGAGTAAATCATTTTCTTCTCCACCATCAGATTTTCCGCTTAACCACATTCATAGATTTTGCCGCTTCAAACTTTTTCGACACTTGTGTCAATAACATGTTTTATTCTCATCCTTTAGATCTTTCCTAAATTTTGTTAGCCATCAATCTGTGTAACAAACATTATCTGTTACCTCGATGTTATACTCTTGCCAGCTCATCAATCTTATCAGCTAAACTAATCATTTAATTCATTTTGTTATGCTCGGTTAACAAAGAAATGTGTCAGTGAACACTGCTCAGTTAATACTGTGATCGGTATACACTACACTTCGTCGGTGTCTACTAGAAATGCTTCATTTATTGACAACACTACTTTGTGTCTTTCAACTCTACACTTCATCATAGATGAATGCAACATAATAAAGTCAATATCATCAAGTCATAGACTCATCAACAAGTTACTCAATGTATTCCTTATCCTCATCTGTCATGTACATCTTTCCTCATGTAGATTTCTTTGTTCTTCATCTCTTTTCATCTTTCTTTAGATGTCTCGGTATAGTAACTTACAAGATAAGTGATGTCAAACTAGTTGACACCAATGACAACATAATACTGATTTAATCATATTACATACCTAATTAGCAACTCCTCAGTGATATTTAATCACAGATTCTTCAATCAGATTCCAAATCAGTTGTAGTCCAACAATCTCTCCCTTTGGCATTGATGGCAACTCAAGTCATATGAAATATACCATACACATACCAAACATATATTCTACAACTTTGTGAACAAAATGCTTTGACTTACAACATTAGATAATATAGCTTTACCATTCTGTAGTTGTGTTCTTTTCAATTTTCCTGTTCCTCATTCAGATTGTCTCTCCCTTAGATAGTTCCCGTCGGTGCTTGTTCTTTTTCATAGCTTGTTCCTTTTCATATTGTTTATCTCTCCCTTTGATAGAAATGCCAAAGAAACAAATAAACAAACAATTCTATCTTCCTCTGTATCTTTGAATACTGATATTCCAGTCAGTTCATGTTCTCAAACTTAAGCACAACCTTGAACATGATTCAAAGTGTGAACTATGTTGCATCAACATGAATGATCTTCTGCTATAAGTAGGCTGATGCAACAACCAGATCACATTAGTGACCGATAGACAGGGGACAGACCCCAAGTCTAGTCCTCAAGTATTCAAATGTGTCCTTCGGTAGAGGCTTTGTAAAAATATTTGCAAGTTGTTCTTTTGATGTGACAAATTCTAACTTCACTTGCTTCTCTTGCACTTGTTCTCTTAAGTAATGATACTTAATAGATATATGGTTTATCTTAGAGTGCATCACATGATTCTTTGAAATATTAATAGCACTAGTGTTGTCACAATATATAATCACAGGGTCAGTGATTATCCCATTCATCCCTTCCAATACTTGTTTGATATATGCAATATTTGAACAGTTAGTAGCAGCAGCAACATACTCTGCTTTAGCTATAGACTGAGAAATACAAGCCTTCTTTTTACTTGTCCATGTTACAAGTCTTTCACCAAAGAAAAATGCTCCTCCGGTGGTGCTTTTTCTATCATCCACATTTCCAGCCCAATCAGCATTGGTGTAAACTTTTAGTTCAAACTTCCCTTCCTTAGGATACCATAATCTATAATTCTCTATTTTATTTAGGTATCTTAAGATCCATTTTGTAGCTATCATGTGTGATTCTCTAGGATTAGCATAAAATCTTGCAACAATTCCCACAACATGTGCTATATATGGTCTACTGTGAACTACATACATTAACTTACCAATCATGGATCGGTAAAGTGTCTAGTTTACCTTTGTAGTTTCATCTTCCTTTGTCAATTTGCATCCAGTAGCCATCGGTGTTCCCATAGGTTTAGCATCTTCCATGCCAAATGTCTTCAGTACTTCCTTTATGTGTTTAGATTGTGTGATGAATATTCCATCATTCCGCTAAATCACTTGTAGTCCAAGAAAGAACTTAATCTCTCTGAACATAGACATTTTAAATTCCTTTTGCATTTCATCAGCAAATACCTTGTAGACAAGATCTGAGCCTCCAAAAATAATGTCATCAAAAAATATTTTAGCAATGATAATAGTATCATCCTTATCACCTTTCACATACAAATTGTTGTTTTCACTTGTTCTAAAAAATCCAATACTTAACAAGTAAGTATGCAGTCTTTCATACCATGCTCTTGGTGCTTGCTTCAAACCATATAACACTTTATGTAATCTACATACCATGTCTTTATTGTCAGGATCAACAAATCCATCAAGTTGTTCAATGTAGACCTCTTCTTCAAGTATACCATTTAAAAATGTTGACTTCACATCCATTTGATAGACTTTGAATTTCTTGTGTGCAGCATATGCAAGTAGCATTCTAACTCCTTCTAATCTAGCAATAAGTGCAAAATTTTCACCATAGTCAATGCCTTCTTCCTGTGCATATCCCTTGCATACCAATCTAGCTTCATTTCTTGTGACTTCACCATTTTCATTCAATTTATTCCTGTATATCCACTTGGTACCGATAACATTCTTATCTTTTGGTCAGGGTACTAAGGACCAGGTTTTGTTCTTCTCTAGTTGCTCTATTTCCTCCTTCATTGCATTAACCCATTCTTCATTCTCTAATGCAACTTTCACAATTTTAGGTTCAAATTCACAAATTAGACATGTACCTTGTCTTGTTTTTCTTCTAGTTTGCATTCCAACATGTCTGTCTCCAATGATTTGTGTTTCAGGATGATGTCTTTTGACAAAACTAGCCAAAACTTGATTTCTCCTTTCTTGCTCATCCTGTTCAGGGTCATTTTCTTGCTTAGTAGCTCCATCTTGTTCCTTAGTTTGTGTTGCCTATTGTCCTACATTATTTTCCTTTTGACTGGTTGTTACAGTTTGCGGTGTCGGTAGATACTCTGGATGTTCAATGTAAGTAAATCTACCATAGTCTTCTAGTTCCTTTGTACTTTCCTCTGTGTACTTGTCATCAAACTCATCAACATGAACATTAGTACATTCAACTATCTTATTTTTAGCCTTATTCAAACATTTATATGCTTTACTTGTAGTGGAATATCCCAAAAATATCCCTTCATCTCCTTTAGAGTCAAATTTTCCATTTCTCTCATCTTTCAAAATAAAGCATTTACTTCCAAAAATTTTGAAATAACTTACAGTAGGTTTGTGTCCAAACCATAGTTCATAAGGTGTTCAGTTGGATTCCTTCTTTAGTTGTACTTGGTTAAGAACATACATAGCTATATTGATAGCTTCCATCCAATATGTCTGAGAAACATTCTTCTATATCATCAATGTTCTAGCACAGTCAATTATAGACCTGTTCCTCCTTTCAGCAATGCCATTTTGCTGAGGTGTCCTCAATGAAAATACCTATCTTTTGACTCCATGCTCATTAAAAAAATTAGTAAATTCATCAAAGATAAATTCACCTCCTCTATCAGATCTTAAGCATTTTATTTCCTTTCCAGTTTCTTTCTCTACCTTAGCTTTATACCACTTAAACATTTTGAAAGCTTCAAATTTCTCTTTCAGGAACATAATAGTCACCAGTCTAGTATAGTTATCAACAAAAAGAATAAAATATCTATCACCAAAACAATTCTGAGTTCTCATAGGACCACATAGATCGGTATGAACCAAATCAAGTATCTTCTTTGTTGAATAGTCTTTGCTTTTAAAACTAGACTTAGTCATCTTACCTTTCTGACATTCATGGCACATGGCATGATTAGGTTTTGTCAAGTTAGGCAATCCTCTAACTATTTTATTTCTACTAATCTTGATCATGTTGTCAAAGTTCACACGACATAACCTTCTGTGCCACAACCAAGCATCTTCATCCTTTATTAACAAACAAGAAGATTGATCCATATCAAGATAGAATAGATTACCTCTAGATTATGTACTAGTTCCGACAAGTCTTCCTCCATCATCATAGATCTTCACCTTTTTGCTCTCAAAAGCTAGTCAGTGGCCTGAATTATTCAGCTGAGCCACACTTAACAGGTTATAGTTCAGTCCATCTACCCAGTATGCATTTTCACATTGTAATCTATCATTGATCATCAGTGAGCCTTTACCTCTTACCATACAAGGTGCATCATTTCCCATTCTCATAGATCTTCCATTATATTCAACAAGATGATCAAACTTCTCTACATCACCGGTCATATGATGTGTACAATCACTATCTATGATCCATGTATCATTTCTGCTTACTTTAGAGATTAGTGCTGTCTCTTCATGTTTCTCTTCCTCTTCTGAGTCATCTTTCATAGAAACAAATGTGATTTCTATATCATCATTAGAATCAGATTTAGTTTCAATGTCTTCAGCTATGTAACATACCTTTTTGCCTTTTTCATCTCGGTTGTCTCTGTTGTTGTGTTGGTAGCCTCTATTGACTCTTATCCCATAGCTTCTTTTAGATCAGTCTTTGGATCTATCATCATCTTTCTTTTGAGGACATCTAGCAGTGATGTGAATGACTTCTTTACAATTAAAACATGCCAAAGATAGCTTACCTCTATACCTTCCTTTTCCTTTGGGCAATCTTCTGGCCATAAGTGCTTCAAGCTCATCAAGTTCATAATCGGTATTGTCATCACTATCACAATTCTTACTATTCCTGCTAGACTTTAGAATCTTCAAAGAAGACATGAAAGCGAATTCAATAGAAGGAACAAAACTGTTATCAAAATTGTTTAATTCAAAGGTTGTAAGTTTACCAATCAGAGTGTCAAGAGTAAGGTTGGATGTAGCTCTTGTTTCATGAATTGTAGAAATCCTGATTGCATAAAATGGTAGCAAAGTTCTAAGAATCTTGCTTATCACTGTTTCATCATCAATTACTCCATTAGATGCTCTAATAGCATGAACCACCTCTTTGAGTCTATTTGAATATTGTACAATGTTCTCACCTTCTTTCATTCTCATATCATCAAATCTACCTCTTAGACTTTCAGCTCAGGCTCTTTTGACATTCAGATCTCCACTATATATTTGTGTTAATTTATCCCACATTCCTTTGGCAGTCGTGCATGTCTTGATATCTTCAAATTCAGCGTTGGTATAGGCAACAACAAGTTCCATCATAGTAACATTGTGTTCATGCTTGTCCTTCAGTTGATCAAGAGTTAAGGAACCAGTGGGTGGTTGTATGTAGCCATTCTCCATCAGATCTAGTGCAGAGTTCCCAATTCTAGATATGTGCAGCTTCATTCTACTTTGCCATACTGTGAAGTTCTTTTTGTTCAGTTTTTCTACTTCTCTCTTATACATCTTGAGACCTTTATACTTAAGTCCTTAAAACTCTGTTCCAAGCAACCACATCTCTGATACGGATTGTTAGAATAACTAAGAGGGCGGGGGGGGGAGGGGGGTGAATCAGTCATCCAGTGTCCCAAAACAAAATTTATAATTCAAAACTATTTCATCAATTTCTATTCCTCAGTAAACAATAACTACTTTCACTATGTATGCTTTTATCGATTACTAGTCAAATACTATAATAGTTACCGATCAAATCTAACATGTAACATGTAAAGAATGATAACAAACAAATATCACAATCAACACATAACACAAGAGATTTAACATGGAAACCTTGTAAAGGGAAAAACCACTTGGGACAGGCAACCCAAAAATTGTTCACTCTTCTGAAGTGAGGTCGGTTAAGACCCAACCCTGTTAAAGGTTTACAAACACACTGTCAGGTGTGACCTTGTTAGAGGATTTTAGACTAGAAGTTATCATCCAACCAACATTCACTATGGGGTTGACAGGATAACAATGTTCATTCTATGAATGATACATCATAAGACTTTCAAAGTCCACTCGGTTAAGAGATTTTGACTGTATACAATGGTTAAATATGGAACAGTAAATGATCTACCTTAGTACAACTTCAATTGTAGATTACAGATCAATATTTAGTCCATACAAATCTTTCTGATCAATATTTCACTTCAGATTCAATACTGTATCAACTTACTGTCCGTCGGTAATTGCTCTCTATAGCTCAGTAATTATTTTGTAGCTTGGTTCTTACTAACCAGTATGATCAGAATGCATGAAAACCTTGTTCATGTGATATTCCTGTAGTTTCTACTTCTTCGGGCCTTTTTCATAAAGAAATTATGTTCTCTTATATAGACAAGTAAATCATTTTCTTCTCCACCATCAGATTTTGCTGCTTAACCACATTCATAGATTTTGCCACTTCAAACTTTCTCAGCACTTGTGTCAATAACACGTTTGATTCTCATCCTTTAGATCTTTCCTAAATTTCATCAGCCATCGATCTATGTAACAAACATTATCTATTACCTTGTTGTTATACTCTTGCCAGCTCATCAATCTTATCAGCTAAACTAATCATTTAATTCATTCTATTTCACTTGGTTAACAAAGAAATGCATCGGTGAACATTGCTCGATTAATACTGCGATCGGTATACGCTACACTCCATCGGTGTATACTAAAAATGCTTCATTTACTGACAACACTGCTTTGTGTCTTTCAGCTCTATACTTCATCATAGATGAATGCAACATAATAAAGTCAATATCATCAAGTCATAGACTCATCAACAAGTTACTCAATGTATTCCTTATCCTCATCTATCATGTACATATTTCCTCATGTAGATTTCTCTGTTCTTCATCTCTTTTCACCTTTCTTCAGATGTCTCGGTATAGTAACTTACAAGATAAGTGATGTCAAACTAGTTGACATCAATGACAACATAATACTGATTTAATCATATTACATATCTAATCAGTAACTCCTCAGTGATCTTTAATAAAAAATTCTTCAATCAAATTCCAAATCAGTTGTAGTCCAACAAGAACTTCTTGGAATGCACAACTAAATCCCTCTGAATAGCATATCATCCTAAATGATGAAATCCAACCGCTTCGTTATGTCTAGAGTAATAGGTTCTTTACAAGCTTTCCAAGCTTCACCAAAATTGGGATCCTCTGGATACAAATTCTTGAGTTCCTTGAACCCAACCACCTCAATCTGCATCTCTATTAGCAATAGTTGCCTTCTGCTAAGTGCATCTGCAACCCTGTTAGACTTTCCACTTTTGTGTTTCAAAATAAATGTATAACTCTGCAAAAATTCAACCCATTTCAAATGCCTTTCATTCAACTTTCCTTGACTATTCAAGTATTGCAAAGCTTGATGATCAGTAAAAAAAAAAAACTCCTTAGGAAGCAGATAATGTCTCCACTTCTTCAATGCCTGAACTATAGCATAAAATTCCTGATCATAAATAGAATATTTTCTCTTGGCATCATTCAACTTCTCACTGAAATAAGCAATAGGTTTACCTTCTTGGCTCATAACAACTCCTATTGCAGTACCACTAGCATCACAATCTACTTGAAACACCTTATTAAAATCTGGAAGTGCTAAAATAGGTTGTTCTGTAACTTTCTATTTCAACAATTTAAAACTCTTATCTACCCCATTAGTCCACTTGAACTCTTTTCTATCCCCTATCATTGTTTTAGTCAAGGGTCCACAAAAATTGCTAAATTTTTTGATAAACTTTCTGTAAAAATTAGCCAAACCATGAAAAGATCTTACCTCAGTAGCACTCCTTGGAGTAGGCCATTCAAAGATAGCTTGTAATTTCTCTGGGTCCATTTTAAGACCTTCTGCTGAAACTACAAATCCCAAATACACTAATTCCTTTTTCACAAAATTGCACTTCTTCAAATTAATCAACAATTTCTCATCTCTTAGCTTCTCAAACACCATACGAATATGCATCATATGTTCCTCCAATGTCTTGCTAAAGATCAAAATATCATCTAGGTAAACAATGACAAACTTACCCAGAAATTCTTTTAGAACCTTGTTCATGAGCTGCATGAAAGTGCTCAATGCATTGGTTAGCCAAAAAGGCATGACTAACCACTCATACAATCCTTCCTTTGTCTTGAAGGTAGTCTTCCATTCATCTCCTTCTCTGATCTGGATCTAGTGATATCCACTCTTCAGATCTATCTTTGAGAAATACACAACCCCACTCAAACAGTCCATAATATCATCCATTCGTGGCAATGGAAACTGGTACTTGATTGTGATCTTGTTTATTGCTCTAGAATCTGTACACATCCTCTATTATCCATTCTTCTTTGGTGCTAATACCACTGGTACAACATAGGGACTCAAACTCTCTCGAATCAACCCCTTCTGCAATAACTCATGTACTTGTCTGTTCAACTCTTCACTTTCTACTGGTGTCATTCTGTGTGCTACCTTGTTTGGCAAACTGGCTCCTAGAATCAAATCTATTTGATGACTGATCTTCCTTACCAGTGGTAATCCATCAGGTACATTATCAAATACAATATCTTAAAACTCATTCAACAAATCTGCAACCTCTATAGGTACATCCTCTACTTCCTGTTTACCAACTTTTGGAATTAAAGAAAAACACACATGTTGATGCCTCATATCATATAGGAATTTCTTTCCATCAACAAAAGTTATTATTACATTACCACATACCTTTTCTTTGGTCTCCTTCAATGGCTTTAGCTTATGTCGCACTCCATCCTTTGTTAGGGAATAGGTATTCACACGACCATTGTGTACTGAACATCTATCAAATTACCATGGCCTACCCAACAACATGTGACATGCATCCATAGGTATGATATCACATAGTACCTCATCATGGTACCCGCCAATCTTGAACTTTACTAGGCACTGTTCATTGACCATGACCTTGTGGTCATCGTGCACCCAGGAAATCCAATATGGATGTGGGTGTTTCTGTCTCTTGAGCTTCAACTTTGTCACCATATCTTTTGATAGAAAATTTTTAGTGCTTCCACTATCAATAATCACATCACAACATTTACCCTCACACTTGCATCTAGTGCAAAATAGGCTCCTCCTTTGTTTAGGTTCATTCTCACCAACCAGTAGGAATCTTCTATTAATCAATATTTCTCCTCTTTCAACATCTTCAGAATTTGAGGATCTGGCATCTTCATCTACATGTGCCACTCTAGCCTAGCCTTCATTCCTCCTATCCATCCTTCCTTGGTGTTGAGGACATTCAAATGCCCTATGACCTTCTTGTCCACAGTGAAAACATGTTCCACGGAAGCCTCCTCTTCCTGAACCTTGTCCTCTTCCTCTTCCTCTTTGATCTCTATTGTTATGATCTTGGAAATGATTAGAATTATTTCCTCTCTGATTTTGACTGCTATTGGCCTCATCCTTATTTTTTGGATATTCATTTTGGCTGCCATATGACCATCCACCAGATCATCCACCATGACCTCTTCCATTTTGTCTGCTGTTGAACTTCTTGTTCAGCTTTTCCTCTACTTTTAGGGCAAACTAGTATGCCTCTTCAATACTATTCATTCAAAGTAGATTCAGCTCCTCCTAAATGCTTGGCCTCAACCCATTAATGTAATGGTCAACTTTATCCTTATTAGCTTCCACATAGCCTATTTTGATGAGGATTCGATAGAACTCCTCCGTATGCTCCTGAACAGATCATCCCGCTTGCTTCAAACTTTGCATTTTCTTCAGTAGGTCAAGCTCATAATCAACAGGGATGAACTATCACTTTAATTTATCCACCATCCGATCCCATCTTGTGATTTTATCTTTCCCTCTTCTATTTCACTCTAATTGAATCTCTTGCCAGTAGATCTTTGCATGACCTTTCAGTTTGGCCTTCACGAATTTGACCCTATCAGGATCTTCAATATCTTCATACTCAAAATATTCTTCACATTCATTGATCCATTCGATCAACTCCTCTGGGTTAGGATTTTTAGAAAATGTCAGGACCTCAATCTTAGGTCTCTTCCTGATCTTTGAAATGGCCCAGAAAAGTCTTTCTTCTTCTTGATTCATAACTTTGACTTCTCCTTCTTGATCTTCTTCTTTGGCTTCATCCTTTCTTTCATCTCTGACATTAAGATTCATTCCTCTACGAATCTCTTCTTGCAATCCTTGCACTTGTCTCTGGAGCACTCTAACCTTAGGTGTCACAACACCAGGTCTTCCACCATGTTCCCTTCGTGGAGGTATTTTTGTGATGTGCGTTGAAACCATGGTCTTGGTGCAAACTACCTCATAGTCGGTGATCTATTTACACACTCAGGAAATCCTGCTCTGATACCACTTGATGAAGGGTGCTCCCCTTAATATGACAAACACATAACAAAAATAGAGAAACAACAACAATATGCAAGAACAGAAAATGGGCTTCTTATTATCTCCATAAATGTGGAATTACAAACTTTCAGTATTACAATATGCAAAGCCACATGGGCATTCCCTTACAATATTTTGTAGGACAAATCCTTGAATCAATACCCATATCTACTACCTAGACTGTCCTGAACTACCTAAGACAACACTACAACCTTCCTTATATAGGCAATTTTCCACCACTTGGGAAGGTTCCAGAATTTTAGCCAACAAGGCTGACCAAACTTAGAATTATTTTATTTTACAATTTATCACATCAAAGTCGGCTCAAAATAACTTTTGAAACCCAAACAAATTTTTTGAAGGAAAATCATTTTTTGCCATTTCAGGTGACCCAACTTCTGAAGACCATAAGTCATCACCAGTTGACTTGATTGACTATTAGAACCCCAATTTGAAAAGGCCACAAAGCGCTCTATAGGTTAGACTTGCGCAAGCACCTATCACCCAAATTTTCAACCTCATCTGGGGCCTCTAAAGCCTTCAAAATTGAGTTTAAAGTTTTTGTACCCTATTGCCAATACTAAAAATCTTCAATATCTACAAAGCTAGAGTTGATCTATTAATGAAACTTTACTGATAGGCTAGTATGACCAAAATGAACCTCCAGGGAAGAAATCAGAACATTCCAAGATTAGATGAACAACTTACTAAAAATAACAAGTTTCCATAAATAGCAGCTCTGCACAAGATAGCCCTTATTGAATACAAAAACATAAATATTTTTGGGTAATGCAAGATTGGTTTTACACCCAGGATGCTCCTGCATCAGACTTGGTGTATGACTAATTGTGAGTCTCCATGAATGTGTAATTCTATCACTTGCCACTCAATTGCTATCTTCATTCCATTTAGTAGAGCTTCATATTCAATAATATTGTTTGTGCAAGGAAACTTTAGTCTGAATGCTTTAGGCATCGAGTATCCTTGAGGTGTTATGAATAGTATGCTAGCTCCAGATCCATTCTATGTGTAAGATCCATCAAAGAAAAGTTTCCAAGTCCTAGAAGAGATGTGCATGATGGATGAATCAAGAAATTCCATCTATAATGGTGTATTATCAAACAATGGTGCTTCAGCCAGTTGGTCTGCAATGACTTGGCCTTTAATAGATTTTCTTTCAACATATTCAATGTCAAATTCACTTAATAACATCACCCATTTAGCTAATCTACCTATGAGGGAAGCTTTTCTTAGTAGGTACTTTAGTGGATCGATCTTAGCTACTAGTTGTGTTGTATGAGCTAACATATTATGTCTCAGTTTTTGTGATGCAAAGATCACAGCTAGACAAGATTTCTCAATCATTAAATAATTCTTCTCATATACTACCAATGTTCTACTGATATAATAAATAGCTCTTTCCTTTTTGTGTTCATCATGCTGTGCTAACAATGCCCCCAGTGATGTATCTATGGTAGAGACATATAGGATCAATGGATTCCCATGAATAGGAGGCATCAAAATAGGAGGATTTGATAGATATTGTTTGATATGATTGAAGTTCTTTTCACATTCCTCGTTCCATGAAAAAGTCACACCTTTATGTAATGTTGTTGTGAAAGGCTGTGAGATATCTGCTAATTGAGATATGAAACATCTAATTGATTGCACCCTTCCTTGTAAGGTTCTCATTTGGTTGATGTTTTTAGGAGGTTGCATCTCCATGATAGATTTGACTTTAGCAGGATCAACTTCAATTCCTTTCTTTGAAACAATGTAGCCTAGGAGCTTTCCAGAAGTGACACCAAAAGCACACTTTTTTGGGTTTAGTTTGAGACTAAACATCTCCATTCTATCTAGTATATTTCTTAAGTCATTCAAATGTTCTGATCTTATCATTGATTTAGCCAAGGTGTCATCAACATAATCCTCCATAGTTTGATGCATCATTTCATGGAAAATAGATGTCATGGATCATTGAGATGTAGCACCTACATTTTTGAGACCAAATGGCATGACATTCCAATAGAAAGTATGCCATCCACATGTGAAAGTAGTTTTCTCTTGATCTTCTAGAGTGATTTTGAATTGGTTATATCTAGAGAAACCATCCATTAAAGAATACATTTCAAAACCCACAGTCATGTCCACTATCATATCGATGTTTGGTAGTGTAAAATCATCCTTAGGGCATGCTTTGTTCACATCTCTAAAATCTGTGCACACTCTAATAGATTTATCTGGTTTGGAAATAGGCACAATGTTTGATATCCATTTAGCATAGTCAATAACTCGGATGAATCCAACTTTTAGTAATTTTTCTAGCTCAACTTTGACAAGAAGTGCTACATGTGGATGCATCTTGCACAACTTTTGTTTGACAGGTTTCACTCCTGGAGCTATAGAGAGATGGTGCATTATAAGATCAAGATCCAATCCTAGCATATCTAAATACTTCCATGCGAAGTTCATTTTATTTTTTGTTAGGAAGGTGGTGAATGCTTGTTTCTCTTCCTCTGATAGAGATTGTTCTACATAAATCAGTTGTGGTTCCTCTGTTGTACCCAAGTTGATAGATTGAGTTGGCTCTATCAATACTGGAGATCTGTCCTGTAAATAACTTGGAAGGACATCAAACATCTCATCCTTAGGCACCTTAGAGAGGTTTTCACCTTCAGATACATCTTTTATTTTTACTATTTTAGGTTCTGAGACTACCACAAAGTGGTTTTCACCCTCATAACTCTTTTTCTTTTTACTCTTATTCTTTTGACTGAGATATTTGATATCAAACTTTGTCATGCTAACACTTGGTTCACTAATGGAAGTCATCATAGGTTCAACGACATTGAGATAGAACGCAAGGGCATAGTCCAATTTGAAGGTATAGATGTCTTAGTTTGGATTTTTGGACATTTGGTCGATTAGTTCTAGATGTTGGATAGTAAGCTCTAGAAGGGATTGGCTAATCATATTAATGCACATGGTATTGGCATCATTGGTAATGATCTGACTCATGAAATCAAAGGTGATACTACTACTTGAGATGTTTAGTTCATTAAGAGGTACAACGTCATTATTGGATTCCACTTCAGGAGTAGGTGGATCAGACTTGTTAAGTTCACTACTTTTCTCTAGACTTACATTAGGTGTAGGTGTATATTGGTGAATGACATCTACATGATTTTCTATAATGAGTTCATCTTCTTTTGGAATGACTTCCCATTCATAATCATTAGATTCATCTTCTGATTCTGGACCTCTAGGAAATTTAAGAACATGTGTGAAATCTGGATGGATTCCCCAAGCTGGGTTTCCTTCAGATTCTAATTTGAATTCATACTCATAAGAGTCTGTCTCAGAATCACTAGTGTGTTCCTCTTGGTTAGATTCAAGATCAGCCGGTTCTTGTGTGGTGACTGTAATTTGTGCAGTAGTAGGTTCTTGTGTTTCTACTACATTGATCCTTTTTATTGGCTCATCTTCATCTCTGAGCATGTCTAGGATGTCTTTAGAAATGCGTTCATAGGGAAAAACATCTATAGTATTAGAATCATCACTATCACCCTGTTTGTTTTCCTCTACTTCATTGTTGTGCTCTTCTGACTCTATTTGTTCTATTACATGAGAAGAGTTACCCTTGAGATAGAAGGGTTTCTTTCTATAGCTTAGGCCCGTGGTATCTTTGTTAGGTCGACCCACATGTGCAATGGGTGCCGTGAGACCTTTTCCTCTCACTCCTAGGGGTCCTTTGCCAGGATATCCCATTTTAGCTATTAGTTTATCCCCTGGCCCATATGACTTTGAAGGAACCTTCAGTGTTTTAGAGTCACATACTTGAACAGTTTGGGATTGAGACTCATCTTTGTATAGCCATGTGAGTACAACTTCATCCTCTTCAAATTCTTGTTTGGACACTTGTTCTGCAACAAAATTCCCTTTATAGGTAGTAAGAGGTTCCTTAGATTCTTGTTTTGGTTGTTTTAAAGACTGTCTATAAGATTTAGGCCAGATGGGGAGAGATGTCAGAGATAGGACTGGTTCCATAGTATATTCTCCCATGCCTTTGTCTTTGATTTTGAATTCCTTTGCAACTTCTTCCATCTTGGATGTAGATGCCATGTCTATTTTCTTAGTGGAAGATTCTCTGTTATTCAGAACAAGTTTCTCAGTACTCTCTTTCAATGCATTGCAAGTTGTAGATATGTCAGCTGGAATGGCTACCTCTACTCCATCATAAGGAAACTTCACACATTGATGGTATGTTGATGGAAAATCTTGTATTTCATGTATCCAAGGCCTCCCGAGAAGAACATTGTAAGCCAATTGTTCCCTAGAAGAATATTGACAACTTGCTTTAATAAATTAAATAAGAATTCAACTAATTATTCATAGGATATTTTGATTTAATGTCAAAATTAAATAACATAATTAAGAATAATTAAATCTAATTAAATAATTAAGTGGCAGAATTAAACTTAATTAATCATAATATTCAATTAATCAAATTTTAGGATAAATATGATTTATAGCCAAATAATATTTAATTAAAGATAATTATGATAATTAGGAATATTCAAGGAATATCCCCTAATGCAGATTTAAGATAAAATCAATTTTGATAAACTGATGTGCAGATGTGGCTTAGGTTAGGACTTTGATGTTGATTTCATTCGATTTGAAGATGTAGGAGGTTAATGAACCTATAGCCCATTTTTGGGGTATTACATTTGTAAATACTATCAATTGACTTATGGAATTCCTTAAGTCAACTATAAGAAGAGAATCCTCCCTAATTGATAATAGAATGATATTCTATCAAACACATTAATGAAAAGGTCATTAGTATTTTTTTCTCACACAATAAAATATCAAAATATATTTAGTACTTAATCAATGTTACCGTTAAATGTTAAATGATGCTATATAATGCCTTCATAAAATTATGAAAATCATGTGTTTTAAATCCTTTGACATTTCCATCATTTGTAAAATCTTTAGCCAATGATGACCCATAGCCTGTAAGTGTCCTTATTGAATGGATGACATTTTTTAGTTGGTCTAGCTCTTTTTTTTTTCAAAATCCATGGAGCTTTTGTATATGTTTCATTTTCCCTTTTTGGACACAAATGTTTTCTAGAAATTTTGGTAAGCGAAAGAGAAATATCTCTCCTTTAAGACAAGATGTCCTTCTCTTTGCCTAATATATGTCAAAATATAGAATTTGGAACATTTTTTAGGATGTGCATATGATGTATTAGATGATATATTAATAGATCCTTCTAGTAAGGGAGCTCATAAAATATGGATTTCCTTTTTATTCCTTCTTGAATATTAACTACAACTTGTTTTGGTTCTTCAATTAAATTAACTTGATAAAAAAAATCCTCCCAAGATTCTAACTCAAAATATTCATAGTTCTTAAGCCAATCACCTAGATCCATAATCATGGGAGGGCCTATATTTTCAACTTTTCAATCAAATTGATTCTTCAGGTGATTTCTAAACCTCTGATCTAGTGGTAGAAAAACCCTATTTTTTGCATAAATAGATTTATGTAGATCTTTAGAATACCACCCTTGAAATTATTCTTCACATCTTGGACATGCAAATATCTTCTTTTTTTGAAGCCCTACAATTCAATAAGTAATGTTAATAACATAAAAAATAGTATAAAATTATGTATGAAAGTCGGGATAAAAATAAATTATGAGTATAAATACATAAATATTTTATCTTACCAGAATAAACACCAAATCTTGGAATATCATGAATAGTCCAACATAGCACACCATACAACATGAAGGACCAATTTTTGGAGGATGTGATATGTCATACATTCTTATGCCTTTCCATAGCAACTGCATCTCATCAATAAAAGGCACAAGATACAAATCCATGTTTTTAACTTGATGTTTTCCTAGAAAAATGAGAGTTAGCTTAAGGTGCTCCTTTATAACACTCATCCATGGGGGAATATTGTATATATCTGTTTGATTGGCCAAACACTATAATTTGAGATTAGGAAAGAGAATGGGTACACTCCATCAATTGCAAGACCAAACTTGATACTACGGGGTTCATCTTTGAATTTTCTTGACCATTTTTCTCTACATGTTTCATTTCTTTGGAGTTGACCAAAATTCACATGAATCCATATTTACTCCTATTCTTTTCATGTCATTCCATCAATTGTGCAAGTTAATTTAAATGAAGCACTTGTTGAAGTCTAGGTAGAATTGGCATGTGACGTAAAACCTTCTTTGTAACTATAGGACCTTGTACATTTGTACAATATCTGTTCTCTTTGCATATAGGGAATTCTACCTTATCTTGATATTCATCTTTGTATAAAATGCAATAATTTTTACAAGAATGATTTTTCTTATATTCAATCCCCAACTCAACCAACAACAGATGCACCTCTCTACAAGTTGATGGATACACATTCTCTTCAAGGAATATTTTTGTTTGTAGTGCCTTATAAGATTGTTAGAGATTAAATCAGCTTAATATTTGACTAATGATGAACATGATTGATATGTCAATCTATACTAGGACTGTTTATATAAAATATATGGTTTACAAAAACATCCTTAAAGAAATATAAATGAAGTTGATGAATGTTTACGAATTATGTACACCAATTGAAAATGAAAAGTAAGAAATAGATTTCAACTCACTTCAATAGGGTAGTGAATCCTTTGTCTGACCAACAAAATAGTGATTTGATTTCTAATAATATTAGTGTGCATACAAATTTTGAGGTTCTACTTGCACCTAATTTGAACACGGGTTTATTTGTTGCTTGGTTGATGGAGTCCTTTAAGGTTGTTATCATCAATATTACATTGTTGGTCATTACCCCTACTATCATCGTTACTATCAACTATATGATCATTATTATCATCATTGTTTCCATCCCCAAAGAAACTTGTAAGAATTTCATTCAACCCTTCTTCATGCACTACATTTTCACTATCATGATCATCATCATTAAGGCTAGATGACATATCATCAGTGTATGCGGATCTCTTCAGCTCTTTAAATTTATCAGTTGGTAGTATTCTCTTCAATGTTTATTTTTTCACCCTAGTATACTTTAAAGGATGGGTTGGATCATCCCGTCCAAATATTAATAACCTAGTTGGATCTTGGGTATTAGTATGTGCTTCATCAACATCTTATACCTATCAACAAATGAAAGCATTACTTAATGTTTGGAAACAATTGGATAAATATTAAATGTATCAATTTCAAAGAAATATAATCAAATACAACTTAAAAAATAAAAATAAAAATTATATGAACATATATACATCAATTTAATAATGGAAAATTATTTTATAGATTACCTTTTTTATATAATAATTTAAATAAAACATAAATTTGACAAAATAGTTTATAAAACATCAGTCCACACTCATTTATTATTCTTTGGTTTTCTACCCTTAAGAACATCCTTAGGGAGACCTTGTTCTTTCCCTTTCTTTCATGTAGGAGTGCATTTTAAGAGGGGGCAATCAATCAATTATACATCCCCAATGGTAAGGTCCATAATAGTCTCAACCATTATCAATCTATCAACCTCTCTTTCCATATCTCCATCTTTATCATTTATAACCACAACAAGTTGACAATTCTATCTTACAATAGGGTCCCTTCCCTTACTACTGTTTATAAATCATGCAGTATCTTTGTGTGTGTATGCACATCCATCTATATACACAAGATAATATCTATTAATTTCTTTTCCACTTTCCAATTGGTGATGATGTGCATAAATATTCTACTAGGCTTATATTCTACTAGCCTTCTCCATTCACCACTATAATATGATGAACCATAATATGGAATTAATCTCCTAGTGGGTTGTTTTGAATTATTTCTATGTTTAGACCTCACATGTAATTTTTGGACTATATAGAGGCCTAGTTTTTCTCATGAATATTGGAGGGTTGTATCATGTATTTGTATCCCCAAAATTGAAACACCTCATACACTCTAGGTAGTCATTGATCACTAGGCAAATCACAATATAGTCGATGATCAAATGTCTCTTTGTAAATTAATCTCAAAAGAAGGGGTAATTCATCATCTCCATCACATTCATTCACATAGGTTATGTAGTCCACCTCCCCCTTCTCTTTAAGAAAATTATGCATCTTTAAACTAGTTCTTGTTTTGTTACTTATTTTCATCAATTCCTCATATTATGAGATAGTATATTGGAACATATTTTTTTTATATGTATCATATGATAAATGATCATTTCCCTCTAGGCTGGAAGTTAGTGATCTAGGAAAATTTAAACCAATAACTTTATCCTACAAGTATCCATTAAGAAAAAAATAGGTATTTAAATAATATAAAATAATGTTTAACGAAGTATACATGTTATTTATATCAAATTGGAAAATTCCTTACCATAATTGCTATTGGATTTGAATAAATTATAGGACCTACACACTATCGACTGGAAGCTCATCATACATGTAATGTCTTTGTATAATCACTCATTTGAATTGTTTCTTTCCATGTCATACAAAAAGTCCACAAACAACAATTTTCTCAAAGTATTCATCCCATGTACTATAGTCTTGACCAACCTCTTGTTCAGTACAATCATTTTTTGTGTTGATTTAATAGTTTTAGGTCTACGCCCATGTACATATCTTGTTATTTTTCTAGTTGAATGCTCGGGCTCTGCATTTGCTCCAATCTCCATCTAAAATAATCAACAACATACATTAATTTATGTCAAGATTAGATATTACATTATACATTTCAAAATAATGTGAAATAAAGATGGATGTATCACAAAATGCCATCAGATTATTTAAGTCAAAATTTGAGTACTTGATGTCCTTCTTCATCCGTTGTGTCCTCATTTGATATTACATGATCTATTTCCATGGCCTCGTCTAGGCCCTATAATACATAACATAGTAAATAATATTTACTGCACCAATTATATAATTTCAATGAATATGGTATCCTGCACAAAACCTCACTTTAGTCATATATTTGACATATTGATATCTTATTTTGGCCATTCCAATTTTAAAACTTTCCCCTTGATCATAGAATAACATTTAATCACCATTCTCATGCATTTTCAACCAATAAGTTTGACCTCATAGGCCTCATGGACAAAAAATGACTTTATCTCCCTATGTTGTAGCATTTGTGAATTCATAAACACCTTCCTCCTTTTATTGAGGTTGCTTTCTCTTCTTACCTCTATTGTATTTATAAATTTTGTTGTCATATCTATTTCCCCCCACTTTCCTCTCTGTGATTTAGTAGTTCTACGCCATCCACATCCTCACTCCATGGCCTCCTCTAGATCCTATAATACACAACAATGACAATAGTGACATAAAAATTGTGCACCAAGAGAATATTGTTGAAATTATCTTGTTAATACGCTTTGTTTTCATTAAGATGTACTATGAAAAACAAAATAGGATATTGCAACATTTTTCTCTTCACTAAAAAAGTTTACACGTGGAATCTTAAAAAATATAGCTCAAATTTCATGATTAAAAGATGACTAAAAATTCACATCAAAAGACATTTATTTACAAGTTGACTAAAAATTCATATATCCTTCATTAAGATCAAAGGTTTCTTGATGCAATTGGTGCAGGAGCACCAAGTGGTTAACCAATTTTTCCCAAAATTTTGGTTTACAAAATTTTGATTTGCTGAAGAATGCACATAAGGGGTTTAAGTTTATAATATCAGTATAGCATAGACCAATAACATGGTTGACATAACACATATTGATCATAGTCATTGGGTTAGCATCCTCCAACAAAAAATTGCACTTGATGTCAACACGATGGCCGATGATATTGTCAAACAAGATTAGGCTAACAGTATAATCGAAATAGCAGATACCGATCCTTTGAAGCATTAGCGGTGGAGCTCATTTTTAGTCTGGACAATCAACGATGAAAACATCACCAAAGGTCATACTGACATGGACATCAGGCTAAGTTAGACTGATGTTAGTATCGTTAAGTGGTGAGATGCAGTTCTTGTTAGCCCGATCATTGATAGAAAATTCAGGGTAGAGTATGCTGATGCGGACATTGGAAGAAGTCTCGCCAAAATAATGAATGAATCAACTTAATCTTTCTACACTGGGAGATTGGAGTTTGACTGATAGATGATGGTGGTATCAGGGTGTGTCATGCCGAAATGGGGTCATTGGTGAGAAACATGCTGAAAAGTTCATCGACAGACTTTCATTAGTGGAGGAGTGTCAAAAAGGTTACACCAAAGGCCGATAATATCATCGGTGGAAGTCATTCTGATGGATGACTGATCTAGGAGGAAGAATTAGTACAATTCATTTTGATTGATGACTGAGCAATGGAGAAACTAGGAAACAATTAAACCAATACCCGATCACACCATTGGGATCAACTACACCGATGCGATAGTTTTGAAACTGTACGTAGAATGGAAGTTCTAATGGTTTTTTTTCTATCCTATTCAGTTTTGTGATAGATTGGAGGATGATATAAGACCTCTACATTTCCAATTGTAGGGTTGGTTGATATACAATGGAATTAGTGAAATAATACTTAGAGTTGTTGTTGTGTGTAATTACCAGCTGGAAGTAATCAAAATTCTTGTTGCTAGTCACTTGTGTGTTTACTTTCTGCTTGTAGTTTTGTTTTTGGTTATGTAAATCTAGACTTGTACTTGGTTGGATTATGAGGAGAAACCAAGCTATGAATAATGGCTTCCATTTGATCTCTTCTATTTAGCATTGTACATAGAACAAATGGAGCCTCTATACATTCTTTCTCTTTTTGTTAGTTTTCTAGTAGGAATGTAGGAAAATGTAATTCTCTTACCCTATGCGAGCTTGGCCATAGTCTAACTAGGGAAGAGTAATAGAAACATACTTGTAGGAGATCATGATGTCAGAGTCAAGAAAAATGACTGCCAGACTAGTCAAGAAAAATTGATAAGTGAGTTAATAGAATGGAGAGGAGCCCTCATCTCTTGTAAGATAATTGGAAAAGGGACAAGTAGTTGATAGATGAACTTAGAGTTGTGAGTTCATGGGAGAAGAGAGCACTTGAATTGGTAGGTAAACTCTAGGTGTAGGAGGATAACATAGTGAGCCTCCTGTAGTAATAGGGTTCTAAGAGTGATGAAGCCCTAAGAAGTCTAGAAACAAAATTAGTGAAGAACTATGATAGTTCTTGGAGGAGTATCCCTATCAGATTGGTATCAGAGCTTATAAGATTAGGCTTGTGGGTGGATGTTCCAACCAATGGAGTTAGTTGGAGAGTCTGAAATGGTGACTAATGCAGAGTTAGCCAAGAAGGTAGATGAGAAATAAGAGGAGAATAGGTTTCTTAGAGAGAGATTAGCCCAATTGGAGCAAAAATTAGATGAGGTGGATGAAAAAACTAAGGAAGTAAAAGAAAATGTGGAAGGAAAGGCCATGGAAGTACCCTTGGATGATGAGGTCCCTGAACTAGACCCTGTCCTTACTGAGGAGCCATTCCTTAAAGCATTGAAAGCCCTAAGTGGGAAAGCTTTGGAGGGGGTACCTACTTGTAGTGTAAAAATAGAGTGAGAGGTGGTGATGGATTGGATTGAGGGGCTTGAAAATCACTTTGAGTGTGATGGGATAACTGATGCCCAAAAGGTGAGAGTAGCAAAGTAAAGGATTAGAGGATCTGCCCTCATTTTGTGGAAGTTCATCCAAGATGAGAGGGAGAAAGAAGGAAATAATCCTATAGCCACATGGAAAGCTATGGTGGCTAAGATTAGGGAAGCATATGTACTTGAGGATTATGAAATCCAATTGCACAAGAGAAGACAAAGCCTTAGACAAAAAGAGATAGATGTCAACTCATATATAGAGGATTTCCAAAGGTTGTGCATGAGGTCTAGAGTGGCCAAAGATGAGAGTGTGAAAGTAGCTAGATATTTAAATGGATTGAGGTGGAATATTCAAGATGATCTTAGTCTCTTGACTCCTACCATAGTGTAGAGGTGTCATCAATTAGCTATTAAAGTCAAAGAAAAATTAAGGAAGAAGCAAGACTCCAACAACAATAAGGGAAGAGGAAGAGGTAGAGATAATAGAGGCCATAGAGGAGGTTTTGGAGGTAGGAATTTAGAACCAAAGACCCAAGGAGAGACCATGTTGACGGAGAAACATGAAGGAAGCTCAAACATAGGAGGTTACAATAGAGGTAGAAGCTCAAATAACAAATGGAGATGAAGGACTAGTGGTTAAGGAAGAGGATCATACTTTGCAACCATGAAGTGCTACCACTGAGACTAGTTAGGACATTGTTAGTAAATGAATTTGTCTCTTTTTCAATTCTTGTTTATGTACTCTATAACCCACCAAGAAACACTAAATCTTTACTAACAGTTGGACTAAAACATAAAATATTTAATCCTCTAAATTATGGTACAACTCCCAATATAAATTTCAATGAATTTTGAAGAAATAGAGTAATGCATTTCTACAATCATCATACTTTTAACCAGAAAGTTGATAAGGTAAATACATCAATTCTCATCAATATGACTTAATCACTGGAATTGTAAACAACTTAATTATCTGAAGCTCACAGACTTCAATTTAAAAGCACTACACAGATTAAAAAAGGTAGGACTTTAACTAAGATTCAAAGAAAAGAAGAAGACATTTTAATTAAAAAATTCTTTTCAATATAAGATATCTCAACAAAGACCCACTCATAGACATAAACCAATAGATTTATAATGGCAAGTATTTTTCATTCATTGATTCAGAAATCCAATCAAAAGTCTTTACATAAACACAACAAAAAAAACTTACTATTCTAATTACTTAGCCAAAATAAACTATCACCGCCTTATAAAAGTTTTTCCTTGGATATATATAGACATCGGTTACATCATATCAAAATAATAATGTTTTTTGAAACCCCCAAGTTTCAGAAAAGAATAGTTTAGAACAATAGAAAGTAGTACTAAAAATAACATAAATTGAAAAAACTAGAAATGACCCAGGATCGACAAAGCACAATCACTGGGTCATGGCTGAGCTTGATGCTATCAATTAGCCTTGAGAAGAATAGGATGTGCAAGCATTTTTACAATCCTCATGGGAACATGACACACTGATGATTGTGGCATGGTGTGGTAGACTGATGTGAATTATCCTCTGTCCAAAAACTTTTTTATCCTTACACACCTGAATCAACCTCAACTTATGGGACTCTAGGTGGTCCATGCACACCACCAATATAGCCTCAATATTCACTATGGATGTAAAATCTTTGATCATGAGGTCCTTTATGTCCCTGATCACCGTTATTCCTGCCTTGAACTCCTGGGTCATCTTTTCAGCCTTTTTGATGTTCAGAGTCCCTTCATCCATCAAAATAATATTTAGACACTTGAGGTCTTTCTGCATTGTGTTTGTCAATCCTTTTAACTCATTTAGCAACCAAATTTCTCCTTCACATCCTCCTTTGATTATAGAGTTTTTCCATTCTATGCTCTTAACAAAAACATAGAGAAAATCTTCGTCCAAATCATGGACTGGTTTTTTAGTGAGGAATTTGGACACTCCATATCGCTCTATCTCTGCCATTTGATCCATTATATCAGTCCATTTATTTTTATCCTTATCCCATTTAGATAATTCAATCAACATTTTTGAAATGGTTTTTGTAACAACCCCATGGGTTTCAATTAGCTGAGCAATGTAATCACTCCCTCGCTGAATCATCTCGACTACCCATTTGCTGAAAACATCCACAATAAGTTTGTTCTGTTGAATCTAATTGAAAGTTTTATGAACCTCTGGTGAATGAGGATCAAAATTATGAGGAATTTGGGCTAAAGGGAGTGGACTAGGGTCTCGAACTACTTGAATGAATTCTACCAACTTCTGGATAGTGGCCTTCATCTCCTTTTTATCTTTTTCATCCTTGAAAGTTCTATGCAGTATTTTCCATGTGGAGGACTCTAGATGTTTAGCATCTTCTGCTCTGCTCGCAACTCCTAGATCTATTTTCTCAATGGTAAAATCGAAGGCAAAAGCTTCAAAGACATCCTTATCAATCTTTGGAATTGCATGCTCTACCACCCAATGTCCAATTTTTTCATCTATGTCTATCATAGACTCCATCCTTATCCTTTTGGGCTTAACAGTTGCTCCCAGGAACTTGCTTAACATATCTTCTATTGGCAGAGCAATTGGTAGCACATTTTAATTCTTACTCAAAATTTTCCAGCCATCTGAGAGTGGGCGATGGAGTTTGTAGGGAAGTTTCCATCACAACTTTTGAGGGATTCTCAAAATCAGGTTGACCACTCTTTTGAACCTATGTATCTTCACCCAATACCTCTTGATTAGTCTACTCTAACATAAGGCTATCCATATGGTCTAGATCAATTAGCTCCTTGTTCCCAAACAACTTATCATCTTCCTTCCTTTCTCTTCTTCTTGAGGCTCTTGTTGTTGGTGAGGAACAAGGAGAAGCTTTCTTTTCTAGATCAGCTTTGGATATTTTCTTATTTTTAACTTTAGATGTACTTGCAAGAGAAACATTTTTATTAGCAGAATCAATAGGCTTTGCAATTGAATCACTGTGTGCTGATCTTCTTGTGTTGTGTCTCCTTGGAGCAAGAGGCTTCTTGCTAGTGACCCATCTCTCAGTTCTCTTGATCACGCTGAGAGTTTTGATTGTTATACTATCCCTCTCCTCAATACTCCAGTCAATTTCTGGTAAAGGTGTACCCCCAACCTTGGCTTCAAACTGATCATTGATTACTTCTTCATCATTATCCTCTTCCACTGCTGTGATATCAATCCTAATATTCAGGGTAATGACCTAGCCTAGAGTAAATCTTGACCAACTCCTTCTCATTGCAAAATCACCAACAGAGTTTTCCCAATAGTCTTCCATTTGGGGAAGATGTTGGAACTCTGAAAGTAGATTGAAATGATGATCAACATACCCCTTACTATCAAAATCTTTCCTAGGTTCAAATGTTTTCAGATTGAGTTTCCTCAATTCATGTTCTAGGTTTAGGGCATTTGAGGATGTTTTACAAGTATAATATCCCAATTCAATAGGAAAGATAGATTTAGCCCTACCTTTCCTTTCTTTAACTCCTTTGTGAACATAGACCAACTAATGGGAAACCTCTACTATAACCAAGCTATCAAAGGCATATCTGGGTAACATGAAAGGCTCTCCTTCAAAACCCCCAATTCTTAAATATGTGTATCTCCTAAACTAGATAAAGAAACTCCCATAGGTGTTAACAAAAGTTTTTGCCTCCTTAGACATTCTCTATCCAGTATTTCCTTGAAGCTCATAAGTCAATCTCCCAAAGAATACTCCATTTAACTTTGGAAAGCTATTTACAAGAAACTCCTTTTGTAGATGGGGATAATAATCATACACCCTCATGTTTGGGATGGGTTGTTCATGGAAAAGACCTTTCCATTCTTTGGCACATGCCAGGATATAAAATAGATAGGAAGACATATGAAAACCACTACCTTCTGGGAAATTTTCTAACTGGTGATGAAGTTCGTCAGCAATAGTTTCAGCCCAATCAATGTACCTTTCTCCCCCAAGAGTAACTTAGATATAAAAATACAGCCAGTCATGCCAATAATACGCATGTTGATTTCCCTTGATCCTATTAAGTAAAATCACCAACTTGGCTACCTCTGGTCTGAAGTGATCAATAGTAAGGGTTTTAGGGATTCTAGAGCCTCCCCTCTAGGCTTTCAATAACAAACGCTGGGCTATTTCATTTCTATAAATTTGTCTTTTAGTAGCAAAAATAGACTGGGAAGAGGGGATAGTCCAGCCTTCATATGGGTCTTTCTCAGGGATTCCCATCACTTGCATGATGAAATATCTACTTATATAAACCAAAGGACTACCTTCTATCTTCTTAATACATTTTTCTTCAAAACTATATCTCTTGGCACATTCAAGCAGTAGTTCTCGACATGGAGATACTATGGGAAAAGAGGCTACGTCTGCCAATCCGCTGTGGATTACTTTCTCAAGCATGGAACTAGGAATGAGGTTTTTGATTTTAGTTATGATCTCTTCCAATGCTTTAGTTTTAATCAAGGTATCCTCACAGTTAGGTAAGGAACATATTAAAGGGGAAGTATTTCCAAAGTTTGGCATTCGGTTCTTCACATTGGCTCAAAAAAAAAAAGGAATGAAATAGGGAAACAAAATAGCTTTAAAGGATTTTGAAATTTGACAAAGTAAAGAGTTTCAATTGGAAACATGGAGGCCAAACAGAGAGAAACTAACCCATTTTCTTATGCAACATACTATACTGAGAGGAGGGAAATGTACCTTCTTCCAAACTAGTTTCCTAAAATGTCTTCGCCACTATGAACAAAAATGACCAAGTTCTTCAATTTATCACCAAGTAGCTCACAAATCACAGGAGATTCACAATAAATGGAAAAATAATGGCTCAAGAGGTATGATTAATGATGATGGGAAATTCACTCGACTGATACATTGAATACCTATACTTTCCCATGAGTGAAGTGACACTTAGATGTCATTTCTATTAATTATGATATCCATGCCACATGCAGATGTCATAATCATCTCCCACCTGTCTTTTCCATCAAATCATCACCCTCCACTTTACAAATCACAAACATCTGTTGAACCATGAACTTTGAACTAGGAGATTTCATGATTCAAGTTCAATGAGGAAAAAGGAGGACTACCCTTTGGTATGTTTCAAAAAAGTAAAGCAAAAACAAAAAGCAACAAGAAAGAAAGATAAAATAAATCATAAGGCATTTTGCAAGATGATAAAGCCCGCTGAAATTTGAATTTTGAACTAGGAGAGTCCACGGTTCATAGTTCAATGGAAGAGTGCACATTGCAAAGATAAAATGCGACCAAGCTTGTAAACAAAGAAAACCAAACATATCGAGGAGCGTTATTGAACTTTGAATCTTGAACTAAGGATAGTTCAAGGTTCAAGTTCAACCGACAAGGTGTATGTGCAAAGGACTGAAGACTTTGAGTAAAATGTACCTTGAAAGATTATGGGGTGTTTTGAGAAAATTAGAGCCTGAGATAATTAAGAAAAATCTAATGGTAAAAGACATCTAGCCTATATATGTCTAGAGAAGGGGTCTACATCACAAGGAAGTGAAAAGAGGGTGAGCTATGTTCAAGAAGAGACAAGTAGTAACAAGCATGCAAAGGTGCCCTTAGAATCAAAAGAAGGAGAAAACCTTATGATAAGAACAACTCTCATCAAAGAGCCTGTCAAAGAAGAACCTAGTTAGAGAAGGGCGTTGTTTAGGATGAAATGAAAAATCTTGGGAAAATTTTGTAAAGTCATTATTAACTTAGGGTCAACTGATAATATTATGTCAGAAGAGGCAATTAGTAAAATCAAGATGCCAAGGATCCCTCATAAAAATCCTTATAGGGTCACTTGGGTGAACAAGGGACAACATGTCCTAGTTAATGAGCAAGCATGGGTAGACTTCACCATTTGGAGGTATAAGGACATAGTGTTATGTGATGTTTTACCAATGGATGCATGTTACCTTTTATTGGGAAGGCCTTGGAATTTTGATAGGAAAACCATAAATGATGGGTATAAGAATGCCTATTCATTAAAAAAAGATGGAGTTACATTCAAGATACAATCCTTATTAGAAGAAGGGGAAGAAAGGTAAATAGGGCCTAATGTTCTCTTGGTGGGTGAGAAGGAATTATTGGGAACTCTTGAAGAAGGTGAAGGAGTAGGGTTTTAACTAGTTTTGAAGCCCAAAGAAGATAAGGTAGAAAATAAGACAAAGTTGCTTGTGGAGATACAATAAATGTTGAAGCATTATCAAGGCATAGTAAGTGAAGGAAAACTGGCTACCTCACCCCCTAAAAGAGCCATTAGCCATCAAATAGATTTCATCTTAGGAGCTACACTTCCCAACTAGGCTACTTATAAAATGACCCCACAACAAAATGAGGAAATTGCTAAGTAAATCCAAGAACTCATAGACCAAGGATTGATTAGGAGAAGTATTAGCCCATGTGCTATTCCTAATGTCTTAGCTCCTAAGAAGGATGGAACTTGGAGGTTATACATTGACTATAGGGCCATCAATAGAATTACCATAAGGTATAGATTCCCTATTCCAAGAATATAAGACCTAATGGATTATTTAGGGGAAGCCAAGTACTTCACCAACATTGACCTCAAGAGAGGATACCACCAAATCAGAATCAAGGAGGGGGATGAGTGGAAGACCATCTTTAAGACCACTGAAGGATTGTATGAATGGTTTTTCATGCCATTTGGGCTATCTAATGCCCCTAACACCTTTATGAGGTTGATGAATGAAGTGTTGAAGGACTTAATTGGTACTTTTGTGGTAGTATACCAAGATGATATCTTGATTTATAGTAAGACTAAAGAAGAACATCTTAAGTATTTGCAAGTTATATTTAAGAAGTTGCATGAACTAGAAAAGCTAATGATAAACTTGGACAAGTGTGAGTTTATGAAATAGGAACTAGTGTACCTTGGTTTTGTGTTGTCACATAGGAATCTCAAGATAGACCCAAGCAAGGTAGAGGCCATTATAAATTGGCCTACTCCTAAGACTGCCACAAAGGTGAGAAGTTTTCATGGCCTGGCTCAATATTATAGAAAGTTCATTAAACAATTCAGTGCTATATGTGCACCTATGTTAGACACTATAAAGGGTGGTATGAAAACCAAGTTCAAATGGAATTACCAAGAAAATTCATGATTTGAAAATTTGAAGGAAAGGATATCCTTTCAATGCATCTTAGTTCTCCCAAGTTTTGAAAAACTCTTCATTGTTGAGTGTGATGCTAGTAACATTGCTATAGGGGCTTTCTTAAGCCAGGAGGGAAGACCGATTTCTTTCCATAGTGAGAAGCTCAGTGATGCAAAGAGGAAGTACTCCTCCTATGAATTAGAGCTATATGCTCTAGTCCACACCTTAAGGAAGTGGAGACACTATCTCCTTCCTAAGAAATTTGTGGTCTATATAGACAACCAAGCCCTTCATTTTATAAATTCACAAGACAAACTTAGTCATAAACATATGAAATGGGTGGATTATATGCAAGCATATACATTCCCCATTAAGCACAAGATGGGGTAACAAAATAAGGTTGTTGATGCACTCAATAGGAGACTCATGATAGTACAAGAGACTCAATTAAAAATCACAGGAATTGACAGCTTCAAGGACTTATACTCAAAAGATGGAGACTTTGAAGAGGCATATAAGGTATGAAAGGATCACCAAATTCATTTTCATGGTGAATTTTCTAATTATAATTTGCAAAATGAAACGTTTCTTAAAGGAGGTCAGCTTTGTGTGCCTAGCGAGTCAATGAGGGAGAATTTAATTCAAGAACAACATAATGGAGCCCTTAGTGGACATTTTGGAGTCAATAAGACTCAAGAGTTAGTTCAAAGGTACTATTATTGGCCTATAATGAACCAATATGTTAGGAGATATGTGGAGTGTTGTATTATTTTCCAAAATGCCAAAGACACATCCTTCAATGATGGACTCTATCAACCTCTCCCCATTCCTAGTAGACCATGGGAGCATCTTAGTATCGATTTTGTGGTTGTCTTACCCAAGACAAAATAGGGGTACGGTAGTATCTATGTTATACTGGATAGATTTAGTAAAATGGCACATTTTGTACCTTGTAAGACCATCCATGATGCTACTCAAATTGCTCAATTGTTTTTCAAGGAAGTTGTCCAGATTCATGGACTACCCCTTAGCATAGTATCAGATAGAGACTCCCAATTTCCCAATCATTTTTGGAAGACACTATGGCACAATCTTGACACCAATCTATCCTTTGGGTCTGCCTATCATCCTCAAACTGATGGCCAGACCGAGGTAGTTAATAGGAGCCTAGGTAACCTTCTAAGGTGCCTCACTAAAGAATATGGTTAGACTTGGGACCAAGTCTTAGCACAAGCTGAATATGCTTATAATGACACAATCAATTGGACCACTGGAAGAAGTCCATTTTAAGTACTCTATGGAATGCATCCAAGGGGTGTTATGGAGCTCAAAGAGTTGGGTGAAGGATCTTCAAGGAGTAGATATGCAGAAAACTTTTCCCTTTCATTGAAAGAAGTCCACGATTCAGTCAAAAAGTCACTGATAGAGAACACTACCAAAATCAAGCATAAAGTTGATGAGAAGAAGAAAGATATGCAATTCCAAGTGGGAGATCCTATGATGGTGCACTTGAATAAGAAAAGGAAATAGAAGGGAGTACCCAAAAAATTACAAATGCGAAGGTTGGGACCTTGTGTTATTCTAGCTAAGTATGGTAACAATCCCTACAAAGTAGAGATCCCCAAAAATATATGACTGTCTCCTATATTCAATGTAATAGACCTAGTACTCTACAAGGGTCCAATTACCAATGAAGATCAAAGTCTCATAGAGGAAATCAGTGAAGTAGAAGCACTTCAGTTACCATCCACAACAGAACCCTAGGATGAGAAAGTACTGAGTTCAAGAGTCAGCAAAAAGACCTGACATAAGACCTATTGGGAGCATTTGGTAAAATGGAAAGGGAAAGAAGATGTAGAGGATACCTGGGTCCAAGAGATAGAGTTTCAAAAGTTAGGAATTGTTCCTAACTTGGTCACTTCAATGGTGACTTAAGTTCTTCTTTTTTAGGAGTATGGTGCAGGAGCACCTAGGGGTTAATGAATTTGCCCCAAAATTTTGATTTGTTGAAGAATGTATATAAGGGGTTTAAGTTAAGACTATCAGTATAGCATAGACCAATAACATGGTCGACACATAACATACCCATCATAGTCATCAAGTTAGCATCCTCCAATGGAAAAATGCATTTGATGTCAACGCGATGACTGATGGTATTGTGGGGCAAGGTTAGGCCGACAATATGATTGGCATAGAAGATACTGATCCTTTGAAGCATTAGCAGTGGAGCTCATTTTGAGTATGGACGAGGATTGATGAAAACATCACCAGAGGTCATACTGACATGGACATCAGGCTACGTCAAACTGATGTTAGTATCGATGAGTAGTGAGATGTAGTTCTTGTTATCCCGATCACTGATGGAAAAGTTAGGGTAGGGTATGCTGATGCAGACATCAAAAGGAGTCTCATCGACATAATAAATGACTCAAATTAGTCTTTTGGTGCTGGGAGATTGGAGTTTTAATGATAGCCAGTGGTGGTATCAGGGTGCGTCATGCTGAAATGGGGTCATTGGTGAGAGACATGCCAAAAAGTTCATCAACAAACTTACATTAGTAGAGGAGTGTCAAAAAGGTTACACCAAAGGCTAATGATGTCATCAGTGGGAGTCATGCTGATGGATGACCTATCTACAAGAAAGAATCGATACAAGTCATGCTGATTGATGATCGAGCAAGGGAGAAAAAGGGAAATGATTAAACTGATACCCAATCACACCATCGGGATCAACTACACCGATGTGACTATTTTGAAATTGTACGCAGAATGGAAGTTTTGTTGGTTTTTTTTTGTTCTATTCGATTTTGTAACAGATTGAAGGCTGATATAAGAAATATGTATTTCTAGTTGTAGGGTTGGTTGATATACAATGGAATTAGTGGAATAAGACTTAGAGTTATTGTTTCTGTGTGTAATTACAAGTTGGAAGTAATCAAAATTATTGTTGCTAGTCACTTGTGTGTTTACTTTCTATTTGTAGTTTTGTTTTTGGTTATGTAAATCCAGACTTGTACTTGGTTGGATTATGAGGAACAACCAAGTTGTGAATTATGGCTTCCATTTGATCTCTTCTATTTATCATTGTACATAGAACAAATAGAGCCTTTGTACATTATTTCTCTTTTTGTTAGTTATCTGGTAGGAGTGTAGGAAAATGTAATTCTCTTACCCTAGGTGAGCTTGGCCATAGTACAACTAGGGAAGAGTAATAGAAACATACTTGTAGGAGATCATGATGTCAGAGTCAAGAAAAATGATTGCTAGACTAGTCAAGAAAAATTGTTTAGTGAGGGAATAAAATGGAGAGGAGCCCTCATCTCCTGTAAGATAATTGGAAGAGGGACAAGTAGTTGATAGCTGAACTTACATTTGTGAGTTCATGGGAGAAGAGAGCACTTGAATTGGTAGGGAAAATCAAGGTGTAGGAGAATAAAAGAGTGAGCCTCCTGTAGTAATAGGGTTCTAAGAGTGAGGAAGCCCTAAGAAGTCTAGAAACAGACTTAGTGAAGAACTAGGATAGTTATTGGAGGAGTATCCCTATTAGTAATCAAAATGTATTTGTGAGCCAAGGGAAGTAATCATTAGCCTTTATATATTAGAAGATTTACCTCAATTCAACATGTTTGCATGAGGAACATTTTGGTTTGACACATCTAGGTATATGTATATGTATTTGTAAATGTATATATGTATACATATATAAATATATATACATAAATAAATATGTATTTTGGTCAGTGCCAAATTAGGTGCACTTTATGCCTCCTTTATTACCCCAAAGAGATTACATTTAGGGTTCACAATTGGTGCTAAAGTAGGCTATAAAGTTGGCATTAACCACTTCAACTAATTAAAATTAAAAATTCTCGCATGCATTAAAACATACCACAACAAAGAAACACAAACAAAAATTTCTCATTTGCATTACAACATACCATGATGAATCATTTTTCTTATGTGTTTGCATTATTTGGTTGCCTGATTTTATTTTGTTGCTAGATACAAAAAATAACATAGAAAATGTTTAGAGTGTTAGGTTTAACTAAATAAAAGAAGGGCTCACCCCAACACTATAATGAATTGGAGATAGCATCGATCACACTCAAGTAACACCCATAATATTTATGGGTGGAAAGTGTAGTTCCCAAGGAGAGGATCCCTACTATCTATAGGGGGTTAGAAACAACTAATAAATTTTACAATTATGTTCTAGTAGCCATAGAACACTATATGCCGTAGTCGGGTTAGGTGGGCAATAACTTAGAAGTAATGAGGGTGAAGTTTTGTTGCCATATATAGAGCATCAGATAGATTATGTTTACAATGTTTGGTCACCCACTTTAATTTATTGAAGAGATACAAAGTAGAGGATCGAGGGATAGAAATAAAACCCCTAATTTATCTTTAAATGTGAAAATTAGGTATGTTTTTCCTTTTGATTCAATTTGGATCCATATAAAGATATTTAGACATAATTTTTACTAATAGATTTGTATTAAAGGGATGTCACCTAGTAGATGATGTTTGAGATTCTATTGATTTGGGTTATTTGGTGGTATTATTTTTTCATTATTCATTCCATCATAGGGTTTGATTGGTGGCTTTCTTTCATAACACAAAACAAAAATTTTATACCACAAAATCAATGAAAACTTTCATACCTGGTAGTATGTAGTTTGTTTGCCTCCACAGACTTGACAAAAATAATTTACCCCAGGTCACCTCAAAATGTCAGACAATAGACGGAAGGGAGGAAAGGGAGTAGACTCTGGATAGAATGAGGTAATTCATTGTCAATTTATAGATTTGTAAATGTTTCCATTGTTTCTTTGATTTTTAGTTTTTAGTTTTAATTTCTAAATTTAAAAGAAGAAATTTAATACACACACACACACACATACACGTACAAATACACATACACATACACATACACATACACATACACATACACATACACATACACATACACATACACATACACATACACATACACATACACATACACATACACATACACATACGCATACGCATATGCATACCCATATGCATACACATACACATAGGCATATGCATACGCATAGGCATATGCATACGCATAGGCATATGCATACGCATAGGCATATGCATACGCATAGGCATATACACATACACATACACATACACATACACATACACATACACATACACATACACATGCACATGCACATGAACATGCATATGCCTATACGTGTGTGTGTGTGTTCATGTGTGCATAGGGAGATGAGATTGGAAAAGATAAAGAGGAATTGGATTCCATATTGGGAGTAGAGGCAGTGAAAAAATTGGATGGTGTGGACTTGAAAATGCTTGCTAGATACATATAAAGTTGATCTAGTAAAGCCCTTGAAATATTGCAACCAAATCAACCATGTCAAAGGGAATCAATCAATTCCCCAACCACTCTTAGATTGAGAAAAAAATCTAGGAGGAAATCAATAATAGTAAACTCTAAGAATTTAGAATAGGGAGAAGAGACTTTCAATGTCCCAACCACTCCCGAGACACATACTTCTTCCAAAACATCATGTTTTTCATCTTGCATTGTTAGCTACGATACTTGGATAGAATAAAATGTAGTTTCAAGGGAAGTTTGAATGATAGATGTTGGAAAAATGTTTGTGAATAGGTTGAAGGAATCATTCCTTCAACAATTCAAAGACCATCTACATTTTCCATTCTCAACAATACCCATGTACTTGCAAAAACCAGTTAAATCCATGACACGAAGACTGAATTTGGCACAAGTCAGTTTGTAAAGAAGATAAAGCTACAAATGTCTCAAAATTGCAATAGATTTTGGTGCAACCAAACAAAGAAGATTAAAAAATTCCATCCTAAGATAAGGCTCAAAAAAAGGTCAACTGATGTAAGTGTGAAAGTATGGATAGATCTTGTAAACACATATGAGAAAAATGATGCATGAAGGAAGTTCGGTGAGAAGAGTACACATGTATTTGAATTTTCTCACAAGATTATATAAAATTTATTAAATGATTCATAAATTTTATTTGTGCATAGTTAAATTGAATTAGAAAATGTTTTAGAACAAGGCCTCCAAGGCTAGGCTTTTCATACTTCGTGCCACACACCACATTGGCCAGAAAGGTTTACAGGTCTTGATCTTTACATTTGTAAGTATATTTAATATGTTAAATGATTTTTTTTATTTCCCAAGAAAAAGTAAATGATTGCATATTAATTAGTTCAACTAGTCCACATGCCATGTTTTGACAAGAGGATAAATATGACTAACATCCAACATAATTTGAAAAGGAAATATTACAAAGCAAAAAGTGGACCAATTTTGTAATCTAGATGGAGAACGAGGTATCAATAGTTGACTTTCAATAAGTTAGTTGGATATTGTTGTGTTAATATGTCAATTTGAATTTTTTATGTTGAGTTGTTTATTGATGCATAGAATGAGTTCTAAAGTGCTTCTCTGTTGGCCCTAGATCCCACTCAATTGTCCCATTATTTCATGTTGAGGAAAAAAATATTGTTTTCCTTAAAGGGTAGTGGGTGACATTCATGCCTTATTTTCTTCACATATTTTAATTAATGACCATGGGTTTTTAATATCTCTTAAATATCCCCATTTAAGTTATGAGTTTTATTATTTGAGTAACTTAGTCCCATGTTGATTTTATTTATCTTCTTTTCTCTCAAACATGGTATCTCAAGGAGTGCTTCCTTGAATTCATGTTGACATTATACCAAGTGATCCACATGCACCTTTTCCATCCTTCCTCATGATGCTACCATTATTTTAATATGCAATAACAATGTTTTGATGCATATTGGTAGGCATCCTATAGATCTAACACATCCTTGTAGAACTCCTTTTGTACCAAGGTCAAGCCATCATGTATTTCTAATGCATATTCCATGAAATTACCTGTCATACCTTGCAGCCTTGTAGTATTCCACTTGATGTTTCAAGTGCTCAATTTCCTTCTTATGCCCTTATATTTCTCATGTCTTAAGGATGTTTGATTAATTTTATTGTGTTGTGGTGACCCTAGTCCTTCCCTAGCCACTAGATCCATTTCATCTACATCCATTACCACTTCTTACATGGCTTCATTAAATATCAAGAGTATAGTATGACATGCAACTTCTTGATCAACAACATGTCGAGTACATGCTTGGAAAAAGTATGGGGTTCCTTTTGGTGCCATAGATCTTCCTATATGTTAAAAAATCATATAGGGAGTGATCTTTTAGGTTCTCCAAGATTATGATCCTATCTTTAGACAACCTAGGGAACCTTTTCTCAAATAATGGCTCATGTAAGAGAGAAAAGAATCAATCACAAATGTGACCATATTTGGATGAATATTTATGCTCCCATAAGTCATAGCAATAAATATGGACAAAGTGAGTGACAAAGCAACTACCTAGTTTAAAATTGGATCTTATTTAAGCAACATATGTAGCAATGAGACTTAGGATTCTTGAAAATGAGGAGATTCCTTCTCCTCATACAACCTACTAACTAGGGTCACTATGTTTTTAATTGAACCCTTGAGGCTGATGGAATGGTACCATTTAGTGTTCCTAGAAGTTAATGTTTATCTAGTTTATTTTAAAAATTAAGCTTCATTGGATATTAGTCTTATGCCTTTTTGGATGGGGATTGCAGTGATGTAGTAGTGGTAGTGGAATATATATATCTTAAAATAATTATATCATAGCAATTTCTTATGATTGAGTATTCAAGATGGCCAAGGACTGATAGAAAAAGAAGAGGACAACACTACATTTTTAGTTTCCAAACGGTTAGAAAAGGTGTAAATGAGTAGTGGAGGATTTGTAGTGTTCCCAAACCGGGATGAAAAACACAAACACGAACACACACACACACACACACACATATACATATATAAATATATACATGTCTATATATATATATCTATATGCATATATATGTATAGACACATCTCTATTTTTATTAGAATAAATATGTGTATCTGTATGCATATATATGTATACACACATCATTATTTTCATGTATATTCACCACTACTTTTATCTTCGATGTCACTATGTTGATAAATTATAAGAATGTATTGGGAATTCCTTGAAAACTATTTCCTCATCATATTATCATTATTATCATTCATTATCTTTGATGTCATATCTCACATCTTTGATCTATTATTTCAATGATGTATTTTTTTATGCATTATGTTTTAATGGTGACTCATAGTGAATGCTTTCTTCATTAAGACAATGAAAGTCTCCTTCACCATTAATTAGTTGCTCTTTATAATAGTTTGACATCCTTCTCTATTCTATGAAAATGTTATTCTCTATTACAACAAAAATCTTCACTATTACTACTTATGATAATTTTCTTTACATAATAATTATTCTACAATAACAATGTTCCTTCTCTAATATTATTTTCCTTTCTCTTCTCTACAATAACTTATCCCTATTTTGATATTTTCTTTTAGGCTTGCATTTGTATGATCTCCATTTTCAATATCTTGATCCATTCTTTATGTAACAATGCATTCACTATTCCTATAGTGTATTCACCTTACTTATCCCCATGACATGTTTGATTGTCTTTCTCATCATTGTCACCATTGTCTTCAACATTTTCTTTATATTGCATCTTTGTTCTCAACATAAAAATGACCTTGCAATCTCTATTTTTTTAACAAGCACATACTTTTAATCTCTACATTCAATTCCACTTAACAATGAATAATTAAAATTGAATAGAAATATTTAAAATCTATGCAAATATTTTGGTTTGTTTGTTGGAACTACTAAAATATATTTTAACCCTTGCTCAGAAATTGGTAGATAGTTGCAAAAAATAAGGCCCACTGCTTATCTTCTAGAAGGTAGGAAAATATTTGTTCCATATTTAATAATGTTGGCCCATTGAGAAGCACTTGGGAAATTATAAGCTATTATTTCACTAGTTGAAAAATCTAGGTCATTATATTGAGCATATGAAAATGGAGGCAAGTAGTGCACTAATAACTTAAACTTAGTTAAGAGATCAAAGTCATATTTTAACTTATGTACTATGAACTGCCTCTTTAGTGATTTGCTGAGACCCTTTTTGACCATAGGACACCCTAGGAGCACCTTGGGAAGCCCTCCAAAAGTGACATTTTGAAAAGTTGCAAAAATTCCAAAGTCACATGGGAACTCTTTAGTCAAAAAGCTTCCATCACTCTTCCCCATTCACTTTTTAGAGTTCCATTTAGGGAAAGTTGGAAGACCTTGGTTAGAACATCCAATAGGAAACTCCCAATACTCCCAAGGGCATGGAAGAAGGAGAAGAGCCTATTTTAGTGGAAAACTTGGATTGTGCTCCCCAATCACCCACTCTCCAATTTTGGAGACAACTAAGGAGCTTGGAGTAGGATAGAGAAGAGAGCTTGGATATAGGAGACACTCCCAATACTTGACTCATTAGCTTGGACCAAGGTTGGTGGCTCACTTACTCATTTGCTTAATGTTTTGTTTATGCAAGTATTGGAGAAAAATATGTATTGGTGTATTGTATGAGTTCTAGTGTTGTATTCTTGAGAGTTTATGCTTGTGAATCTTGTTGTTCTTTTGAAGTTTGTTTTGGAGTCTAAGTGATTCATGCTCTCTTGAGCTTGTCTGATTTTCTTGTTTTTGTGCCCTTTGTGTTGTGTGGAGTCAAGATTTTTGGGGTTGTGCAAGGACTCACTCACCCATGGGATGGGAAGAGAAATCCTTGAGGGTGAAGGGGTTCAATGGACAGCTCCAATGGTGGAGAGTCCCTCATGTGTAAAGAGGGTAATGCACCATGGATGGGTTTTGCTTAAAATTTGGGGGGCATAAGGAGGCTGTCTTGTGATCTTGGCCATGTGTGCCAATGAAGAGTATTTTGTATATTGAGCCTTGTTGAAGGCATGTTATATTGCAGACCCTTTTTCTCCCAAAGGAGTACTTAGTCCACCTTCACCCATTGAAGGCTTGTGGTTAAGCCTCTTGTGAAAGCCATGGGTTGGGAAGCTTTCCTTAATATGTATTGTTGTGTTTTTTTGTGGTTTCAATTGAAGTTGTTGAGTAAATGATTATGTGGAAGTAAATGTAAAGAGGAATGTGTATGTTTTGTCACCTGGTTGGCTTGAACTCCCCTAGCTCGGGGGTGGTCCATCTATTTGGACCTATGGTAGGGATGAGAGTACCATGGTTTCTTTTGAATTGTTTCTTTTAGGTTGCTTTTGTAGGATTGGAAGGAGAGGCACTATTTGTCCTATGTGTTTGTGAAAATTATGTAAAGGTTGTAAATTGTTATTGTAGTGGAGATGAATCTCCAAGTCATGTATTGAATCAAGTGTTGTTGTTATGAGTTGTGAGAAAGTGTTGTAAATCTTGTTGATAGTTCATTTATGAAATGACATAATCATGTTCTTATGAAAAGAAAAGATTATAGAATAGAGTGTTTTCAAATGTAATAATGAAGTTTCTCAAAGCATTGAATAGAATATCAAATGATGTTTCTTGAAGTTTCTCTTTGAGATAGTAATGGAAAGATGTAGTTGCTGTTTAAGAAAATAATAGAGTATGGTTATGTTGTGATGAAAATGTAGAATAGATTTCCTTCAATGCTAAATGGCATTTACATTGTAATGCAAAAGAGAAGACTATTAGAATGAAGAGAGAGAGTTTTCATAATGTTATAAATCTTGTATTGAGCTCATTATTTTAATTGTTGCTTGAATTCAAGTAATGTATAAATCTCTGTTTTCACCTTCTAGCCTTGCAAGACAAACTGATAATTTGTTATGTTAATTTTGGAAGGAAAAAAACAAAACAAAAAAAAAACAATAACTTAGTTGCAAAGAGGAATGAAGTTTAGGGTTTTTAAGCATTCTATAATGAACTATAAAGTTAGGAATGAGCTTAATTTAACCTCTTATTAGTATGCACAATCATCTAAATTAAATTAAGTATGTAGGAGAAAATTATATGCAACACACAAGTTAAGAGAAAAACAAGCAAAAATAGATGGCAATGGAGACCTACAGGTCTCTGGAAAATGTATGGGAACTAATTCCCATACATTTTCCTTGCCACAATCCTTATTAAAATATAAAACTTGCCAACTCATAGTCATAAACAAATAAAATAATTATAATGTATTACCTCCTTACCTTTTTTATTGCATCCCCAAAAAATGGCGCAGGAGATGGAAGGGTCTGTCATAGCAATTAATATCCTTGTTGTTCATTGGCCTTGCACTTCCATCCTATGTACTTGTCTAGACTGCATATTTCATAAAGTTTATTTGACATATTTTTATCCCTGGTTCCTGCATGAGTTTACCTTAGGGAAATGTGATTGGGAGGAGTGGGACCCAACTACCCACACTCCTTGGTCCCCTCAACACTCCACTCCAAGGATCATGCGCTGGCTTCCTTGTTGAGTGTCCTTGTCTTGTTTTTGGTATGGGGAGGGCCCACAATCCCCATGTCATCTTTCTTCCACCTCCCTTTTGAAACCTGCACAGGCTTTGGGTTTGAATAGAATGTTTGGTTTATTGGAACTTGGTCTTAATTATTTGAGGGCCCCACCTCCAAAAAAAAAACTCCATTTTGCAATCTTCCTCCTCCCTTCATTGGCGCGCCCCTATCATTGTGGGTATTCATGATGGTTCTCCCTTCCTTGGCACGTGGGTCAAGGGGGAGTAGGGTAGGGAGTAGGATGGGTTAGGAGTAGGTGATTAGCTAGGTTCAATGGGGAGATTACTATGTAGTTAAATTGAATGGTTTAGGATATTTTTGTAGATTGGTAATTTATTTTATTTAGTTTCATTTTGTTATAGTAATATCACCTTTTATAATTATTAGCAATTCTAATAATTAATATATACATAATTGTTATTAATTTAATTGTTAATGGAATTAGTTAATGTTATTAATATTAATTTTTGCACATATAATATTTGATAATATTTATTATTATTAATTGGAATAATAAACATAAATACTAATTAGTAGACTATTTATTTGTAATTGTAATAGTTAGAGGCTAATCATTAATTAGGTTTTTAATTAAATACTTTATGTCCGAATAAATGTATTAATTGGAAGTTAATATATTTAGTACCACTTAATACATTTTTATATGTTATTCATAACGACGTTATGTAATGGCGTTAATGCAATAATGATTAATAAAATTAACATTTGTGAAAGAGAAATATGTATATCTATATTATGTGGTCATTCAGTAATGATCTCCGGGTTAGCAGTATGCTCCTTAGAGATGAGCAAAATGGGTTAACTTTATAAATAGAATGTGACTTAATTTCATGTACATCATTGGCCTAGCCATTATGTTAATAATTAAATATTCATTTGTATAGTATCACGACAACATATTAATTGAACCATTTGACTCAACGTAGTAAAATGTGGTTATAGGCTCATTCATTTGATATCTTCATAGTTTAAATTATAGTTGGTATCTTCATAAAAAAACTCTAATGGTAGGCCGACTCTAATTATAACTTCACCACCTAGATATTACCCCTTGTTTAAATCTTATTCAGATAGTAACCCTTGGGTACTAGCGTTTGTAAAGAATTGGTTCTTTATTCTCTTTTCAAACTAATGTCATAGGCACTTATTAACCCGCATCATAACTAGGACATATTATACCCTTTAAAAAAAATAAAAAATAAAAAAATTTGGCGTGATTTAGACTGTGATTTGATGGGCATGACACATTTTCTTTATATTGCATCTTTGTTCTCAACATAAAAATGACCTTGCAATCTCTATTTTTTTAACAAGCACATACTTTTAATCTCTACATTCAATTCCACTTAACAATGAATAATTAAAATTGAATAGAAATATTTAAAATCTATGCAAATATTTTGGTTTGTTTGTTGGAACTACTAAAATATATTTTAACCCTTGCTCAGAAATTGGTAGATAGTTGCAAAAAATAAGGCCCACTGCTTATCTTCTAGAAGGTAGGAAAATATTTGTTCCATATTTAATAATGTTGGCCCATTGAGAAGCACTTGGGAAATTATAAGCTATTATTTCACTAGTTGAAAAATCTAGGTCATTATATTGAGCATATGAAAATGGAGGCAAGTAGTGCACTAATAACTTAAACTTAGTTAAGAGATCAAAGTCATATTTTAACTTATCTACTATGAACTGCCTCGTTAGTGATTTGCTGAGATCTTCAAATTTGGAGTCTTCACTTCTGCATTTGGCTAGTAATTCCAAATATTGATTTCGAGGAAAACATAATCATATATAACACAAAATGTAGAGGGTTGACACTTAAGGTTATGTAATGAATTTATAGTTGATAGTTTAATTGTATAACATTTTTTTAATGATCTTTACTAACATTTATTAGAATTGTTGCATGTTTTACATCATTGGAATGACATCTTAGCTCTAACATTTTTTAAATTTTATCATGGTATGTGAACTTTTATACGACACTGTTAGGCTATTTTCCTGTCAATGCAAAAATCCTATGAAAATGGCCTTTCCTTGCAACATCTTGCGAAGTGGTCCTGCCATGCCTAAGATCACAATTTTGGTGTGCGCTGAAGTTTTATAGGGTTTCATTTCTTGCGCCCTTATCCATAGGTCATTTTTCATGTCAGTATGCTTCAATCTAGGGCGTATGGTCTAATATGTAGAAAATCCATGTGAACTGCCCTGCCCTAGTTGTGACACAGTCTTGATCTGGGAGCTAAATTTATGATGTTTCATGGATTGTGCCCTTAGCATATGATAGTTAATGGAGTTTCCAAGGTCAGGTTAAGAGCGCATGTCTGGAGAAGTTACAACCAAGGAGATATTCAAGTTTTATGGTCTGTAGAGATAGTTTGCTTCATGTCGGGTAGTTTCAAAATTTGTCCATGCATAAAACCCTAGATGTTTTCGACCTATCATCCCTTTGCATCTCTGTCCTAACCTCAACATTTCTCATCCGCATTGTTGTGACCAAGTTACACTTGTCTTGGTGGGCCCAATTTCAAAAGGCTATTCGAAGTAGTTAAAGTTTAAGTCATAATTGATGGTTGTCGTATGATCGTAAGGCAAGCTTTTCCCCTTGGTGATCATGCAACGATTGTTGATTCTTTCCAAAGCCATAAGCCAATGAGGTGGTGGGTTCATTTTCAGATACCTACTAACATGTATAATTTTAGTGGTTGCCAAGGTGGTGATGTGGCCAAAGACTTTTCAAAGGGGCCTTTCTGACTGTTGTGAATTATCTGAACCACCCGATCTGCCGAGAAATAAATAAGATCGACGACCGGGTTTCAAACTTGCTGACTAACTATTGCCACCCAAAATTTGAATACTTTAAGGGTTTCTTAGCAATAAAAGGACTAAAAATTTAATGTTTTGGTGGCTGATCTGCATGATATGATTTTGCACTCATTGGTACAGTATGGCCCGAAGTATGATTGACTGCGGAGGGTGTTTGCACCGTGGTGGTGGGTGAATTCATGTACATCACAGTTGGAATTGTAAAGGGTAAAACATGATGGGTTTCCAATCTATTGCATGCTAGTCAGGGATTGCACCATTAATGAAGATCATTATTTGATTTGTTTTCTTTGAGATTTCTTGATCCCCCCTGTAGTAAATTTTGATTGAATCTAGTTGGTGAGTTAGTTGAAACCCTAATCCTATCATAGCTATCCTAAGCTTGATGCATCCTTTCTGAAGGATTCCAAGATAGCTAGTGACTATATATTATTGTCTGATGTATGTAAAAGGTGTGGATGGTCAATTTAGAGAATCGAGTAATGAGAGCTTGGGCTCAGGGTTGGTTTTCTTTAGCATTTTCTCATGTTGCAATGTATTGATTTTGCAAAGTTTAATAAGAATACACTTGAATCCCAATTTCAGACTTATGTATGTCTTCTTGTTTCTATCTTGAATCCTTATATATTAATGTCACAAAGTGAAAATTAGTATATGGTATACAAAGTATATTGTGAGATTGTCTTTGAGTTCTTGCCAAAGTTAGGATTAAATCCTTAAAGATAGTATCAAAGAATTTAGGGTGAAATAGGAATTTGATGTCCAAGTATGTGAGTGAGAGGAATAATAGGCAAAGCACTTATTATGGATTTGGGTGTGTTTAAGTTAGATTTTCAGTTGATGTATGTTGTATTGTGACTCTGTACCCTAGGAGAAGACACTGGTCCATCCTTAGGAGGCATTTCCCCAGCATCAACCAAACAAATATAAATGACCAAATCCTTAAATCAGTTTGTAAAGGCTATGAATGTGTAATATTTTTGAGACTCCTTTCAAGAAGTGATTCAAGGGTACACCCGCCTGAGTATTAGACTCAAAGTTTAGGGGGATCCTTGTTGATCCTTGTTAATTGGCCCTTTTCCTTGCAGAATTTGGAGTGGTGATAGAGTCAGTGACATTAGTTTGTCAATCATAGTGTAAATCTGCAAGCAGAAAGAAAAGGAACCAATAGACACAATATAATAATGGCTTTGTTTCATATGTTACAATATTAGATATATAAAATAAAATAAATAATTACATTAAATAAATAATAACTTTTCATTTTTAATACCTTTTTTTGCAGAACATGGGTCTTCCAGAAGATTAAGATGATCATCATGATAAAAATCAAGAATATGGTGGTTCTGATACAGATCACATGGAAGAGAATGATGATGACGGATACAAAAGACACTGAGGTTGATGACGATGACGACGATGATGGTAATGATGATGATGATGATGATGATGATGGTGGTGGTGGTGGTGGTGATGATGATGATGACAATGATGATGATTCTAGGCAGTTGCTAGTAGTGTCCAGTGACATTCATGATCATATAGAATGCATCATGGATAATTGTTGATATATTGTTATGATGTCTCTTTTAATGGTTACTATCACATGTATCATTTTCATGGCCTGCAATACCATATTATTGAGTTATATCATTTTGAATTATATTATTTGGACATGTATCATCTTGACTTGTATCATTTTGAGATACACAATTTATCATTTTTACTTATATCATTTGTAAATGTATCATTTTGACTTATGTCGACTATTGGACATGTATCATTTTGACATGTTATTGATTTACTGGCATATTTGACTTTCACTTGTTTTAGTTATATATGGTGATGATCTTATTACTATGACTTGTCAATTTATATATATTGAAAGACTTGGTTGGTGATTTTTGGATGGATATTTATTATGTATGATGATTTTTATTTACTTCTCAGGATTACTATTTCAATATTCAATTAAATTATAGATATTTGACTCACTTGTTTTAATTATAGATGATGATCATGTTATAATAATTATCTTTTTATTTTATATATACTCGATAATGTTGTAGATCTTATTTTGATTGAGATTTAATAAGTATAACAATGTTAAGTGGATTTTTGTTTCCCTAAAAATTATTTATAAATATTATCCTATAAAATATTTCAAATGCAATGACTTACTCCATAATCATATAAGTTAATTAAGAGGTATGATATATTTAACTAATCAAAATGAAATAAAATGTATTAAATTAGTAAATGGAAGTGAAACAAGAAGCATTTTTAGAAGCAAAAAAGGAAACAACAATGGAACCATAAGCAATCTTGCAAGCAAAACATGGCATTTATCTAGGAAGAAAAAATATAAGCAATTCAGGTAGCAAACAAAGAAGTTTAATAATGGAAGCAATTTTAGAAGCAACAAAAGATCCATTAATAGAAGCTATATTAGAAGCAAAAAAAGATGACAAAATGGAAGCAAAATATAGATACAACAAGTGGTGTTATATCAGAAGAAAAATTAGAAGCAAAATTGGAAGGAAAACTGGAAGAAAAATCGAAAGCAAAATTGGAAGAAAAACCAGAAGCAAAATTGAAATCAAACTTGGAAGAAAAATCAAAAGCAAAACTAGAAGCAAAATTGGAAGCAAAATTGGAAGTAAAAGCAAAAGAAAACATGGAAGAAAAACTAAAAGAAAACCTGGAAGTGAAATTGAAGGCAAAACTAGAAGCAACACAAGAAGAAAAATTGAAAGCAACAAAGGACATCATAATGGAAGAAAAACTAGAAGCAACAAAGGTCGCCATAATGGAAGAAAAGCTTGGCATCAATTAGGAAACCAAAAATTCAAAGTTATTTTCAATGTCATACTAGAAGAAAAATAGGAAGAACAACCAAGAACAAAAGTAGAAGCAAAAAGGGGTGCAGATATGGAAGAAAAATTGGAAGCTAATTTAGGCATTTTTTTGGTGCTATTCCAAGCGCTAAAGGAGGTGTTAAATTCCCAGTGCATTATTCCAAGCACTAAAGAAGACACTATTGTTTGCATGAATTTTCCAATGCAAATTATGGTGAAAATGATGATGCTACAAATGATGCAAAAGATGATGTTAAAAATGACACTAAAGTGAACATGTAGTTTGGCGTTAATAGAAGTGTCCAATTCATGAACTTAAATGCACTAAATTCTAGCTCTATTTTCAGTGTCTTCTATAAGTCTAGTGGTTGTATCGGGCATTAATAGGTCAATATTTTGGTGCAATGACAACCACTACTTGTAACAAGTGGTATCAGAGCTTGGTCACATGTTTGAATCCCCTCGGGTAATGTTGAGGGGGAGATTGTTGGCAAAATGGTCAGTGCTCCCCTCAAGATTTGTGACATGGCTTAACCACCTCCTGTGTCTTCTATAAGTCTAGTGGTTATATTAGACATTAACAGGTCAATCTTTTGTTGCAACGACAACCACTACTTGTAACATTTCTAACATATACCTAAGCGTAGTCTCAAAACCATAAACAAACACCATGAGTTGGTTTGACAAAATGATTATAGAAATTAAATAATCAATGTCAAACCCCATTCTTTAAACCATATATCTAATCCAACCAAAATCATTATCTTTCCAATCCTCATTCTATTATGAAACCATGTCATCACAACCAATGAACCAAACATATTAATCCAGCTTATCCATGCCTCAAACTAAACCAACCTCTACATATTCTTGTATCTCAAACTAGCCATTGCATTTGACTTCATAATACATGAATCCACCTTACCAAAAAAATTCTTGACTAACAACACCACCTCATTTATCCCCATGAAAACTGGTACATTCCTCAAATTAAACCAAAACTCATCCCACAAAATCAAAACCAAAACCTCATATCCCCAAACCAAAAAATATACCTTCCATAAAATCCCACATATTCCTCCCAAAATAACAACCCCCTAGAAAACATAGCCCAAAACCAAAATCCATCACCACTTTATCATTTAACAAAAATATCTTAGCCAATCAATCACCCATCCTTATGAATTTCAACAAGAAACCCATCAATATACTCACTTTAACACCCATAAATGTCTTAGATCAACAAATCCCCTCAGTCAACATATAAATTAAATAAAAATAAATAAAAGTGTCATAATACCTCCAAAAATATCCACATCACAATGAACATACACTTGTTTAGGGGAATCTATTGAATCCACCTTACAAAGATTGGTACAATCTGATCTTATCACATTACCTAAAATTATTTTCTATGAACCTCAAATCAAACCCCCATTATAGATTAGAATATTTTGTAAATACCATAGGACATAACAATTTTGATTGCACAAACAAGAAATTGTATTTAGGACCTTATTGATCATTGAAAATTTACTATTGAAGAGAAATCCATAGATTTCATACAAATATAATCTTGAAAATAATATCCATATATTGATGTCCTAATGAGAAACTAGACATATGCCAAAGACACTTTTCAAAACATGATAAAAAATCTCCATCCATGTCTAACAATGGCCCCCTTTCATAAGATCCCCTAATAATCTATGTTGATGAGACCTTCTCATAAGAAGCCTCCATATCTCTCTCCATTCCTTCATCTCCTAAAGATTTAGAACAATATTCACACCATCTCCAACATTAACACATCTAATAATGACATCTTGTAGGTTTATTGTTAGATAATGCTTAAATTAAATCTAGTGTCATACATGGTATATCCTAGATCAAACACCTCTATCATGAACTTAATCACCAATTAATCCTATTTTAGAGAGTTCTATTCAAAATCTATTCATATAAGGCCAAAATTCTAAATCCATCCAAAACTTCCCCATTCATATTCAAACTTTTACCCCATGATTAGAATTGGATTTATGCCAAGAGAATAATCTAAAGCACGAACAAACAAGTCCTAAAATAAATCAAGATATAGCTACCAAAACTTTCTAATTTCATCCAATTATTGAAAAAGATCCCATCTTTTCCACTTTGTCTAATAATCCTCTTCCATATCAAAATCAAAGTATTCCTCCAAGTCTACTTGATAATCCACTTCTTAAGAAAAATCTAGACATACCTTCCATGATTCCAGCTCATGACTAAAATATTTCACTTCTTCCATCTCCTAATCCTCTCTTATCTTGAGATTAAAGTATTCTGTCATCTCCATGCCACAATCCATTCCATTTCAATATCCTAATATCCCTCATGAACTTTATCCTCTACAAGATCCCATCACCCATATCTAAGCTATTCTTGAACCTCATATGTATATAAAATGGGTTCTTCCACTTTCATCCTATTTGGTTTACTTTGGGAGCCTATAATCTTTTCCATGTCAAATCCGCCTCAAAATAGACTTGTATCTCATTTAACAAGCAACATGTATCCTATTTGTAGAAAACTATTTGTCAAAGAAAAAGTGATAAAGGAAAAGGGTTAGGCCTCCATGAACAAGGTATATTAGAATCTCTTCATATCAAAGAAAATCTCAATTAACATAGCCTTGGATACATAGCCCATTCTCAAGATTTTGGTGTGTGTAAGGAAAAGTAATTTCAAAGGAACACAACAAACAAGTTAGAATAGTAAAAATAAAAAATCAAAGAAACATAGATATTGGACAAAAAAATACAACAAACATAAAAATGAAAACCAAAATAGTACTAGCAATAGTCTTCTCGATGCAAATTTTTTTCCATGGTTGTTGAATTGTATATGTGCTCATTAATTCAACAAAATAACACTAAGAATTCTTTGAAATGCTCAAGATTTCATGGATATGGTGATTGGAGCTCCAAGTTCTTCAAATTATAAGTTGCATGAATGAGAGAATGGGAAAGATGTTTTGGTTAAGTTTGAGAGGAAAGGAATGGAGGGCTAGGATGAAAAGATGGAGATCAAGGGTTGAGAATGCTTAGGGTTCTCACAATCCATAAGAATTGGACACTTGTCAACTTAGGAGATATTGAGAGAACTTTATGGGTTGGGAAAAGTGTTAGGTGGAGTGTAAGGTATATTTTCCATAATGAATTTATTGTCATCACACTCAAGGGTACCTGGAAGAGTGGAATAAAGGAATTTTAAATTTCATGGAGGCGACATAGAGGTAAGAGAACCATGTGGGTCCTTACCAAAAGTGGGTAACATTTAGGTTGAGGTGGTCGAGTGGATTTGGGTAAGGATGCCATTTATGACATGGTTTGACTTGTATGCTTAATCTTCATGATTAAGGGCATGCACATGTTTAGAGAAGGGGATTAATCATAATTAAGAGGGATTACAAGGAAAGTGTGAAAAGTAGGAGGATGTAATGGGAGGAGAGAGAATGAGTGGAGGAATAAAAAATTCCTTTTAGTTCCCAATGAGAGGAAAGAGGATTAAATTAAATATATAAGAGAATTTACTCAATTTAATGAAGGGATTAAGGTTACAAGTAGATGGTGTAGGAATATGCAAGTGGACAATGTAGGGATATCGGACTATAGATAAATTAAATAATTAATTTACTTAGGACTATAGAAGAAATATGAAACTAACTAAATACATACACTATTTAATTAATATTGTAACTATAGAGGAAGGGGGTTATGATGATTAATTTTATCAAAAATTAATGATCAAATTTGGGTGTCTACTTTTCCCCACTTCAAAATGGATTTAAAATAATGTTGCTTTGAATAAAAAAGATGTCAATGATGTAATAAATAATGAGAAATAACATGCCCTAGATGAAGAAAATGGGTAAATGGACTAAGTGATGACCCCTCGAGATGGGGATGGGAAAGAAAGGGAATTGAATGAGATCTTGATAGGAAATAGGGAAAGATGTAGAGCACATAGAAGATACCATGATTAAAAATAGATACCATAGGCAAAATGAAACTAACATCAAACTTTGTATAAAGAAATGACAAACAAATTAGGGTTTTAGCGAACCCTATTTAAGAGGAAAATTCAAAATTCACCTCCCATTTTTACCCTCATAATGAAAAGTTAGAGGGAAGGAAAAGAAAATTTGAAGGGGAGAAAATGATGGGAAGTAGGTGACCAGAGCACTAGGTGGACATGATGTGATGTGTACACTAGACATGGAATTTGAACCCCCAGGTACATACCTTAGAACCATACTTTGTTTGTAATTTATTGCTAGTAAATGCTAGGGGGATGGGGAAAATGACATATATTATGGGTCAAAATTGGTGTATACACCCAATGTATAACATATTTGTTGTTATACAAGGTATGTGAGATAGAAAATTCATTGGACTAGTGAATCCATAAGAGAGAGGGTTGATCCACAAATCTACCAAAGTAAGGAAGATCCGTTGATCTACCCAACAATTTGGGGCATAAAGAGTAGTGGAACCATTGAAGGGAAGACAAATCTACTAATTCATTGGATGGGTAAGGGACATGCAAAATGATGGGTCAATGGATCCTTTAGAGGGATAATTAGATTTATAGATCCACCTAAGAGAAAGGAGTGTTCCAGTCAAAGGATCCACTGATGAATCAAAAACATTACAGGGGATTAGGTGGATACACAAAACAAGGAGAGATGAGAAAAAGACCATTGGGGAGGGGGGAGGGAGGGACAAGAAAAAGTCTTGGGGGAAGTGGGATTTTATTTGATAGGAAAATTGGATAGAGAAGAAGGAATGACAAGTGTGTTGGTGATTGTGCAGATAAGCATTGATTTCCTAGAGGTATGGAGATATGGTTTGCATTATTGAGACTAGAAGATGGATTTAGAGACATGAAGTGAGAGATCATAGATGAGATATGGCTAGGGTACTTGGCCCATATCCTAGCCATCTAAGTACTCTGGGATGCTGACAATGTTGGGAGAGTAGAGGAGGTCAAAGATGTTGACATTCCATATGCCAAAAGAAGAGATAATTGTGATGGTAGAGGACGTATAGTAGATATTGTAGCTCCTAATTAAGGGACTATGAACAATCATACAAGATATCAAGCATGAAACATTTAAATAAAAATTCTTCTAGGGAGGAAATTCATACTTATGTGACATGGGATATTGGTACATGGAGTAGTGCAAACCACATGGACCCCAAAAAAGTTCATATATGTTTATGTATGTGTATTAGTGAGTAGGTTCACAACTTTGGATAGGGAATGCCACTCGATCTCATCAGAGATGGTGAAAATCATTATGTATGTGGTGGGTTGATGAAGGCTAATGGAATGGGGGAATTGGTGCTAACAAAGTTTTATATGATTTTCTATCATGGATTACGACATACAAGTTTCATGAAACTACTACAAATATGAGTTTGGAGCATATATTGATTTCCTGATCACTAGGGATGAGGTTGGATAGGGTATATGATGAGCCAGTGGTATAAAAATGATAGGGAAGATTGAGTTATGTGGGTGTGATAGGGGTAAAATATTGGAGAAACATGTTTGATTAGATGGATCCTACATTTGTGGTATAAAGGCCATTTAGGGATATTGTAGGATGGACAAAGGATCTAGAGAATATGTCATGTATGAGTACACCATCATAGATCACTAGTAAGAGGAATAATGTGATCAAGTAATATAGGCTTGATGAAGTGGTGATATAGTATAGAGTGAGATGAGAAATTCTAGGACCATCACACATGATTTCATGAATATCATGGGAGGGGAGATTGAGGGGTGACAGTGAATAGGACTATAGCATGGATGGAGTGGATAGATATGGAGCTAGCAGTATGAGACCTCATAGGTGGAGTAGATGACCCTGGGGTTATATCTAGGTATGCATGATGGTGGGAGGGATATGTACGATGATTGGTCAAGATAGAAGGTTTAGGAATACCTCAAGTGTGGAAGAGTGATAGGGCATGGATGAGGATAGGTGCAAAGAGGCAAGGGAGGGATACTACTATTGATGGCTTTTGAGAGAGTAGAGGTAGAGGTGGTAGTAGATCTCATAGATGAGGAGGATGAGGAGGGAGAGGAGGTTGAGGTTGAAGGAAAAGTTGAGGGTGAGGCACCACAAGGAAATGTTGAGGTGATGAAAGTTAATGTGCTAACAAAAGGAGAGGTAGAGGAGGGGGAAGAGGATAGTGGACATCATGATCATAACTCATAGAAGGAGGAGTACTCAAACATGGAGGGAAAATATATGGATGGATGAACAGATAACTTAGTATGCTTAGGATGTGAAAAATTATCAATGACACATTGAGGATCTCATAAAATAGCTAGAGATGGAACAAAAATAGGGGGATAGATTAGCATAGGGAGCCACTCAAAGGTAGTGAATTAAGGAGTTAAATGTATCCCTATAAATATTGTAGGTTATATGAGGGCATGAGGGTTGAGAGGGACATGCTTGTGAAGGAGAGGGGTGAAATACTAAGGGGTCTTATTAGAACTATGGAGGAGAGGGACATATCAGTGCTAGAGAGGGATACCTTAAGATCTTCTCAATATGCATTAGAGGCCACTCAACAGAGGGGGGGCACATATATAGCGTGAATGAGGAGATAGGTGGAGGAGGCCCAAAGGGAGAGGGATGAGACTAGATGAAGAGATGGAGGTTTTGGTGAGGGAGCTATACTATATGTGGTGTAGTATAAGGCTACACAAACAAAATAATAGATAGATTAGCTAATGGACCTTCTGAGAAAATCCACATGGTATAAGGAAGTGTACACTATGGTTGTGTCTCTAAACAAGAGATGAGTGTACAAACCACTGGAGAGATATTGTAGGTTGGGCTCATAGAGTGGTAGGTACAATAGGAGTGGGAGAATATTTAAGAGTAGTGGGGGTCCCTCCAAGAGTGAGGCATCATCAAGGATCAATAGCATTCAAAGAGAAGTAGCTTCTCTCATTGTAGGACCATACAGGTGATGGGGCCACCATAAGTACTAATAGGTTTTATTTTGGGGTTACTTGGATTGAGAGTGATAATGGGGTAGGGGATATGGAAATAATCCTAGTATAAGATTAATATAGGATAGAAACTCCTAGGATAGAGATCATAGGTACAAGAAGAAAGAGATAGAAGGAGGTGTCATAGGAGGGATCAAGTGTGATGAAAGACATTTATGTTCCATTTTATGCTACATTTAGCCTTTTTATATGCCTTCATATCCATTTCCATATTCCATTTCCATGCCATTTTTCTATTTTATGTTACATATGATTTAATATATAAGTAATATTTACTTTATTTTTTTTTATAAAATATGTGAATAAATAAATATTAGATTATATTTATGCAATGTGCTGATTGTAGAATGTAAACTCTCTATCACCTTCTATGCAGGAACCTTTTTGTCACTCAACTCTTTCTTCCATCATTTCCACATGGGAATCTTGCCACATTAGCTATGTGCATACCTTCTTTCAATGACCACACTTAATGACACATATTCAAGAGAAATTGAATATTTCTCACATGGTTGCACACATTAGCATTTGATTGGATATTTAAAATGTTGATTCTCACCTTGATATTTGTAATTAATAAAAGATGCCTCCTACTTTTATTCCATGATCTCCCAATTGTTTATGCCACTTCAACATATGGTACGATATGTAAATCATCACATCCACATTAAAATTTTTGGGAGAAAATTGAGGAGAATAATTTGCAATAAATATGTGCTTGTTATTAGAATAAATGAAAACATTTATCATTTCATATTTTCCTCCAAATTTTGTAACCAAATAATTTTTAATTTGTGTACAATAATAAAGGTTTTATGTGAGCCATTATATTATATGGTTTGTTGGAAATAGGCATAAATAAACACTCCATTTTATACAACGCCGTTATATGAGTGTGTGTAGCACAATATAGGCTTCAACAATAAACTTGGTGTGAGTAGATTCATGTATGAGATTGCATTACTTTTTATAAATAAAATAGTATTTGCATGATCATCCTAGCGTAGATAAGATTTCTTCCATTCCATCACTCGGTCAATTAAGGAGGTAGGGCCCACTTCTTGGAACACTGTTGATTTACATGTAGTTTAACAATGTGCCTATTTTTATTCTTGATTGATGTTATTTGCAAGTGTGGTTTGTTGTTTATTTGAATTTCCTAATCATCATAAATTGTTTCTCTTCCTTTCACTAGCTAGCATATTCTTAGTAAAGCTACATTAGCATTATAAATGAAAGATTTTTTATTACATTCTCATCCCCAGTCATCTCACCACATGCAACCCTTGTGTAGATTGCCACAACACCTTTCATGAGCTTAGGATCCCTAGATTAATACATAGGCCAAGATAAACCTAGTTTATTCCTTACAATAGTATTGGACTATCAAGGGGATTTATAAGGAGATAGGGAACAAAAAAATAGGCACCAACACATACATATGAGATGTCTAGAGGAGCTCTAGTGGGGAGCTAGATGGAGCCCTATTTTTAAGAGACTATTTTAGCTCATGTATTTGGAGATAATGACTTAACACATGATTGATTATGTATACATGATTTTGTTGATATATTCAATGACATTATATATTTTTGGTACATTTTTTTATCTATATTTATATATATGACAAAATATTGATGGCATCCTATTTATGACTTATGATATAGATGTGATTATGATGGATTCATATAATGTGTATGATGTGTCTATGTGACACTTTTTGATTTAGGATGTGATGTTTTATGATTATTCTCATATGAGAATGCCTATATGTATGGATGTATGATTATGAAAAATGCATGATTACATGTGATTGATGTGTGTAATGTAGGATGGATGGTGATAGTCATGAACGTTGTCTCTATATATGGTACTAATAGATTGTAATTCATGGTGTAATTGACATGACTAGATGTATCTTTGTGATTATGGATGTATGGTTATGTTCATGTGATGATTTATGCTAATGTATGACTTATGTCATGGGGCTTATGAAACAATATGCATTAATAATTTTGTTGTGTTATTTATGATGTAGGCATGTGATGAGTTATGATTCTAAATGAAAATGGAATGAATGTCACTAGGATGATTTCTAACTAAATGAATAATGATGGAATACATCTAAATGAACAATGGATGGACAAAATATATGAAATTAATGTAGATAAACTTGATGCAAGTGATATTTACTATATGGTAGGGAACTAAAGACATTTTGAAACTTGAATATAGGGGGCCTCTTAATAGCTTGTGCATGCATATGTTAGTCCCACTCAATATAAATGCATATTTATTAATTGACATCGACTAATTTTAGCATAATAGGGGTTCAAGTCTCACTCAACATTCAATGTTAAGGGCTAGCTAATTGTCTCCTAGTACGAGAGTTGCATGGTCTAATGGAAATGAAAAGGAGAATAATAAATGAATGAAATGAAACATGATAATGCATATGAAAATTAATTCTAATGATCTATGATGAAAATAACTTGGCAAGTTGCTAGAAAAAAAAATCTATCTACAAACAAAGAAAGACTTATGACCCATGTGCACATCCCTAACCATAGACAGTAGGGAAATATTGACATAGGGTAGGTGAGGGGAGAAGGATGATGGGTGAGGTATTGAGGGGAAAATATTGAGCTAGAGAATACTAAAAGGGAGTTGTCATGTACTGAGAACTTATTTTGATTTATCACTATCAGGGACCTATGAGGTATGGAAAACCAAGGCTATATCATAGATGGTGCATTGATTGACGCAATATGAAAATAATATTAGTCTAGCATCCTTAAAAGACACAATGGAATTTGGTGGATATCATGCTAAAAACACACAAGAAAACAACATGCCCCAATGTAATATGTAACTAAATAGATTGAATATGGGAATGAAAAAGGGCCACATCTACACACCCTAACATAGAAAAGAAAGAAAGACCTTGCCCCTAGTTTCACCACTGACAATGCACCATGATATAAAGGATTGTGGTAACTATAAGGAAACTAAAAATAAAGATAAAAAATGATAAAAAAGAATCAATCCTATAATTATTGTCTCAAACATATTTTTCTAAAGGGTGATGGAAAAACATGGTAGATTTGGTTTGATTTTAGGAAAGATACATCCAAAAAATACCAATGATTGGACAAAATATTAACAAGACCTTACAAAAAAATGTATCTAGGATGATCAAGAGAAAAATGTTGTAAAACAAGGTGAAGAAAGCTTTCAAGAAGAACTTAGTTTACTAAATATTAATGTAAATTTAAAACTAAAGATTAACCCTCAATAAAGTGATTGCAAAATCAAAACAAGTACTAGGAAACCATTGTAAATTGAGAAGCCAAATTCAAAAACTAGATCTGAGAAGATAACATGAAAACTAAGCTACACACCAGATATCAGCCTGAATTGCTTGTATGAGATGACTTGGAGGGTGAGAGGTGACTGTACTCACCCTTGACCTATGGATGTACCCTTGACCTAATAAAAATTGATGAAAAAATCAGGGATCTATAGCACACTCTTAGAATTTTCTATAGCTGAATCCAAAACTTTATCACTTGTCAACTCGACATACATAGAAAATGGGAAGAATGTTGGGAAAAGGGGGTTTACCTAAGTGAAAACCCTATTTAGAAATTAAAATTGAATTGAAATTGCATGAAAAGAAATGGAGTATGATGTTAGCAAAAAATTCTTGATAAGTGATTCATACCTTAACAATACAGGTGCTTCGATGAAATATCATGGCTCCATAAATACCTAAAAGGACATCACAAAAGATATGCTTGCATAATAATTGTTAGGATTTTCACATTGATGGGATGAAATGCTTAAATATGCTTGATTTATCCTTGAACTGATAACTTGAGTGCTTGGATGCATAAGAATGTCATTGATTAAAGATGGATCCCAAAATTAGGGAGATAGCCTTGTACTTATACCATATCTGGCCATTTGGGGCACAAAAATTGAAGGAATTTGACACAGAATTAGAATCTTCCCTAAAATCCAAAGACCTCTCTCTGATTTAAATTTGGACCCCATTTATCACGTAAGGGGTGACACCCAATGTATGGGGCAACCTAAGTTGCTCCCTAGTCTCTAGGTTGCCCCATATGGGACAAAAGGGCATAGATTTAGGTTGGGAGTTAATTAATACACATGGATACTCAAAATGTGTGTGAAATCAAGGTGTGATAAATGAAAAATTACAAAAGACCACTTATAGTGAAATAGGGTGCATGTATGAAAGAGATGATGATTGAATGAAATAATTAAGGAAGGAACATGCATAATCAAAATCCCACATTAATTAAACTAAGAGAAAGAACTTAAATGCATAGAGGAAAGAAAATACACTAAAATGGGAACTACAAAAGTGTGGAATTAGACACACTAGATAGTGCATACAATTTATGACACTACATTTAGCCCCCACTTTAGCAGGGGTATGATTTCACACTCATACACACAATAAAGTAGAAGAAATAAATATGATGGAGAAGATATTCTCGATCATTCACAAAAAATCAAAGAGGTATGACATAAAAAGATTCATGAGAAGCCCCCAAAGGAAGGACCTTAACTCATACAACCATGTACAAGGGCACATAAAAAAAAAAAGAAGAAGACAAAAGACACAACACAAGGGGTTAGTGATAAAAACAAAGGTTCCAAATAAAATAGTTGAAAGACCTTGATGAATCAAATGTCTCAATTGTAGGTATCATTCTTGAAATTATATCACAAGAGCACAAGTGGTCCTATGCAAAGAGAAAGAGAACACATCAAACATGAGACAAGACTCCATGATACAACCTACTAGAAAAACCATGAGATCATAGAAGAGAGAAAAGTAAACCATGGGTGCCATGAGCTAGCAAGTTGAATTATGCTAGATGATCCATGAGAGAAAGAGGAGGAATAGTAGGAAATAATCTAGCAAGTTGTGCTATGCTAGTTCCACTCATCCAAAAGAGAGGTCAGTACAAAGATTGAATCAATAGTATATAAAGTTATGTCATGCTAGTCAAATCATCCAAGGATAACCAAGAAAAGCATTGCTTACAAGGAAATATGCAAAAAAAAGGGATTATCATAATGAAAGAATTGTCTCCAAAGGAATCCTATCATAAAGTGTAAAAATATAACCAAGGAAAGAATTATCTCCAAAGAAATCTACAAAGGGATTGCCCCCACCAAAACTATTGTGTCCAAAAATCTTCAAGGGTAGAAAGAGAGAGAGGATATATATATATATATATATATATATATATATATATATATATATATATATATATATATATATATATATATATATATATATAATGTTGATGTATGAAGGGATTATTATATACCTATAGGCAAGCCTCTTGACTATTTATTAGTGAAGCTTAAAAATTGCCATATAAAATAATAAAAAAACCTTAAATCTACAAATACTCAAAATTAATTTTATCAGTATGCATTCTAAATAATTTATAGACTAAATTTTGATATAAATATTACAAACACTATATATATTATTAATAACATGTATAATATTATATATATTAAATATAAGTTTTTGAATTTATTAAATAATTTATAATATATTACTTTTTAATAGATAATTTATAATATATTATAATATAATTATGTATAATAAATAATATAATTATTGAAAAAGTTAAATTAATTTTATAATATAAAAATATAAATATTTTATATGAATTATATCTTATTTTTTATATGTTTAATATATAATAAATAACTAATATAATTAAATATATAATTGTATCATCTTAAAATGGAAGCACTTCCATGTTAAGAGCGTTTAGCCCTTTGAGTAAGTGGTTTAGGGTCATGATTGGCATCTTTGCATTCTCCCTTGTCTTCCACTTCTTCTCTGCATTTGATTTCTACATTCTAGGTGAAATTAGGGTTAAGTTCTTAAGGACTTTCCTGATTTTCCTCTTTCCATGGTTTCATTTTCTAGGTAGGGTTCAGAAATGAGACCTCCTAGTCCTTCATCATATCATTCTAAGGATTTTTTGTCTATTCTAGACACTGGGTCCCGATCTGACATCAATTTCCAGGTTTCTAGCATCTCCGGGAATATTTTCTGTAAATCCTGACAAGTTAGGGTTTGAGGTCAATGTCGACCTTGACCCTGACTAGGTCAGGGTCGACCTCGACCTTGACCTCTTCTTGCCAGAAATTTAAAGTTTCAATTCCCGCTCATTTGGTTTTCGAGAAAGTTATTTCCCGCTTTCGGGTAGGTTGTTTCAGGCTCTGAAATGATAAATCCTTTAATGGTATTTAATCAAGGTATATTTTCCAAAGGTGAGCACCTAATTGGGATTTAATTCTTTAAGGTGGCCCATCTAGAGAAGTGTGCCCTAGTTCACTATAAAAGGATGCCTTCCTCTCTCATTTTGATATCAAGTTTTCATGCTCAAGCTCTCAAGCTCTCAAGATGATCAAGAAAGCATTTCATTCAAGTATTCAAGTCTTCTTCTTCATCCAAGTTCTCCATTGAAGATCAAGGATTCAAGCATTCAAGCTATTGAAGGGATTTGGCTCAAGCATTCAAGATCTATTATTCAAACCCTAGATCTAGCCACCATGGTGGTGTGATCTTCCTTCAAGATCCTTTGTTCATCTTCAAGATCCATATCATTGTTTCCTAAAGGTGGATTTCAAGCATACAATCATGGAGGTTTGATTATGTTATGTTCAAGGTTTCATATCAATATATTCAATTACATTCCAAATACATTAGCATATCTATTGAATTGCATAGCTTCATTGTTAGATTCATTTCTACTACTTGCTAGCATTCTCCTATTTTAATTTCAATATTAAGGTTGATTCCAAACCGGGGTTTGACCAAGGTAAACCCCCCATACAACAAACAAAACCATTTTTCTTGTAGGTATAGGTGTGGAATCTCATATCAGAGAATGAATTCGGATACCCTTTTTGGAAATCTTTCAGGATCCGCGAATAGAATCGGAATCGAACTTCAAATAAAAAATGTGGTCTTTGACCTTTTAAAAGGTCAAAGTCAACCTATGTGAATTTGGAGAAAATATTTTTGGGTTTTGTCTGCCTCGGCATTTCCAGTCTAGAACAAGTGATGAAATCTTCAGAAAGTTTATACAGAAGCCAGAATTCAGCATTTTCCAGATTTGCCCTAATTCAAGGTTAGTATTTGCAGTTCAGTTATTTCAGATTTCAAGCTTAATCCAACTATAGGGAAGTATAGGATTTATTCTGTCTTTCACATTCTTCATAGGTTGATTCGATTGTGTATTAACCTCTTAGTTGATCAAATTGGATCTCTCATTTGGGAATTTGGATTTAGGAGTGAATCTTACATTTTCCCCACACACATACACAAATAGTGGTGATTCCAAATTACCACTATTCAATAATTATAATATATATTAATAAATATAATTACAAAATTGAATTTATAATGAAACACACTACAAAATATACTCTTTAAAAGAATTTCTTTAAAATGAAAATAAAAATGTGTACAAAAAAGCTATTAATTTTTATTGTTATAGTTATCTATAAATCTCTAAATTAATGTGAATTCAATGAGCGTGTTTTTTCCTTGAATAATTTCTCATATTGTTTTGATAAAAAACATGGGATGGATTTGGTCAGAAAAAATAATTGATATGATTGTGAAAAGTTGTAAATGGTTTTTATGAATCCCATGAATTGTACATTCTTATTGGAAGTCCATTTCACTCATGACGTGGGCAAGTAAATAAGGGCAGTAGCTAAGTTGGCAACAATTTTTTTGTAATTTTTTTTGGTTTTAAAATTTTTTACAAAAATCTATTGTATTTTCCATTTTTAAAAATTTGGTCAAGGTACATTTTGTAGGGAGCTTAGCCATGTATGTAAATAAGTACAAAAGAAAAAATGTTTCGATAAATGAGAAACAAAGGAAATAACAGAAAGGGACTAGTAAACATAATTAATACATTTTAAGTACGATAATGATTTATTGAATCATCTTGTACGCTTTTAGAAAATTATATATCGTTGATCTTTCAAGTGAAGCCATTTGTTCACATAGGGAACACCTTTAGAGTAAATATTTTGATATAAAAATAACTATCCAGTTTAAAATAAAATTTTAAAAAAGTTATTGTACATTATGAACATAATTTAATTATTATATGTCACATAAATTTATATTACTATTTTAAAGAAAACTTATAAAGAAAAGATGTTTTATTGGATATTTGTAAACTCCAACTTGGACAATATCTAAAGCTTTGTAGGTACCATCATAGCTATGTAAAAGCCCATTAATTTATTGTCATAAATGTTTTGTAGTTTAGATAGATGCTCATCAATCCAAAGATTCCATAAATAAATAAATTGTGTGCTTCATGCATAAAGAAATAATTTATTGTCATTTACGATAGCTTCTCATCATTCCAGAGATTTCATAAATAAGTAAATTGTATGCTTCAAGAATAAATAAATAATTTATGATCATTGTTACATTGCTACTAACACGCGACTAAAAGTAATTATTTTGGAGTTAAGATAGAAACTCATCAAAGAAGAGATTCCATAAATAAATAAATTACTTGCTTCGACCATAAATAATAGCATCATTAATTTGTTTCTCACAAAATAGATACAATTGACTGCACAAATGGCAAAGGGATATGTTTATGTAATCTTGTTATTGGTAGTGACTTCTACTTTTGCATATGGTAAAATGCATTCTTCTTCTACTTCTTTTAATCAATATTTATTTACAAAATAGATTCTAAAATACATAGTTTACTAATTTGGAATTTGTTGGTAATTACACAGAGTCCATGGACGATGACTATTGTTCATATCCTACCAATACAATATAACTAAAACAAAGCCTCAAAATGAGGAATATTATTAGGCTCCAATATAAATAGGATCATGTTATGTTTGCAGTAGGGATGGAGGGAGAGAGTGTGAGAGGTAGGAATCGAAAGAAGGAGAGATAAGGAGAGGGGTCTGAAGAGGAAAGGAGGAAATGAGAAGGGAGAGAGGAATAGATGGAGATGAAAGAGATAAACATATAGGGAGGGAGATACAGAGATAGAAAGCTAAAGATAACGATAGAAAGTGATACACACACACACACATATGTATATATACATATATATACATAGATAGAGATATAAGGGTAGATAGAGATGTCCAAAGATAATGAGATATATATAGAAGAAGAGATGAAATAAGAAATATGAAAATGTAGGGATAAAGGGGCATATACATAGTGATTTGAGAATAGGGAGAGGGAGACAGAGGGATAGTGACAGATGGACATGGATAAGAAATCATGTACAAAGATAGGGGAGAGAAGCAGATAGAGAGAAATAGATAGAGGGATATTGAGAAGTAGAGGGAGATATACAGATGAAGAATTATATAGAGACATATAGGAAGTAAATGAGAGGAATAGATATAGATATATAGAGGGAGAGGGAGAGGATCCTATAGATAGTGACATAAAGTGATAAAGAGATGGAGATATAAGGAGATATAGAGAGGGGAATAAGGAGAGATAGATAGAGAAATTAAGTATAGACAAGTAGATATAGGGAGAGGGTGATATGCAAAAAGGAAGAGATGAATAGGGGAGGATCAAAAGGGAAAGATAAAGAGGGGAGATATAGAGATATAGGGGAAGAGAAAGAAGATATAGAGATATATATGGGAAGAGAAAGAGAGAGAAAGGTAGAGGTAAGAGATATGTCAACTAGGAGGGATAGGGATGAAGAAAGGGAGGACGAGATGAGAGAGATAGAGAGTGCGAGATAAGGATAGAAAGACATATTTAAAATAATTATTAAATTTTGTTGCATCAATTTAAATAATGTTATATATAATATTTGTATTTAATAATTTGTAATATACAAATATATATTATACATATTTATAATATAGTATTATAAAGATTTATCAATAGAAGCCAACAATGAACATTCATTGAATTGTCTTGCATGCTTCTTGAATCCTATAAACCCATGATGTGCAAAGTCCACTTTAAATATAGAAATGCCTTGGAATTAATTGAAACAATATCATGATTTAAGATATGTTAGATTAAAAAAAAAAATTCTATACTATAAAATAATATATAAAATTATAATATTATTTATGTATAAACTAAATGTAAAGTTAAAAATAAATTATAATATAAAGAGACAATTATTTTAGATTCAATTGTGCGTGAGATTTTAGCTTTAATATGTTGGATTAAACACTATGCAACATGGTTGTTAAAATCTTACACAAGATTGAATCTAGAAACATCATTCTCTTAATATGATGGATCATAGAAAAGCATTGATGAATGCATTATAAA